>JAVIAB010000092.1:131039576-131167076 GCA_032433765.1 Megaustenia siamemsis
TTATTTGTTATCTGCGGCAACCACTCCTGGTCTCAGCAGAGGCCCGGCTTGAAACGTCAGTTACTCATCGACGAAAAAAATTTGAGTGCCTCCGAAGACGGAGTTATCTGCCTGTGCGGCGAGAGACCCCTGTGCACACGGCTGCCAGGGAAAAATGGATTAACGCGCAAAATTCAGTTCCTAGTCTCTAGGGACTTCGTCAGATGTAAAAGCTGGTGAACGAAAAGAAAAACAAAACAGTATTAACCTGAAGCTTGTGGTAACCCCTGACATCACATATGAGACCAGATGATTCAGGTCACCATAGGACGGAGCAGCCAATTTGAGCGTGCGGAAACATAGGTCATACAGTGCTTCATTGTCGAGGACATACACTTGGTTAGCAGCGTTAACGAGCAAGTTGAGAGAGAGTATGCCATTGTACGGTTCAACAACCACATCAGATACCTACAAAATAGCAAACATTTGAAAACAACGAATGTTTTAAAAGAGCAAAAGAAGCATTAAATCTGACCCATTGGCCATAGCTTTAATATGAGATGAAACACTAGCAATAACATAATACAAACTTCTAGGCCCGGTAAACGTAAATAAATTATACGATTTCGCAACACGCATATTATAAAAAAAAAACATTCATCAAACATGTGTAAGATAAAAATATAAAACAACCACCAAACATGTGTAAGATAAAAATATGAAACAATTACCAAACATGTGTAAGATGAAAATATAAAACAATCACCAAACATGTGTAAGATAAAAATATAAAACAACCACCAAACATGTGTAAGATAAAAATATAAAACAATTACCAAACATGTGTAAGATGAAAATATAAAACAATCACCAAACATGTGTAAGATGAAAATATAAAATAATCACCAAACATGTGTAAGATAAAAATATAAAACAACTACCAAACATGTGTAAGATAAAAATATAAAACAATCACCAAACATGTGTAAGATAAAAATATAAAACAACTACCAAACATGTGTAAGATGAAAATATAAAACAATCACCAAACATGTGTAAGATGAAAATATAAAACAATCACCAAACATGTGTAAGATGAAAATATAAAACAATCACTAAACATGTGTAAGATGAAAATATAAAACAATTACTAAACATGTGTAAGATGAAAATATAAAATACTAAGCTTGAATCAGGTATCACACATAAACCATGTAACAATGAACACAACGTTTTTGCAGTAAAGACGTGTACCGAAATCTGGTGGAGTAACATAACTACTCTACTGTATTTTAGTTATTTACATTTTGTGTGGCATTAGTAGATAACCAATAGTACATTCTTCTATTTCTTTCTTCTTTTTTTTTTTTTTTTTAGAAAAATGTTTGTTCTCGAATGAATGTATTTGATTTATGTAAGTAGAATTTCATCAGCTCGGGAAAGAAGATTCATCGTAATCATTATCGAGTGATATCTCTGCAACGAAGGTTGGCTACTATGGAGCGCCGTCTGCTCTGTCTCTTGCTTTGATGGTGCAAGTTGTCATAGGTTGACTGGTCAATCTTTTGATGTTACTCGTCTATGTTAGTCTTGGTCTGTATCTGCCTCTTTTACCTTGTATTTTCCGCTACAAGATTACTTTTAGTGGGCTGTTGTGTCTCCTTTAACATGACCCAAAAATCGCATTTGCCTGGTTTGAATTGTGTTTAGTAGTTCTCTTTTCATTTTTAGTTGTTTTAGGACTTCATCTTTTGTTTTCTTTTCCAATTCTACTTATTCCTCTATATATCCACATTTCAAAGGCTTTAATTTTCTGTTCTGTTTTCTTGTCTAATGTCCATGTTTCTGCTCCACATAGGAATGTTGAGAAGATATAACATTTTGCTCTTCTTAGTTTTAGCTCTGGTGTTTTGTTTATTTCAGATGTACATTTTCCACCACTGGTTATAGTATGCCCTGGTAGTTGTAGTTCTGAACTGTCTCCAGGTCTATTCCTTCACTTTTAATATCCACTTGTAGGTTTTGAGCATTTTCTTTGTTTATGATCATAGTTTTTGTCGTTTTGATATTCATATCTAATCCATATATTTTGCTTGTCATGTTTATTATATTAAGTAACTGTTGTAGATCTTTAGGATTTTCTGCTAGTAATACAGTATCATCAGCATATCTTAAGTTACAGATTATCTTTCCATTAATGTTTAGGTCTTGCATCTGTGTGATGTTGTTAAAGATCTGCTCAGTGTATAGATTGAACAAGCTTGGTGATAGGATGCATTCTTGTCTTACTCCTCTTTTTATATCAATATGTGTAGAGTTCACTTTGCTATATTTTATTATTGTTGTTTGTTTCCAGTACAAATTACATCATCATCATCATGTACCATACCGGTTGGTGTAGGCGATCATGTCCTTCCACAATCTTCTATCCACAGTGCATCGTATAAGTTCTGTTGTTGACTGCTTTCCATGCCATGACACCAAGCTATCCAGTGTTTTCTCTCCTTGTCGTCCGCGATCTCTCTTTCATTTTTTTTTTGCCAGTTGTAACCAAGTATTCCAACTTTCCTCTTCTCATGATGTGCCCGAAAAATGACATATCAGTCGTAAATCCATGTCATCTAGATGTATCTCTTTTAGGCATTCTATAAGTTGTTTGTGGTTTATTCTATCAAAAGCTTTGGTGCAGTCTATGAAGCATGCATATTTTGGCTTGTTTACTTCTGTGTACTTTTCTATTAGTGTTCTCATGCAGAATATGGTTTCTTTTGTCCCGCTATTTTTCCTAAATCCAAATTGCTGCTCATCTAATTCAGTATTGATTTTATACTGAATCCTTATTTGTATAACTTGTAGTAAGATTTTTGTAAGATGGCTCATTAGGCTTGTTCTAAAGTCACTGCATTCAACTGCACCATTCCTTTTAGGCAATGCAAAGAAAGTTGAGTAGGTGCGTATGTACAAAAGAAGATTAGACTAAATAAAACGACAAACAAATTATTAATCTCTTCGCTTTCTCAGACATGAAGGCAAGAACAACAGTTGGACTGTCTTTTAGTCTATAATTACGTTATGTTGCCACACTCCTTCTATTTCTTGTCAAGTAATTTAATACTGTCACCCGAAGCTCAACATTATTTCCTCTTCCATCTCTCTAGTAGGACGCTCCTGCCAAAAAATACATTTCTAACATTGAGATTGGGTACCTATCTCGATAAATTGGATTTAAAATTCGTTTCTCTTTAAAAAGTGGTAATCTATAAAAAAAATTGCTGGCTACTGACCACGTGACTGGCACAATCAAGTGTAATGTGGGATGTAAGTAATGTTGTTTTACTTATCTCTTGCATTGCTTGTGTTGTTGTTGTTGTTGTTCTTGATATCAATATGTACATTTGGAAAAACAGTAAGTTCTGTATTGACTGGTGAATGAATATTATGCTAATGGTGGAGACTATAATTTCGAGTTACTAACCTTTGGAGAGGGTAGCACTGCAAATGAGCAGAACATGCGGTCTGCAAACTCATCCCTCAACTTGAGAAGTAAGAGACAACCTAGTCCAGACCCTGTACCACCTCCTAATGCATGAGCTATCTGTCCAAAGTGAGTTTTGATTACTGCCATTTATAGAGAATGAGTCCTTAAACAAAGTAGCATAATAGACATATAAAGTAATGTTATCTATGTATATATTATTTTTAGAATGAACATTTCTGACTAATCAAAAGTTAAAATACATTATCTTAATGTTGATTATTATTTGATCGTTTATCATCATTTTACGATTCCTCTCTTTTAATAACATTTTTGGGAACGGAGCATTCTTGAATTGAATAAAAAAAACTTTCTTCTAAACTGTTGTAATATTATTTGATCTTAACCTGCGTATTTTCCTAAAAGTAATATTAGCTTTTCAGGCTTAATGCTAAATATGACAACAGCTGAATCACAATAGCAACAGCTGAATCACAATAGCAACAGCTGAATCACAACATCACCCTGACACGTCTATCGATATCCACCTTTGACATAACTGAAAGCATGAAAAGCCACAAGAGATGATATCTTCTACTTCTTGACATACAACCTTGATTTTATTAGCAGCTAAGAAGGGAGCTTACCTGAAACCCTTGCAAGTAGTCGCATGCTTCGGCTTCTCTCCTAGCGCAGTCCGTAATAGCATCAGCCAGTTCAGCTCCATCTGTAAAGTGGCCTGAAATGGAAGGGATCTAGAAGTGCCAAAGTTACAAAATTTTTCATCGATAAACGACAAACAACGCCAATGATAATCACTGAACCTTGTTATTTATGTTTTGCTGTGTATTCAAGTACACTCTAATAACGTTACAGAAACATTGTAGCATCCACCCTGAAAGCTTGGGAGAAAGCACAGCCTATTCCATCATGTTGGTTGTAGGAAAGCAAGATTACTAATAGTAAGTCAATCTACGTGGGGTGGGGGGGGGGGGAGAGGAATGAATAATGTTATCTAGAAGCGATTACTTCATAAGTTGAATTTTAAAACAACGTAATCCTTCTCAATAGATCAGTACCCGGTACATTATTGTCCCCATTTTAGCAGAGAATTCAGAGCACGTGTTACACTTAACAAATATTTGCAACTCACTGTAACCAGCGCTAACGGTATTTATAGAAACTACCGAACGAAGATAACATCATAAGCGCTCAGTGCAGGGGAGACTTACAATCCAAGCATCGTTGAATCATTTTCTGACCGTTGTGCTCAGGTATGTTTATAACTGAATACCCTGCTTCCTTATAATGAAAAGAAACCAGCGGGACAGTTGAGATTAGTACAAACAGAAACACAGACATATATATATATATATATATATATATATATATATATATATGGGTGTGTGTGTGCTTGTGTGTATGTATAAAAGTGTGTGTGTCTGTATGTATATATGTATATATATATGTGTGTATATGTGTGTGTATGTATGTATGCATCTATATATACATATACATATGTATGTATATATGTAGGTGCTTAGATACGTAAGTAGTATAGATTGGCATTTAGGATGCGTAAATGTGCCTTTGAAGGCACATAAATCCTTATATAAATAGTCTACACGCAGATCGAGGCACAATTTTTGGTGCCGTTTTTCCTTATATGAGAGTCTACCGTTTTTCCTTATATGAGAGTCTACCGTTTTTCCTTATATGAGAGTCTACCCGCCCATTTTTTGTTCCGGTCGTGGTGACCTCTCGTTGACCTCTCGTGGCGGTGGTGGTGGTGTTGTGGTGACCTCCCGCGGCGGTGGCGAAGGGGCGGTGGTGGTATCATAACTTTCACATTCTTTGTACTTTCAATGGTTCCGTAACTTTCATAAATCTATTCTTTCTTTATACTCTCAGGCAATAAAAAACAGTGACAAGTTTATTTATTGTTTTTAAAAACTTCCTTTAGAATTAAAGGTAACAACTTAGGCCGTTACACACGCTACACGAAGGCGCATTACCGAACTTAGTAACTACACGCCAAACACTGCGTTAATTAAGCGAGATCAAAGAGCTCGGTAGACGCGCAGCCGCGAAGACGCGCAGCAAGGGGCCGCAAGATCAAAGAGCTCGGTAGACGCGCAGCGAAGACGCATTAGACGGACCGCGTTTACATCAAAGGATTACCCTTGAGCCCACTAATAAATTTATCACCGTAGCCGGTAAGTGTTCATCAGGAGCGTCATTTAACAGGGGAATTTTACGATACCGATGTTTTAATGTGAGACGCTTGGGGGTAATTAACAGTGACAAGTTATTTATTTATTGTTTTATTCGTATATATCTCACAATAGATAACACAGGGGTAGACAATAATGTAGTCTTTAACTATTGCACATTATAGACAAGTATAATACATAAGAAACAAAGTAGTTTATTTACAAGAATGAAAGTTGTTGTAGAGCAGGGGACGACGTTCAAATTACGTTACTCCCAAATCCACGAAAGCTTAGACTTTGGAGTTCTATATCTTTAGCACTTCAACGAATAACAGACAACAGTAATGGTAAACCTTACAGATAAGAAAACTTAGTTCCAAACCCCAAAAGTTCGTCCCATAACTAAAAAGTTGAACTCAAAACATTAAAAATCTAGGTCCAAAGTCAAAATAGTTAGACACGGTAGGGCAAAAGGGCATATTCTTTCCAACCAATACTCCCTATTCTTCTACACATCTGCATCTCGAAGCCTTCGAATTTATATTCAATGTTTGGCTACTGACTATATTTTGCCGCCGATTGCGCAGAGTCGATTCTATATTCAACCACTGAACTCTCTGTCGATGTAGTAGACACGTATGTCATGTCAATGTAACAGTCATGTCAATGTAACAGTCATGTCAATGTAATGGTCATCTCGTTGTAACAGACACGTATGTCATGTCGTTTTATCAGAGACGTATGGTATGTCGTTGTAATAGCCATGTCGTTGTATCAGTCATGTCGATGTAGTAGACACGTATGTCATGTCAATGCAACAGTCATGTCAATGTAACAGTCATGTCAATGTAACAGTCATGTCAATGTAACAGTCATTTCGTTGTAATAGTCATCTCGTTGTAACAGTCACGTATGTCATGTCGTTTTATCAGAGACGTATGGTATGTCGTGATGGACGAATGTAGGTTGTCGACTGTGCCATGATGGATCATGTAGGTTGTCGACGGTGCCATGATGGATGAATGTAGGTTTTCGACTGTGTCGGGATGGATCATGTAGGTTGTCGACTGTGCCATGATGGATCATGTAGGTTGTCGACTGTGCCATGATGGATCATGTAGGTTGTCGACTGTGTCGAGATGGATGAATGTAGGTTGTCTAGTGTCTCATGATGGTTGTATGTAGATTGTCGACTGTGTCGAGATGGATGAATGTAGGTTTTCGACTGTGTCGGGATGGATCATGTAGGTTGTCGACAGTGCCATGATGGATCATGTAGGTTGTCGACTGTGTCGAGATGGATGAATGTAGGTTGTCTAGTGTCTCATGATGGTTGTATGTAGATTGTCGACTGTGTCGAGATGGATGAATGTAGGTTTTCGACTCTGTCGGGATGGATCATGTAGGTTGTCGACTGTGCCATGATGGATCATGTAGGTTGTCGACTGTGCCATGATGGATCATGTAGGTTGTCGACTGTGCCATGATGGATCATGTAGGTTGTCGACTGTGTCGAGATGGATGAATGTAGGTTGTCTAGTGTCTCATGATGGTTGTATGTAGATTGTCGACTGTGTCGAGATGGATGAATGTAGGTTTTCGACTGTGTCGGGATGGATCATGTAGGTTGTCGACTGTGTCGAGATGGACGAATGTAGGTTGTCGACTGTGTCGAGATGGACGAATGTAGGTTGTCGACTGTGCCATGATGGATCATGTAGGTTGTCGACTGTGCCATGATGGATCATGTAGGTTGTCGACTGTGCCATGATGGATCATGTAGGTTGTCGACTGTGTCGAGATGGATGAATGTAGGTTGTCTAGTGTCTCATGATGGTTGTATGTAGGTTTTCTAGTGTGTCGGGATGGCTGAATGTAGGTTCTGTCTAGTGTGTCGTGATGAGTGTATGTAGATTGTCTAGTGTGCCATGATGGTTGTATGTAATTGTCGAGTATGCTCCAACAAATCACCGCGCCATTTAAACTTCTTTGAACATAATGGACACGGATGTTCACCAGAAGAAACCTCATTATGAGAAACCATCTGGAGAAAATCCAATAACCCTTTCCTCAACCATATTTAACATACCTAGTTTAACTTCATCAAACATCAAGCTCAACAATACTTAGCATACCTACTTTAAACACCTCGATAAAATTGAATAACCTTTCATCGATAAGCCTTAACGTACTTTAAGAGAAAACAATCCAACTTACTGTGTAAAATAGAATCTCAATCCGTTAGAATGAATAGTAACTTTCCTTGAAGCAACCAAACTTATAACACGAAAGCCCTGAAGGGTCTAGTTTAAATATATCCTGGTAACAAATGAATACATTATCCAATCAGCGAGTGACTATGCCAACATCGACTGATATCTGGATTAACCAACCAGAGAAGAGTATTAGCATGGGAGGCGGAGCAAAGAAATGACTGACATCTGTATTATAACCATTCAGAAAAGAGCATTACTATGAACGGCAGAGTGATTAACCAATTATAGAAGAGCGTAACTTTGAAAAACGGTTCCAGTTCCATCTTAAGGTAAATGAATTGGTCGGGTTCTCATCGAGGATCGTGGGCGTTTCTGGTCCATAGAATGTGTTTGGATAAACTTATGAAGGAGTTTATGTTCCTGGGGGTTGATATTATTCATACATATGATAAGACGTGTAAGAAACATTCCAAGTTTTATAAAGCTATGGCTAACCTAGTATATACATTATCGGAGAGAAATGAGCTGTTATTTACTGGAATAATTCAGAGAGTCGGTGGTCATGATATCTACGCCACGTTTGTAACCATCGTTATCGAAATACTTTCAGATCGAATTCGCAATTTCGGTCGTCTTGTTGTTCTATATACCCTCGCCTATCGATTAGTTAAGAATCATGTTAAAGACATGTTCGACTCTGATTCCGACATTTGTACTTTAGAAACGGACTTTGGTACTTGGACCGGTGGTATCATCGGAAGATAATTTGGAGAGTGGTTACTAAAAGAAGGTAGATTGGAAAATTTTCTAGACCTCTCTAACGAAGAAGCTACAAAACTGTGGACTCTACTTCGCAACAGCCTTTGGTCTTTAAGAGCTTTACCTATAAATGTTTATCTGTGAGTTTATATATTTTTCCCTAATAAAAGTTTGGTAACCCCACAGCATTTGTTACTGCCTTACAATATTGTTTACCAGGTCACGACACCCCTCGCACAGATGCTGAGGGTTGTCCTGTAGTAGGCCTGTGATTATAATAAGAATGGTTTGCTCCAGCTTTGAAATCTGAAATTTTCACAAAAAGAGATGGTGTTACTCAGTTCCCCTATAATGGGGATGTTGAGTTACTAAAAATAGATTTTGATCTCTGATGCAATACCTGATTAGTTACTAAAAATAGAATGTGACCTATGATCCAATAACAGAATACTCATTGTACTGGTGACCAATTGAGACTGTATGTACTCATTCACCCAATACTCTCACATCAACATGGAAAAGTAAACTCCCAGTCATAGAAAAGTATGTTGTCACGATAGGTGTGTCAATAACAAGGAATAAAAATCATTAAAGACATCCTAATTAAATTGTGAAATTTTGGTGGTTGAGAGATAAATCTGAAGATAAGCACATCAAACTATAAGAACAAGGAAACAATCGTATATTACATACACTTAGAGCCAGTGTTAAGTTAACACGTATTTAGTTAAAATAGAAGGTTATAAATTGAGTAGAGGTAAACTTATACCTTATGGCTCATCTACTTTTTCGAATAAACTCAAGTTCAGAAGAGGAAGACAGTGATGAAGATAGTGATTTGTCAATGAGCACGCAAACCACGACAATATGGCCTAGTGGTAATTTTAATAATGGTTTAACTTTAGACTCAATTTTCGAAAAGACAAATATACGTGAAAGGTTTTTAAACTCTAGTGAAACCTCTGACACCTACATCACCGGCTCTCAAAATCAGGGAGCTGGAAGACTGGAGATTCCAACTGAAATAATTAACAACCACTCCTCGACTGGTAATAGAGATATACAAATCTTTGAACATGATATTTATTTTGAAGAAATTAACGCAACGTGGAACGAACAATACGCTTGCAGCCAGCAAGGTGATACACTAAACGATAGAGCTACCAAGGTAAGTAATTGCTTTGGAGTCGAGTTTGCCTTTTGATTTTGATATTCTCTGTTTCTCCTTCGTTATCTTTATTACTGGGTTATTACACAACTAGTAGAGACATTATCTTTATCGATGATGATAAATAGTAAATTTCCACGTGTAATGAAAATTTTGAAACTAGTTGCTAGTAATGATTGACGTTATAGTAAAGGAAACCGAAAAAAAAAAATAAAGGACTCATCCTTAATACCATAAAGAAGTAACTGTAACATCAAAGAAAAAGACAAGTGGAATAATATTAATACTGGTAAATCATTTGAAGTGTTATCTCTGGAGGTGCAGTAGAGTAAATTTTACGTAGAAGCAGGTTTAACTTACCCAAGAGACTCATGGACAATAGGTTACTAGGTGAGAAGCGAAAGAGATATCCAATACTTGGATGTTGTGACTTGTAATGAGAATCGCTGTAATAACTTGTACCAACTTGAAAACGTGAGGGGTGAAAAGACAGAGGGAAACAAAGAGAAATGACATCAGCTACAGAGTTGTGCAGAGATATTTTATTATAAAGTGTTTTTCATTTAGAAGTTTTTGCTGGCTTTTAAACCTAAATTGTCTCGTTTCTTCTAGGTTCATTTTTGTGAAGAAACGATTGTTTTAACAATCCACGATGATGAAAATGACGAACCCAATTATTCTTGGCCGCAGTTTTCTATAGACAAGGAGCGCTTCATAAACCGTATACAAGAATGTGGCAAAATTATTTCCCCCATCCTAGCTATTGATCACAGAGCCAAGATTCTAAAAAAGTATTTCAGAAGTAATAGAAACTAAAGTTTAGTTGATATTTTACTTGCCAAGCCCAATCCTGTGTTCACAAGAACACTTCCCTCTAATGAGCATAACATGCTATACTCGAGTTTGTCTCCAACTTGTCAGTGTAGGCCCCGCCCTCTGGATCATCATTTGTTTTGATGACTCCATGGATACATCGGCTTCGTGGGACAAACTTCCCATGATTCATCAAAGATGGCCGCTCTCTGAACATGTCTCATCACGTCCAATGACGTATTGCATCAGTTACTATAAATAGAACGTATTCCATTGGTTACTATAAATAGACTGACCACGCCCCCTTGTTACAGGGTATAAAGGGCAGCCGTTCTCAGTGCTGCTACATACAGAAAGTCAGAGCCCTGCTACCAAGTCGTGTGCTTTCTAGAATGGAGTCCGTTAGAATGGATATGTGTGATTCCGCTGTTAATGTTGACTGTGATGGTGCTTTTTTCTATGCCGCTCGTAATGGCGAGTATGTAAAGCCTCTACAGAAGAATGGTTTGAAGGCTGTCTCAGTTTCGAGATATCGAGCAAAGACTTTAATTCATCTTAGAAAATACGATGGCAACACGGGGTTGAAATTCCCAACACGTTACGGTATAACACTAACACAGCCTGAATTTGAGACTTTAGTGGGTCTGAAGTCTACGATTCTCTCAGAGTGTGACAGACTACGAGTAGCCACAGGTGATGCGTCTACGATTCTCTCAGCTGAGTGTGACAGTATACAAGCAACCACTGATGGAGCATCTACATTTCGCTCAGACTATGACAGAGAAAAAACGACCAATGAGGGTGAGTGGTCGATCGCTGCTCCTCCCGTTTATGACGACTTCCAGGCGTCTACAATTCTCTCAGCAGAGTGTGACGGTGTACAACCAATTACTGATGGAACATCTACATTTCGCTCAGAGTGTGACAGAGAACAAACAGCAAATGAGGGTGACTGGTCGCTCGCTGCTCCTCCCGTTTATGACGACTTCCAGTATCAACAAAGTGACCTTTCGACTGTTCTCACAGACACAGCTCACAAACGAATTGATCCCCGTTCGATCACTAATATAACTGATGGATCTTATGCTATTAAGAACAATAAACAAAATTGTGTTAAATTTTGCGATCCTTGAGTATTTAAAAAACCACGTGGGAGACCACGTAAACTTGTAATTTAAGCATTAAACACATGACTATGTTGTTATATGTGTACTTTTTTAGATGATTTGTATCCATATTTGCACTATTTAAAGCATCATTGTTCAATTATAAACATTTGAATGTGTAACATGTGTTGTCCACGTTGATGTATTGAAATAAATTTATGTTTCATTGTGAAAATAAACATTATAAAAAGATCATATTTGTTTGTTTTTATTTGACTTATTTTATTTTTAATGAATTTATTCGAAAAAGTAGATGCGCCATAAGGTATAAGTTTACCTCTACTCAATTTATAACCTTCTATTTTAACTAAATACGTGTTAACTTAACACTGGCTCTAAGTGTATGTAATATACGATTGTTTCCTTGTTCTTATAGTTTGATGTGCTTATCTTCAGATTTATCTCTCAACCACCAAAATTTCACAATTTAATTAGGATGTCTTTAATGATTTTTATTCCTTGTTATTGACACACCTATCGTGACAACATACTTTTCTATGACTGGGAGTTTACTTTTCCATGTTGATGTGAGAGTATTGGGTGAATGAGTACATACAGTCTCAATTGGTCACCAGTACAATGAGTATTCTGTTATTGGATCATAGGTCACATTCTATTTTTAGTAACTAATCAGGTATTGCATCAGAGATCAAAATCTATTTTTAGTAACTCAACATCCCCATTATAGGGGAACTGAGTAACACCATCTCTTTTTGTGAAAATTTCAGATTTCAAAGCTGGAGCAAACCATTCTTATTACAATCACAGGCCTACTACAGGACAACCCTCATCATCAGTGTGAGAGGGTGTCGTGACCTGGTAAACAATATTGTAAGGCAGTAACAAATGCTGTGGGGTTACCAAACTTTTATTAGGGAAAATATACAAACTCACAGATAAACATTTCTAGGTAAAGCTCTTAAAGACCAAAGGCTGTTGTGAAGTAGAGTCCACAGTGTTGTAGCTTCTTCGTTAGAGAGGTCTAGAAAATTTTCCAAACCACCTTCTTTTAGTAACCACTCTCCAAATTCTCTTCCGATGATACCACCGGTCCAAGTACCAAAGTCCGTTTCTAAAGTACAAATGTCGGAATCAGAGTCGAACATGTCTTTAACATGATTCTTAACTAATCGATAGGCGAGGGTATATAGAACAACAAGACGACCGAAATTGCGAATTCGATCTGAAAGTATTTCGATAACGATGGTTACAAACGTGGCGTAGATATCATGACCACCGACTGTCTGAATTATTCCAGTAAATAACACCTCATTTCTCTCCGATAATGTATATACTAGGTTAGCCATAGCTTTATAAAACTTGGAATGTTTCTTACACGCCTTATCTTATGTATGAATAATATCAACCCCCAGGAACATAAACTCCTTCATAAGTTTATCCAAACACATTCTATGGACCTGAAACGCCCACGATCCTCGATGAGAACCCGACCAATTCATTTACCTTAAGATGGAACTGGAACCGTTTTCAAAGTTACGCTCTTCTATAATTGGTTAATCACTCTGCCGTTCATAGTTATGCTCTTTTCTGAATGGTTATAATACAGATGTCAGTCATTTCTTCGCTCCGCCTCCCATGCTAATACTCTTCTCTGGTTGGTTAATCCAGATATCAGTCGATGTTGGCATAGTCACTCGCTGATTGGATAATGTATTCATTTGTTACCAGGATATATTTAAACTAGACCCTTCAGGGCTTTCGTGTTATAAGTTTGGTTGCTTCAAGGAAAGTTACTATTCATTCTAACGGATTGAGATTCTATTTTACACAGTAAGTTGGATTGTTTTCTCTTAAAGTACGTTAAGGCTTATCGATGAAAGGTTATTCAATTTTATTAATGTGTTTAAAGTAGGTATGATAAGTATTGTTGAGATTGAAGTTTAACTAGGTATGTTAAATATGGTTGACGAAAGGGTTATTGGATTTTCTCCAGACGGTTTCTCATAATGAGGTTTCTTCTGGTGAACATCCTTGTCCATTGTGTTCAAAGAAGTTTAAATGACACGGCGGTTTGTTGGAGCACACTCGACAATTACATACAACCATCATGCGACACTAGAAAACCTACATACACTCATCACGACACACTAGACAGAACCTACATTCAGCCATCCCGACACACTAGAAAAACTACATACAACCATCATGAGACACTAGACAACCTACATTCATCCATCTCGACACAGTCGACAACCTACATGATCCATCATGGCACAGTCGACAACCTACATGATCCTTCATGGCACAGTCGACAACCTACATGATCCATCATGGCACAGTCGACAACCTACATTCGTCCATCTCGACACAGTCGACAACCTACATTCGTTCATCTCGACACAGTCGACAACCTACATGATCCATCATGGCACAGTCGACAACCTACATTCATCCATCTCGACACAGTCGACAACCTACATTCATCCATCTCGACACAGTCGACAATCTACATACAACCATCATGAGACACTAGACAACCTACATTCATCCATCTCGACACAGTCGACAACCTACATGATCCATCATGGCACAGTCGACAACCTACATGATCCATCTCGACACAGTCGACAATCTACATACAACCATCATGAGACACTAGACAACCTACATTCATCCATCTCGACACAGTCGACAACCTACATGATCCATTATGGCACAGTCGACAACCTACATGATCCATCATGGCACAGTCGACAACCTACATGATCCATCATGGCACAGTCGACAACCTACATGATCCATCCCGACACAGTCGAAAACCTACATTCATCCATCATGGCACCGTCGACAACCTACATGATCCATCATGGCACAGTCGACAACCTACATTCGTCCATCACGACATACCATACGTCTCTGATAAAACGACATGACATACGTGACTGTTACAACGAGATGACTATTACAACGAAATGACTGGTACATTGACATGACTGTTACATTGACATGACTGTTACATTGACATGACATACGTGTCTACTACATCGACATGACTGATACAACGACATGGCTATTACAACGACATACCATGCGTCTCTGATAAAACGACATGACATACGTGTCTGTTACAACGAGATGACCATTACATTGACATGACTGTTACATTGACATGACTGTTACATTGACATGACATACGTGTCTACTACATCGACAGAGAGTTCAGTGGTTGAATATAGAATCGACTCTGCGCAATCGGCGCAAAATATAGTCAGTAGCCAAACATTGAATATAAATTCGAAGGCTTCGAGATGCAGATGTGTAGAAGAATAGGGAGTATTGGTTGGAAAGAATATGCCCTTTTGCCCTACCGTGTCTAACTATTTTGACTTTGGACCTAGATTTTTAATGTTTTGAGTTCAACTTTTTAGTTATGGGACGAACTTTTGGGGTTTGGAACTAAGTTTTCTTATCTGTAAGGTTTACCATTACTGTTGTCTGTTATTCGTTGAAGTGCTAAAGATATAGAACTCCAAAGTCTAAGCTTTCGTGGATTTGGGAGTAACGTAATTTGAACGTCGTCCCCTGCTCTACTACAACTTTCATTCTTGTAAATAAACTACTTTGTTTCTTATGTATTATACTTGTCTATAATGTGCAATAGTTAAAGACTACATTATTGTCTACCCCTGTGTTATCTATTGTGAGATATATACGAATAAAACAATAAATAAATAACTTGTCACTGTTAATTACCCCAAGCGTCTCACATTAAAACATCGGTATCGTAAAATTCCCCTGTTAAATGACTCTCCTGATGAACACTTACCGGCTACGGTGATAAATTTATTAGTGGGCTCAAGGGTAATCCTTTGATGTAAACGCGGTCCGTCTGATGCGTCTTCGCTGCGCGTCTACCGAGCTCTTTGATCTTGCGGCCCCTTGCTGCGCGCCTTCGCGGCTGCGCGTCTACCGAGCTCTTTGATCTCGCTTAATTAACGCAGTGTTTGGCGTGTAGTTACTAAGTTCGGTAATGCGCCTTCGTGTAGCGTGTGTAACGGCCTAAGTTGTTACCTTTAATTCTAAAGGAAGTTTTTAAAAACAATAAATAAACTTGTCACAGTTTTTTATTGCCTGAGAGTATAAAGAAAGAATAGATTTATGAAAGTTACGGAACCATTGAAAGTACAAAGAATGTGAAAGTTATGATACCACCACCGCCCCTTCGCCACCGCCGCGGGAGGTCACCACAACACCACCACCACCGCCACGAGAGGTCAACGAGAGGTCACCACGACCGGAACAAAAAATGGGCGGGTAGACTCTCATATGAGGAAAAACGGTAGACTCTCATATAAGGAAAAACGGTAGACTCTCATATAAGGAAAAACGGCACCAAAAATTGTGCCTCGATCTGCGTGTAGACTATTTATATAAGGATTTATGTGCCTTCAAAGGCACATTTACGCATCCTAAATGCCAATCTATACTACTTACGTATAGACATTGCCGGTGGCGCTGTAGTCGAGGTAACCTAGGCAATCTTCCCCCACATATTTCTAGAACCCTTTAACCTGTTTTTGACCCTCCCATCGGCTGATCAACGACACCGCGTATTCTGCGCCACTCGTTCATTTTCCTTCTGTCCACGACACAGAGAAGACACTTTTATGTTTGTTTCTCGTACTAGCTTTACATTTTTTGTTTTGGATGTTTCATTATTAGTTAGCAATGTAGGACTAGTTTTATCTGCTTTCATATCTGTGTGTGTGTGTGTGTGTGTTGTTTGTTCCTGCTGAAGGCCTATTTAGCCGAAACGTCGTTCAAATTTGTGTCGTCCATCAATTACGTAAGGCTTTAACCACACCATTTTTTTCTATTTTTTTAATTTCTCCTTAAGGAAATGCACCGGCCACTTTAGCTCGTAAACATCACGCTTTCTTTTAAAATATCGTAGAACCACGATATCATGAAAGGGAGCGACATTAGCGCGGTGATTAGCGCGTTTACTGAACGATAAAGGGAACGCCTGATTCAAGCTTGCCGCTCTCCAGTCCACCACGCTATGAAACAGAATGCGCATTTGACTCATTGCACTGGGAAAGATAAATAAAAGTAAATTATAAAAATAATGGCCTTTTCGCCTCCAAATGATGTGGTCTAGTGACGTGAAGTTTCACATTTGACTTATCTCAACAGAATTATATAAAGCGGGACATTATTTACCACTTCTAATACATACTCTGTCACATACCAGCAGTCACCATTGCTAAGACTGTCACCATTTCTGAGACATCCAAACATTTCTATGCTAGCTAAACAACAAATGATAAATAGCATTTTCATACCAACTTTGTGCTATGAAAGTCAAACATGGACTCTTTCTAAATCACATTTAAGAAAGATCAATACATGTGAGATGCGATGCTTGAGAAAAGTAACAAACAACACAAGAAGAGATAGAATACCAAATGAAACCATAAGAAAAATGGTAGGAACTAAACCCTGCCAAGAATATATAGAACAACAACTTAAATGGTTTGGCCACCTGGTCAGAATGAATCCTCACCAATCACCATCAAGGGCGTTCTTCTCAAGAATGCATGGGAAAGACCAAGAGGAAAACCCAGAAGAAGATGGATAGATGCAGTGACAGAGACATGTAACAACAAAGGAAAATCACTAATTCAGACAGTTTGAGCAGCTCAAGAACGACAAATGATATAACCACGACACCTTTTCGGTATCAGTGAGAAAGAGAAAAGAAGAAGAATACATACATACTCTATGGGAATGACTTTCTTTCCTCTATTTTCTTGCCATTACGTGTAATTATGGTGCCTGTATTTTTGCAATCTGCGGTATTGCTTTAAAATCCATTATAACCAATTCCATTAGCTTCCTGTGGTTGTTACACGGGAAGATTAATGATAAACAGCGCTATTAAGTGAATATTGCGTGGTAGGCGTTGCCAGCATGTTACCCGATAAGAAACCATTTCTCGCACTACATGGCAAGTGATATCTGAAATATCACCTGAAGTCGTGCGCTTCTAGTCACGGCAACTGTATTTTAAATTTATTTTAGGAATACATGCAGAGTTATTACCATAAGTGATTGTTGTGGAATTCTATTATTAGAGAGGATGTGAGAATACCAAAGAGAAAGAAAGAGAGAGAGAGAGAGAGAGAGAGAGTCCTTGATAAACTGATGCAAGAAATAGAGAAAGAAAGAGAGAGAGAGTCCTTGATAAACTGATGCAAGAAATAGAGAAAGAAAGAGAGAGAGAGCCTTATAAACTGATGCAAGAAATAAAGAAAGAAAGAGCGTTTTAAACTAGAGAAAACAAACTCAGCAGTTAGAATACTAGATTCAGTCCTCAAGTTTATGTTTGAGAGAAAGTGGCGGAAAAGTACACACACACACACACACACACACGCACGCACACGCGCATGCGCACACGCACACATACACACACACACACGTTGTTCCGCGGAAAATCGGATAAGTTATAATAGAAATAGCCTGTACTACCGGTATTATTGTTATGTTATGTTATGTTATGTTATGTTATGTTATGTTATGTTATGTTATGTTAACCTAGGATCATCATTACTGCACACCAGACGAACCCATAGGTGCTCCGAATTTCCCCTCGAAATATCAAGAATCTCTGAGGAGGGCACTGATCCATGTGCACGGACTCCGTAGCACGGTCCGGGACCCATCGGTGTGAGTAGATTTTTTTGTTGACAGTTTTACCCCGGGCAGCGGCCATTCATTTGCTCTACTCTTTAAGATTGGTAACTCCCAGGGGTTCTTTAACGTGCGCGGGTGCATACGAGATCTCTTGTTTTGTTGCCGTTATCCATGAGTGCTAGACATGGGATCTCACTACCCAGAGTCCAGATTAGGGTAAAGTCACGAAGAAACATGACGGGTTTAATTTTCGTTATTTTTGAGAAATATTCCCACTGATATTATTTTATGTCTCTAGTAGGATCTGCAATATGTGCCACTTTGGCACGCAAGGTTTCTGTTTTTGAGATTGTGGTTCTGATCTATGTGCCGTCTTCGGCTCGAAAGGACAATAGATAGAGATAGATAGTAGGAGCTGGCATTTTCTAGTAGGTGGCGCTGTCAACCTGTATGGCATATGATAATGACAAAATGATATAATTTATGTCGAATAAAAAAGTAAGTAAAGTACCCCCGTCACACCAAGTGGCGTATAGGGAATATGGTGTTAGTGACCATAAATTTTACAGACCTTCGGCACATGATTTTTAGGGTAATGTGGTCGGTATTACGCCCGTGCCGCTTCACTTTCCCAGAAAAAAATCCGGTACCCATTAAAGGCTGGGTGAACCCGAAGGCCGTCGGTTGGGATCGAACCCTACACCTTGTCCTTTATAGTCCAGTTCACTAACCACTGAGCTATCGCGGCTCCCTCTGTCGAATAAGCTTAGGAAATACATATATATATATTCAGGAAGAATGTGTTCTTGGTTCTATCAAAGTCCCCCCCCCCCCCCCCATGTAGGAAACGGTGCTTGTGTTATTTCATTGATTCGCCGAACTAATTTATTCTGGTTGTTGCATGCTGGTAATCGTGTCACATGCTCAAGGCATTTGATCTGTTGTTCCCTAAAATTATCCAGCACTGATGTAACTCCACCAATTGTCTTTATATCGACATTTGTGATTTGATGTCTTTTTCTCATATTCAGTGTTTTATTTATTACACATCTCTTTTCTTCTGTAGAGTATTTCATTTCTTTCTTTTTCTTTCAGCGTCCTGGTGTGTACAATTTGAACAGAGAGAGTTAAATAATTACTTATACGAAATAACTACAGCCGAGTTCAGTCTACTCGTTCTCAATTAACTACATAATTTTCTAAATTAAGTTATGGTTATGGAAGGCCCCGGTATCACTGCAAACGAATTAAAATCCATAATTGCTCAATTGCCCGTGCCAGTGGAATCATCCGAATTACTATTTCATCTCCCAAAAAAGAAAGGTAGCTGTCGTCCCCATCATAGCAGCTTCAGTATACGCCCAAGAACATAAGGCGAAACCGCACAGAAAGTAAACACAGCAATCAGTTCTCCATCATACGATATCATCACTAAATTAGGTACACAATTGTATCATTTAATTTTTTTTCAATTTTTCTTGTTACACTACATAATTTTCACAATTAATTATATCATTTTCTCAATTAACTACATCTTTACTCAATTAACTATATCATTTTCTCAATTAACAATATCATTTTCACAATTAACTATATAATTTTATCAATTAACTTTGTCGTTACTCAATTAACTATATCATTTTCTCAATTAACTATATCATTTTCACAATTAACTATATCATTTTCACAATTAACTATATCATTTTCACAATTAAAATATATTTTTTCTCGTTCAGCTACGCAATTTCCTCATTTAACTAAATAATGTTCTCATTTAACTAAGTAATATCCTCATTTAACTAAATAATATCCTCATTTAACTAAATAATGTTCTCATTTAACTAAGTAATATCCTCATTTAACTAATAACGTTCTCATTTAACTAAGTAATATCCTCATTTAACTAATAATGTTCTCATTTAACTAAGTAATATCCTCATTTAACTAATAACGTTCTCATTTAACTAATTAATATTATCATTTAACTAAATAATATCCTCATTTAACTAAATAATGTTCTCATTTAACTAATTAATATTCTCATTTAACTAAGTAATATCCTCATTTAACTAAATAATGTTCTCATTTAACTAAATAATGTTCTCATTTAACTAAATAATATCCTAATTTAAGTAAATAATGTTCTCATTTAACTAAGTAATATTCTCATTTAACTAAATAATGTTCTCATTTAACTAAGTAATATCCTCATTTAACTAAATAATGTTCTTCATTTAACTAATTAATATTCTCATTTAACTAAGTAATATCCTCATTTAACTAAATAATGTTCTCATTTAACTAAATAATATTTTCATTTAACTAAACAATTTCCTCATTTAACTCAATAATATTCTCATTTAACCACACAATTAATTCATTTAACCGCATAATTAAAAAAATAAAAAATAAAAATAAATAACGTTCCAAAAATGTCTTGGACCTTTCATGTAAACACTATCTAGATGTAGATTAATGGAATACCACATTATAACTCACTCTGGCATAACCGAAATCTCATTTGAAATGTTCTATCCTCTATCTAGACTTCCAATAAGGGAACACACCTGTTTTACAAATTTTAAGTTGTCTGTACGCTTATTTCTCACGTCTAGGTTGGTTAATTCTCAACCCGATTGTCACCACTTGATATTTTCTTCAAAAGAAGCAGTCAGTATTTCTAGTTACATTCACTTTAAAATACCAGTTCAGTAAGTTACATTCACTTTAAAATACCAGTAACACCAAACCAACAAGTAATCTTACCTTTAGCCCAGTTATTGCTGCAGCCATTTCTACCAAACATAAAGTTGTCCGGTCTGAAGAGAGCGCCATATGGTCCACTCCGGATATTCTCCAAAGTACCCGGCTCTAGGTCCACCAGCACAGCCCGTGGCACAAACTTGCCACCTGAAGAATGAAACATACGTTTCTGTTTAGCAGAAAGTACAATACTTTCTTTTCTTCTACCTTCATTCGTTGACTATTACTCTACATCTATCGTCGTTAAGGTCGTTAAAGGGGCGTAGTTGCCTTGCGTTGTATTTTAGCGCAGGTATGTGTCTATGCTTTTTACACAAAACATGCAACTTCAGCATAACATTTTTGTTAATCATGGTCTCTCCCCTTTATATGTATCTGGGTATTGTCGTAAGAGACGACGAAGGAGGTTTTGAGGGACAAGATCTTCGCCGGTGTGGCGGAGTTCGTTCATCTAAGATGAAACCATCTTCGATGCTTTCGCTAGTGTGTGGCCAGGGTGCTTCGCATTGGGGAGCGTGCTGAGGAGGAGATCTGATCATTATGCAGTTGTCCGTTGTGCAATGAATATGATCTTTTGATTAAACTAAACTAAACTTCCCAATCACTTTCTACTTTCTAAGTCAAACCAGTTAGTCTACAGAAAATTCTCGCAAACTTGTAGCAGAATCCTGATCTGATGTTGGTCACTGATCCTGGCACAAACAGCCAGCTATGGGTCACTGACTATTTTATGAGCTCGGAAGAATTTAGCCACTAGGCACTGAAGAATCCATCAAATAATATGTAAGCAAGTAAAGAACCCAATCACGAAGATAAAGACTTTCATTAATAGATGCTTACGCAGAATAAAAGGATGGAAATGGCAGGACAAAATAACTAACATAGAATTATGGAAATGTACCAGTCAAACACCAGTGGATAAAGAGATACAGCGAAGACGATGGCGCTGGATTGGACACACTACGGAAGCCAACTGAGAGTATTACACAACAG
Organism: Megaustenia siamemsis; assembly: GCA_032433765.1. Classification (NCBI taxonomy): domain Eukaryota; kingdom Metazoa; phylum Mollusca; class Gastropoda; order Stylommatophora; family Ariophantidae; genus Megaustenia; species Megaustenia siamemsis. The sequence goes on from JAVIAB010000092.1 coordinate 131,061,779, forward strand.
GCCCTTTTTTGGAATCCCCAGGGGAAAAGACAAAGAGAAAGACAAAGGAATTCTTGGAGAAGACAGATAGAAGCAGAGATGAAGATGATGGGGAAGACATGGAATGATCTTAAAAGAATGGCAAGAAACAGAACGACTTGGAAAGTGTTTGTTGAAGACCTATGCTCCACAGGGAGCTGAAAAGTAGAAGAAGAAGTAAAGAACCCCATCAAGCCAAACGGCGTATAGGGAAAATGGTGTTAGTGATCATAATTTTTATAGACCTTCGAAACATGCTTTTTGGTGTAATGTTGTCGATATTACGCCCACGCCGCTTTACTTTCTCAGAAAAAAAATCCGCTACCCATTTAAGGCTGGGTGAACCCCGAGGCTGTCGATTAGAATTGAACCCGACCTCTTGTCCTTTGTGGTTCAAATAAGATGTGTTGATCTATAACAGTTCTTCAATAAAATGTGTTTTTGTCATAGAAAAGAGTAACATAAACAACACAGTTAAGTATTGATCGTCCTTGTGATCATCGCTAACTAGAATAGTCTACTAGTCATACAAGTAGGACTATATTCAAGGAAACAGTTTGACAAACACAATCTGACATTTAAAAAACCACGCGGACTGACAGTTTGACTGACTAAAGAGTCTGCCTCCTTCTATCATCTAATCGTTTCTACCTCTTTTTCTGCTATATAATTTAACAAAAATCAGAGGGAATCAACAACAATTACACTCTTACATTTGTAGTGTAGGATTTGGATAAGGTAAATAGATGTGTTAGTAACTGTCGAAATGTTCAACAAATTTCATTACGAAATGGCATGAAAATATTTGTATCAAGTAAAATCGCTCACCCTATATCGCCTACCTTCACCTCGTCCTAAAAAAAAACACTTTACTACCCTTTCAAAACTTCAATGTCAAACAACTAAATAGACAGACAAAGAGACATACATTCAGACAATCAAATAGACAGACAATTGGTTAAACAGTTAGATAGACAGATAATTCGATAGAAATATATAGCCGTGGACATACTTGTCCCCTCGTTGTAGTAAACATTTATACGTTCCATCTGGAGGGCGCTGCTCCCACTGAATCTTCCGGTCGGATCAATCCCATGCTCGTTGCTGACCATTTCCCAGAACTGTGAGGACAAACACAAAGTCCTTGATTACTTTTAAGATTAAATATAATCAACATGACACATTCTATTCTACTTCCTTTTCTTTATTGAATATGATCATATGACTACCAGTTGGTCCACTTTAGAACAAATTGGCAGAGATCATGCTACAAACTCATCATCATCATCGAGTGCCTTCTCCGCAACGAAGGTTGGCTACCATGGATCGCCATTCTACTCTGTTTCTTGCTTTGATGGTGCAGGCTGTCATAGATTGACTTGTCCATCTTTTCGATGTTACTCGTCCATGTTAGTCTTGGTCTGCCTCTGCCTCGTTTACCTTGTATTTTTCCTTCCAATATTACTTTTAGTAGGCTGTTGTGTCTTTTAACATGCCCCAAAAATTTCATTTCAACTACAAACTAATTTACTAATTTATACCAACTCGCATATACATGTTTCGGTGGCTGAGTGGTTAAGGTGTGCTCGATTCCTGACCAGAAGGATCCGGGTTCGATCCCCATGAGTGTCGGATTTTTGTTCGGACTGACAAGGCTCCGGGGTTCACCCAGCCTCTAAAAATGGGTACAATAGATTTTTCTGGAAAGTGAAAGCGGCCTGGCGTAATACCGACCATTTCACCCAAAAATGTGCTGTGGTCATAGAAAAATATGGTCACTAACACCATATTCTCCATATGCCTAACTAGGCGTGGAGGGAACCTTTACTTTATTTTACATATACATTTTATGCACACCAGACTCGTGGAACTTATTTAGAACTGGGATTTGAATGAAGATTATATAAATGCTTTCAATGTTATAGTTTCTATCGTTATGTATAAAATTAAACGGATTCATACACATATTGATACCTTAAGGTGTGTGTGGCACGCCTTAATGAACATAAACTGTGTTTCTATAAGCAGACCTCAATAAATACATTCCAGCATATTTATTAAACAGACATTATTATCCATAAGCTCTAATAAGCTCTAAAATAATGGAAGGGATGATTCCTGCGCGTCACATCAGGGGCAGAACAAGAAGAAGGGTGTTTCAAGATATCAAGGAGACATTGAACATGACAACAGAAAAAGTGGAAGACGGAGTTTATTTCAGACGGGCTGTGAATGCAACGTTCTGCAAAAGACATGCGACCTGACGATGATGATGATGATAAGTTCGAATAAGCAGATATCAATAAATATTTTCACAATATATGTCCATATTATATCTTGATAAACGCGTTCACCATCTCTTTTAATTTTAATCAGACCAAAAAAAATATCCATAATATCTATCGTCATTATCTTCATTATCGTCATTATCTTCATTATCATTATGAAATATTGTGCCTGCTGGAATAGGTTATCATGCCTCCCCACAAATATCTATTTCAAAAGTCAGTTCTGTTGTTGACGTCCTACAAAACCATTCTCTTAACCCGCATTGCATCTTTTTTCTCTCTTTTCCTGTATCTCGTTTTCCATTTTTTTTTTTTACATTTGCCACAATATAATCCACCTGCTCCCTTCTCGGGACAAGCCAGAAAATGCTGATTGTTTTCTCCTAATGCTGGAATTATGCTTTTTTCCGCTTTCGCTTCTTTTTAGAACGTTCTCGTTTAACATTTATAAGCAAACGCGCATGAACTTTCATAACGTTCTATTACACAGACCTCAATAGACATTTATAGCATATATTACACAAACCTCAATAGACATTTATAGCATATATTACACATGCCTCAATAGACATTTATAGCATATATTACACAGACCTCAATAGACATTTATAGCATATATTACACAAACCTCAATAGACATTTATAGCATATATTACACAGACCTCAATATACATTTATAGCATATATTACACAAACCTCAATAGACATTTATAGCATATATTACACATGCCTCAATAGATATTTATAGCATATATTACACAGACCTCAATAGACATTTATAGCATATATTACACAAACCTCAATAGACATTTATAGCATATATTACACAAACCTCAATAGACATTTATAGCATATATTACACAAACCTCAATAGACATGTATAGCATATATTACACAAACCTCAATAGACATTTATAGCATATATTACACAAACCTCAATAGACATTTATAGCATATATTACACAGACCTCAATAGACATTTATAGCATATACTACACAGACCTCAATAGACATTTATAGCATATATTACACAGGCCTCAATAGACATTTATAGCATATATTACACAGGCCTCAATAGACATGTATAGCATATATACACAGGCCTCAATATATATTTATAGCATATATTACACAGGCCTCAATAGACATTCATAGCATATATTACACAGGCCTCAATAGATATTTATAGCATATATTACACAGGGCTCAATAGATATTTATAGCATATATTACACAGGCCTCATTAGACATTCATAGCATATATTACACAGGCCTCAATATATATTTATAGCATATATTACACAGGCCTCAATAGACATTCATAGCATATATTACACAGGCTTCAATAGATATTTATAGCATATATTACACAGGGCTCAATAGATATTTATAGCATATATTACACAGGCCTCAATAGACATTTATAGCATATATTACACAGGCTTCAATAGATATTTATAGCATATATTACACAGGGCTCAATAGACATTCATAGCATATATTACACAGGCCTCAATAGACATTCATAACATTTGTCATAGCAGGCTTCAATAGCAAACTCGTGCTGTCATGTGTTCTAGAAGTCACAGAAAATTGTGTCTGTCTACCACTGAACGTTGTCTGCGTCGTTTTGAGGCCAAGCACAAGATGAAACAAACACAAAATAAATAATTCCAATGGAAGGAAAAGTATAACAATTCATTAATTAGTTCGCATAGCAGGAATCTTTCATTTATTTTTATGTTTTGGCATCACTTTTTGAAAATAGACAATTAAAAACGGGTTTGAATATTTAACTCACATTGACTCCGATGTGGTTCCCGCAAGCACCCACCTGTAGGTGCACAATCTCACGCATATTGAGTAACCCCCACCCACCCAAACTGGAGAGCTGCCCTAACCAACAACCCAGGCCCTCCTGAGAAATTGTAGACCCACTCCAGTGCCAAAATGAGAATAGAAGGAAGTGTCAACTTTACGTTCAATTTCCGGCGCACCAAACCGCATCATTTTCTCCCACTTTGTTGTTTGGAAATGTCCTGCAGCCTTGTTTTGCTTCAATCTAGTGTGTACGAAGACTTGATCTCTTGGTGAAACCGCAATCAACTATAGATTTGGGTACATTAAAGTTGGTTGTGGGGAAACCGTCGCCATGACACTTCTGACTTGCAAATTGTGGCTCATTTCCGCTCACGGACTGTACAATATGTATTTGACCATGTCCTTCTGTTGTTCTGTTAACATTGAGTTGAATGTGTTAGTGTTATAGTCGTCGGATTATCCTCAATGCACATCTACAACAGTCCATAAGCGCTCAGATCTCCCCCAGCAAGACCCGCAGTGTGAAACTATAAACTGGCTCACAAGTATACTCCCCCCCCCCCCCAATCGATTTCTCATAGTTTTCCTAATTCTTGGCAATATATCTTTCGACTAACATGAAAATCTGGGAGTCGCACCAGGCCTGCAAGTTCACAAACACAACCCTAGCAGTTTGCCCTTCATTACGAGTGTACGGTCGGTTAAAATACATACAATCGTCCATCATAATATGTAACATATTGGTCCTTATTTTCCCTATCAAGTTTTAGAAATATAAATTTGTGGTTTACTGTTGATAACTTCAACAACGCTTTACAACAGGCTTAAGGGGTGTTCTTTTAACACAAAATGACGTAGGATGATTCTATCTTTAGGGGGAGTTATTGAGTTATTGTGTTATTTGCGGGTCATCATCATTGCACACCGAACATGTCCATTGGTGCTTCAGATCCCCTCCTCAGCAAGTCCCGCAGCGTCCAGCGACTGGTGACTCCAGTTCTGTGTTGGTTGATAAGTCTTCAAACACACCAACTAAGTTTCTCGTTTCTGGCTGTGCCCATCATAACTCCCATCTCTTTCACCCGAAGGAGTGACATGGATTTGTGGTTGTCAGTCATGTGCTCTTCCCACATCTCGGAGGACATTGATGATGTCCGCCCGATCCATTGGTTGACCGTCCTCAACGACAGCGCAGCTAGCCAATATGTCAGCTCTTTCACTTCCCCGTACTTCCGCATGTCCAGGAACATAGACAAATGTGACCCTATGTATTTGACTTCTGTAATGACTCTACCCATTGCATGCGTACAGAGCCCGCCTCCACTTTTTTTATCATGCTCATCGAATCACTCAGAATACATGCATGAATGTAGTCTTGTGACTCTAACCAGTTGAATGTCTTGGTCACTGCCATCACCTCCATCGTCATGCTACTCGTCTTTAGGGGGATTAGATATGTAACTTCACACACAATACTCTTATTAACTCACATTAACAATTTATTTCAGATAAATCGTAACACAAAAATTTAAGTGCAAAATAATGCAAGTAATTTTACTGTAATTGTAATTTTTAAGGAAAAAAATTGGCTCCTCAGTAAATGCTTTCAAATTTGTCTTAGAAGAACTTGACTGTCTGTATTGACATCTCTTCAACCGAACTCCTTTTTAACACTGAAGAGTAATGGTGCCAATTCCATAACCTAGCTGGCTCTTTTGTGTCTGCCCACGTTTACGAAACTAAAATGCTCAGCGTTGACTCCTATCAGTAATAACCATCGTTTAAGAGATGAATTTTGTCATGGCACCAAGTCGACACATTATAACGATTCTTCACTATTTGTTCTTCGCTGTCAGTAAACACATTGTACTTGTAGTTTACTGTTTGTATTAGTGTTTTATTGTATGTTTAACGTGTCCTAGATGTGCAGTTGTTGCTTTCATTTATACTTTGCTAACAGAAATGTGTTTGAGATTATAGTTGTATTGGCTTTGTTTATCAAATTATAAATAGTTGGGCAAGCATTTCTAGTTTCAAAAATTGAGAGTTTTAATAAGTTAAGTATATGTGTGTAGTGTAAGTGTGTGTGTGTGTGTGTGTGTGTGTGTGTGTGTGTGTGTGTGTGTGTGTGTGTGTGTGTGTGTGTGTGTGTGTGTGTGTGTGTGTGTGTGTGTGTGTGTGTGTGTGTGTGTGTGTGTGTGTGTGTGTGTACGTGCGAGTCGTGTACTAATTTACTCCGTGTGCGTGCTCACGAAAGCACTCTGTTGTGTGAGTGAATTAGTCTGTGTCTGAAAGTACACATTGTTTGCGATAGTGTTATATACGTACAAATAAAGCTTTGTATTTTTCTTAAAGAAGACATCGAAACTCTATCATTTCATTCTATAAAACGATAACATCGTAAAACACTTGACCTCTGCAACTCTGGTATACTTACTTTGATCTAATTGATTTAATTTATCAAACTGGATCAATGATTTTATTCAAAAACATTAAAAAGAAAAATGTAATCGAATTAATACCTAGATAACATTAGCTTTTTTGGCCTACCACCTTGGTCATGTCATTGTCTCTGTGCTGCTCTTGGATATCTACCATTTTTAGATATCCCCCATTGAGAAATTAAGAGCTGATAAAGGTTGAAACCACGCATGAGATGGCCAGATATCTTGATAACAAAAAATCTTCTTATAGCCCAAATTGTAGAGAAGTTACTGTTCGGTGTGAGAATTGGGTTCATTTGGGATACACACGGTATAACAATGGGATTGCTACTGATAGTGTTTTTCTTAGCAGCAATAGTGCAGCGGGGTTTCCTTCTCTGTCATGGATGTACAACTTTTTTTTCAAACTGTCATTCTAGAATTCTAAGCAATTTACACAAACTCCCCAGCCCAGTCTCACTGAATATAACAATGTCTATTCTGGCTGTTGTATCCCTACTTAGACTGAAGGTGCTTATCAATTAGTATTGTCAAGTTGTCATAGCATTGAGGAAACAAAAGAACAGTTCACATTTATTGACTGATTGTTTATTCATCTCTAAAGTCACTCCTTCAAAGTTCCAATTTTCTGCACACGGCTACAAGATAAAAGAACTCACAAACCCTTTTAATAACTACAAATAACCCGAATTATAATGCGAGATTTGGTGGACATCTTTGATAATGAGAATTTAGCCGACACGATTCGTATACTCAATTGAAGATCAAAAAGATGATACACTTTGTCCTTTCGGTTGGCATCCAGGAAGTGTTAATCCCTGTGCACATTTATTTATCTTTGTTACAGATTTAGCGCCATCTCTATGTAATCATAATTATATTAGTGATGAGTTATACAATATGAGTCATGCAAACTAGGTTTTTAATTATCAGGTTTTTTTAATGTAATTCGAAACCGTAAATTACAAAATTACAGAAGCATTTCAAATTAAAAAATTCCATATATGTCATCCTTACATATGGAAGTGAAACATGGGTAATCAGTTTTAAAAAAAAAGAAAGTGCTTGAAGGCTACATCAATGTAATTTTTGCAGAAGGGTATTGAGAGACCATGGTTAGTTAAAAGGAAGAATGTTATAAAAGTCATGAAAGAGATAAGAAGAATGTTAAAAGTCCAGAAAGAGATCAGAAGAATGTTAAAGTCCTGAAAGAGATAAGAAGAATGTTAAAGTCCAGAAAGCGATAAGAAGAATGTTAAAGTCCTGAAAGCGATAAGAAGAATGTTAAAGTCCTGAAAGTGATAAGAAGAATGTTAAAGTCCTGAAAGAGATAAGAAGAATGTTAAAGCCCAGAAAGAGATAAGAAGAATGTTAAAGCCCAGAAAGAGATAAGAAGAATGTTAAAGCCCAGAAAGAGATAAGAAGAATGTTAAAGTCCTGAAAGCGATAAGAAGAATGTTAAAAGTCCAGAACGAGATCAGAAGAATGTTAAAAGTCCCTAAAGAGATAAGAAGAATGTTAAAGCCCAGAAAGAGATAAGAAGAATGTTAAAAGTCCAGAACGAGATCAGAAGAATGTTAAAGTCCTGAAAGAGATAAGAAGAATGTTAAAGCCCAGAAAGAGAAAAGAAGAATGTTAAAGTCTCGAAAGAGAAAAGAAGAATGTTAAAGCCCAGAAAGAGAAAAGAAGAATGTTAAAGTCTCGAAAGAGAAAAGAAGAATGTTAAAGCCCAGACAGAGATAAGAAGAATGTTAAAGTCTCGAAAGAGATAAGAAGAATGTTAAAGCCCAGACAGAGATAAGAAGAATGTTAAAGTTTCGAAAGAGAAAAGAAGAATGTTAAAGTCTCGAAAGAGAAAAGAAGAATGTTAAAGCCCAGACAGAGATAAGAAGAATGTTAAAGTCTCGAAAGAGAAAAGAAGAATGTTAAAGTCTCGAAAGAGAAAAGAAGAATGTTAAAGCCCAGACAGAGATAAGAAGAATGTTAAAGTCTCGAAAGAGAAAAGAAGAATGTTAAAGCCCAGACAGAGATAAGAAGAATGTTAAAGCCCAGACAGAGATAAGAAGAATGTTAAAGTCTCGAAAAAGATAAGAAGAATGTTAAAGTCTCGAAAGAGAAAAGAAGAATGTTAAAGCCCAGACAGAGATAAGAAGAATGTTAAAGTCTCGAAAGAGAAAAGAAGAATGTTAAAGCCCAGACAGAGATAAGAAGAATGTTAAAGTCTCGAAAGAGATAAAGAATACAAAGAATTTTTTTTAATTCTCAGAAAATAAAAGTCCACTTTCTTTTGGGCATATTATGCAAAGAGGAAAACTGTAAATTCTTGTGTTAACAGGAAAAATTTGGGGGAAATAGGCAGAGAAAGTCAGGAGAGAAGATACTAGACAGTTTAACGACGTGGCATAGAAAAGAATCAACAGTGGAATTGTTATAAAGAAGGACCAGAAAAAGTGAGGGATGGAAATATGTGATCACCAAGGCATAAGTAAGTAATGTTGACAGTGTCTCACGTGTTTTCCATTCAATCAAATTTGTTCTATGAACGATAATTCAGGACACTTCTCTCCCTATCTTTCTCTCTCTCTCTCTCTCTCTCTCTCTCCCTCTCTTTCTTTCTCTCACTTTCTTTCTCTCTGTCTATCTTTCTTTCTCTTTCTTTTTTTTCTTTCTCTCGTTCTCTCTCTTTTTCTCTCATTATCTTTCATTCTCTTTCTCTCTCTAGCTCTTTCTTTCTTACTCTTTATTTCTCTCTCTTTCTTTCACTCACTTTGTATTCGTCTATCTTTCCGTCTCTCTCTCTCTCTCTCTCTCTCTCTCGTTTTTTATCTCTCTTTTTCTCTCTATCGTCCATTCTCCTTCTCTCTCTCTTTCCCTCACAAGCTCTTTCTTTCTTTACCTCTCTAGCTCTCTCTCTCTCTCTCTCGATGATAATATATCTAAAACTCACATTCTATCGTATCAGTTTTAAAAATGTGTTTAACTCTTTATTTCATCTGAATGTTTTCATCCTAAGACATGTAATCAATACTGGTTGGTTCGTTGGTTGGTTGGTTCGTTGGTTGGTTGGTTGGTTGGTTGGTTGTTTGTTTGTTTGTTTGACTGATTGGTTTGCGGTTATTGATCAAGCGACACATGAGCTCCAGTTTGTTATCTCAATTCTATGTAGTGGGATTCGTAAGTGATTGTGAGCTGTTTTGTTCAGAATCGATTGTTCCATTTATCAGACCTTGGCATTCCTGACGTCATCAAATGCCAGACATTCAGAAAAGATTATGCGCAACAGATTTACGACACTGTATACAGGTCGCACTGTGAAGATGTGTTTTAACGGTATTCCTTTCAAGTTTGTATTAGGCGTAATGTGTAAGGCGCATAGCCAGTAAATAGTGCTACGATATCTACTTATCAGTAAAGCGAAGCTGTCATTAGAATAAGATTCGATCATTTATATATACATTTATATATACATCTTTTGTAGTATTTCCTTGATCCATCAAGTTTCTTTATTTGTTTTTAGTAGCTGTTTGTCAGCCTACACGATTGTTGACATTTATTGGCGATACTAAAAAAAAGGAAGAAAAAGAGTGTTATGGTGACAGCTTTACGTGGTAATGGACGAAACAAAAGTCGACGTTTCGGCCTATTAGGCCTTCATCTGGACGAACAACAAACACAAAAATTATATATAACAAACATTTATGTTTGGCATTTATTGACTGTTTTCAGTTACTGTTTAACAGCCTGCATGACTGTTGGCACTGTATACAGTACCTGCTCGAGAGCCCGCAGGAAAATTGAAGTGTATTTGTTGTTTTCAATAGCCTAAGGTACTGTTGATACTCAAAATAATGGCATATCCTTCCACACTAGCCAACGGACCAATCAGTGTAGATCATCTTTCTCTTTCACTAGTTAATAGCTCTCTGTGATTTACTCAGGAAACATACAAGGTCAGCACTTTCAAATAAATCATCTGTTGATCGATTGCAGTCATTTTAATTCGTGGGTAAACTTTGCACATTGCATGAACTATATTGAACTCTCTTGAGTTATTCAAAAACAAATTGATTTTATTTAATGTCGGTAATAATTTTTGCTGCTTTACCTTTAATTTTTGTCTGTGCAATTGCTAATGAATTGTATTTATTCGTTTGTCAGCGAGCATAGGTTGTTTAAACTCTTTATCTCTTCGAATCAATTCTCTTTTATCTCAATATTATATTATCAAATAGACATATCGTTTCATACTATACGACATTCTCATTTTGCTTTTGATTTATTTCACGAGCTCTCGGACCAACATAAAAATGCCCCTGATGGCATTGAATCAGTGCCCTTCTGGATCACTTTGGAAGCAAAGATCTATGACAAGGTCTAGCAGTGAGAAAGAGAGTTCATCGTTGCTATATAGAGCCAATTCCGTCCTATGGAAGTAAATCATGGACAGTAAACAAGGAAATGAAAAGACGATTAGAGACCACAGAGATGTGATTTCTCTGAAGAAAAGTTGAAAGTTCCTGGATAGCTAAAAATACCAACGGGGAAATTATTATTTCTGGATTTTTTTTTTATTCTCTCCACATCAGAGCCAATGAGTGTTTTCATTATTTCTTTCCTTCAAGCGTTTGTAGGTCTTTCCTGGTTCACATTGGGTTCCATGACAATGTCTGTTGCTGGCATCAGGTTTTCTTAGCGTGTATCTGTTCAATCTCCATTTTACAGTTCATCATTATCCGTTATTTGAATGGCTCTTGCTCTGTTAGTTTCCGGATATCTTCATTTATTTTTATCTTGTCAAGCCATCTGATGTTCAGAAATATATTCAGACAGTTGATTATGAACATTCAGACTGTTGATTATGAACATTCAGACAGTTGATTATGAACATTCAGACAGTTGATTATGAACATTCAGACATTTGATTATGAACATTCAGACAGTTGATTATGAACATTCAGACAGTTGATTATGAACGTCGGTATTCTTTGCTAGTTGTAAATCCGCCGTCCACGCCTGAATCATATAACAGGGCGGTTATTTTTTAAAATCTTCTTCTTCTTTCCTTCCTCATCTGCCTTTCAGGATAGAGGGGAGATATAATTTGCGGTCTTTTGTTTTTCTGTTCGCCTCTGCTGCTGTTATGTTTCTTATGCTTCTAATATTCCATCGATCCATCTTTTTCATGGTCGACCATTGGGTCTGGTGTTCTCACAACGTTTGTTGAAGGCTCGTTGTGTTGTGTTTTGTTCTTTCTGCTTTGTTACGTGGCCAAACCATTTTATCTGTTGTTTCCTTCTATATTCTATGGCGGGGGCTATTCCTAGCTTTTTTCTCAGTTCTTCATTTCTGATCTTATCTCTCAGACTGTTTCCTGTCATTCGTCTAACACACTTCATCTCTGTAGATGTTATTTTTTTATTGTTCTTGCATCTAGGGTCCAGGTCTGGCATTGGTAGCACAACTTTGGGATGAAGATTGTATTGTACAGTGCTCGTTTTGCCTCCAGAGTTATTTCCTTGTTGGACAATAGTGGTGATAACCGTCCAATGATTTGACAAGCTTTGTTGCATCTTGATTCTATCTCTGCTGTTTGAGAATTATCGTTTGTCATTAGACTTCCTAGGTATTTGAATTCCTCTACTTGTTTTAGTTGCCTGCCTTCTATAGTTATGTTGATGTTCTGTTTATTTTTGGTGACATTCGTGACTTCTGTATTGTTGATGTTGATTTTCATGTTATATTTTGTTTAAGTGGGTTTTTTTAATGTGTGCATTAAACATCTTTAGTCTGGTGTTTGTTTTTATGGAGTTACAACCTGTTTTCTCTGCCTCTCCTGCATATAACAAAAGTAAAGAACCCCCGTCACGCCAAGTGGAGCATAGGGAATATTGTGTTAGTGACCATAAATTTTACAGCACATGATTTTTGGTGTAATATGGTCAGTATTACGCCCGTGTCGCTTTACTTTCCCAGAAAAAAATCCGGTACCCATTAAAGGCTGGGTGAACAGGAAGCCGTCGGTTGGGATCGAACCCTACCTCTTGTCCTTTGTAGTTCAGTTCACTAACCACTGAGCAATCGCGGCTCCCTTCTGATTCTAATCCAAAGTAAATCTCTTTCACTTCATTTGTCAAAATATATCTAATGTTGGTTATGGTTTTTGCTGTTCTTGTTTTGCTGTCATTTATTCTTACTTGAGTTTCTCTTCTATTTTTCTCATTGCGTAGTCTGCGTTTTTTGCTGTTGTTTCTCTTGTATTTTTCTAACCCTTGACTTGGTTTACTCTACATGACCTTTACATTTATCTCAATAAAGTTCATTCATCTAATATTGTTACAGGGTGTATCTAGTTAACAGTGACCAGTTTCAAGAAGAAGATACCGAGCGTATCAGTAGAATTAAAAAATGCAGAAATGAAATAGTTTTGTAAAAGTTATAATTTATGTTAATTGGAAATGGAGGAAGTGATTAGAGTAGTCATTGAGGGCTCGCTTTTCACGCCGAAAACAAGAGCTCGAAGTCAGCTCGTCATTTGTTCCTGGCCGTTGGTCAGGGCGTCATGGGTGACAGTGCATTGGGCCAGGCCCACTCAACGGTTGTGACAAGTATAGAATGTAAGCTCCACTCCAGTACGTCATCAATATCACAATCATGGCCAGGAATTTAAGCTAGCAAGCGGCATGCGAAGATTATTTGTCGCGGTAAAAGGGGAACAACTCAAACTATGTTTATGCGCTTTCTCTAACGGTTATTCCCCTTCACATGTCGCATCATTTCCCCAAATTCTGGATCTTCTCGCTATCTCAACCATCACACTACACACACAGCACATACACGCACACATCACATACATACATCACATACATACAGCACATACATACAGCACATAGACACAGCACATACATACAGAACATAGACACAGCACATACACACAGCACATACACACAGCACATACAAACAGCACATACATACAGCACACGCACACAGCACATACATACAGCACATACACACAGCGCATACACACAGCACATACACACAACACATACACACAGCACATACATACAGCACATACACACAGCACATACATGAAGAACATAGACACAGCATATACACACAGCACATATACACAGCACATACATACAGCACATACACACAGCACATACACACAGCACATACATACATCAAATACATTCAGAACATAGACACAGCACATACACACAGCACATACACACAGCACATACATACAGCACACGCACACAGCACATACATACAGCACATACATACAGCACATATACACAGCACATACTCACAGCAAACATACACAGCACATACATATAGCACATGCACACCCACACAGCACATACATACAGCACATACACACATCACATATACAAAGAACATATACACACACAACACATACACACAGCACATACTCACAGCACATACATACAGCACATACACACACAACACATACACACAGCACATACATACAGAACATAGACACAGCACAAACACATAGCACATACACACAGCACATACATACAGCACATGCATACAGCACATGTATACAGCACACGCACACAGCATATAAATATAGCACATACACGCCCACACAGCACATACATATAACACATACACACAGCATATATTCACAGCACATAAACACATCGCATATATACTGCATATACACACGTTACATACTCACAGCACATACATACAGCACATACATATCCAGACAGCACCTACATACAGCACATACACACATACACATAGTACATACACACATCACATACACCATATACAACACATACACACACAGTGCGTACACATTCAAACACCTTTTTTCCTATCCTTCCTTCTCTATTTTTGCTTCATTTCAATGTTTTCATTCTCCCTTTATCATCATCATGTGCCATACCGGTTGGCGTATGAGATCATGTCCTTCCACAATCTTCTATCCGCAGTGCATCGTATCAATTCTGTTACTGGCTGTTTTCCATGGGGAACAGGCAAATAATTGCAATGCTGCGGTAAAGCTGGTAGCAACGAGCCATTAGTGGAATCTGATAAACACTCCAATGTATCGTGACAGCTTTACAAAGAAGGAACACAACACAATACTGACGTTTCAGCCTGCGGCCTTCTTCAGAACACGGGGACAACGACATCAAACGGTGAGGCACAAATATCTATAGCTACATGTCGGATGACAAAATTTAGGGAGAGGTGGACGGTGACATGAGAGATAGGATACTGAGATAAAAAAAAGAGATGTGTTACATGGGGGAGATAGGATGAGTGTAGAGATCAGAGAGGGATTCACTTGCACATCGCGTAGCGTAACATCATTTATGCCATCATTTGCAAGCGATGTAAGTTGACGTATATCGGTGTAAAAACGGCCGCGCAAATGTGTTAGATGCCGTGAACACCTATATGACATCACCCGAGATGCAGACACCCCTGTAGCAGCCCACTTTAACTCTATGGGTCATCGTGGTAAGGCTAATGGGCCTGATATCATGCTCCTCTAACAGCCACAGTCGATTCACTCTAGAAAATCGCCTAATCGCCCGTTGGGGTTGCCTCATCCCTCGTGGCATCAGTGTATCCCTGTCCCTCTGAAGACCCCTCTTCCTCCCACTCCCTCCTCCCACCTCTATACTCCACTATCTATTTCACTTATTCTCTGTTTTTCTACTGCTAGTCTAACAATTCTTTCCCTATCCACTTATAGTAACTCCTTCTCTTGCCATTTTTCATCTAGTACACCCCTCTCTACGGACTACCTTCTAGTTCCCCACTTCCTTATTACTATAAACACTCATAGTATACTACTTCTCTATGTTGGTTGCACCATCTCTCCGCCCACTTCTATATATCTACGTCTAACCCACCACTTCTCTGTTGATCAACTTCTAGTCCACCCCTTCCCTCTCTATTCATTTGCAGTCACCACTTCTCTAGATCTGCATATCCAGTACTCCTCTTATCCCGATGTCAACTTTTAGTCCTCTTCTAGGACTCTACCTGTCTATTCATCAGCCACTTATACACCACCACTCTTTGTATCTACTCCAGTTTCCCCAATTCCCAACTTCTCCACCTCTCTAAGTACTAACTACCTGCGCACCACTTCTTTGTTATTCTACTTTCTATAGACTCCTCTATCTATCCACTTCTGGCTCACCATCTCTCCACTTTATACATACATGTTGCTTATTCTTCCTCTCCATATCTCCTCTTCCGGTGCATAATTTCTTCACTCTCCCAACTTCTTGGACACTACTTCTCCTTCACAACCACCCCCCCCCCCCCCCCTTTAGATCTACTTCTAGCACATCCGTTCTGAGCACACTACCTCTCTTTATCATCTCTCAGTTCACCACATTGCCTTTTGGTTCACTATTTCTTATGGTACTCCTTAACTACTTGCCTAGTTACTCTCTTGTCCTTTTCTCCAGACTCCGCTTGTTTTCCCTCCTTGGTCATCCTCCTTTATTGTTTCAGTCCCTTAATTAGGACACTTAACTCTTACATTATTTCCTCTCGTTCTTTGTTTGCACTCGGACATGTCTCACTCGAGTCATTGTATTGTGCCACTGTCTATCCCCTGTCCTATGCCTATTGTTTACGTAGCTGTCTGGCCGGCTCGTCTCTTCCCCTACAGTTGTAATATCAGGACTGTTCGAGTCTGAAAAAAGAACGACTGTTCTTTGTCTCGCTTGACCACGCTTGGTCATACCACGTGAAGGTTTCCCGATGTAGGCCTGGGTGTGCAAGCCATTTAGATGAATTTCAACACGCAGGACAGAACAATCTTTCCAGCTAAGACATTTTTATATACTTTTATAGATAAATTATTTACTTTTCACTCTTTAGTTTCTAGCTCCTCATCATTTCTCTATACTTACGATTTTATGTATCTCTACACTCATCCTATCTCCCCTCATGTAACACATATCTCTTCCACCATCCTATCTCTCATCTCTCCGTCCACCTCTCCCTAACTTTATCATCCGACATGTAGCTACATATATTTGTGCTTCACCGTTTGTTGTTGTTGTCCCCGTGTTCTGAAGAAGGCCCCATGCCGAAACGTCAGTATTGTGTTGTGTTCCTTCTTTGTAAAGTTGGCACGATACTTTAGTGTTTATCACACCCCACTACTGGCTCCCTGTTTTCCATACCATCACACCAATCTATGTATTATCTTTTCTCTTTGTCGTTCGCAATCTCTCTTTCGGTGTATTTTGCCAGTTGTAACCAAGTATTCTAGCTTTCCTCTTCTCATGGTGGGCCTGAAAAATGATGATTGTTTCTTTTTTTATGTTTTTTTTTTTTTTGGAGCTCCCTATTTGTGTTGGCCTCTTTGAGAATGTTCCCATTGGTCTTTTTAGCTGTCCAGAGAACTTTCAACATACTTTTGAGTAATTTCATCTCTGTTGCCTCCCACGTCTTTTAATTTGTATATCAAATGTCCATAATTCGCTTCCATAGGTCAGAATTGTCCCTATAAAGCAGCGATGGACTCTCTTTCTCACTGCTATTGAAATAGATTTGTTGCATAAGACATTTTTCATTTTCTGCATTGTTGTTTTGGCCTGAGCTATTCTGCTTTGTATTTCTGTGGTTCATCTGATGTTATTATTGTGCCCAAGTATTTGACGCGCTGCACTCGTTTCAGATGTTTCCTGTTTATTTGTATGCTGCATGATGGTGATGATGGTTTCTTCGAAATTACCATTACTTCTGTTCTCTTACTATTCAGCCTATACCTTCCTTGTTGCTTTCTTTAACTATTTTGTCTATTATATCTTGTAGTTCATTTTGTGGCTCTCATATTAAGACTGCGTCATCCGTATATCGTAAATCTCCCTTTATATTGATCAATTTTTTCCTCTCTTTGTTATTCCTCTCCGTAACTGTCTTCTTCATCCTTAACATATACATCATCTACACAATTTAAAATCAGCTCAGCTATAGCTGGGCGTGACACGAGTTGGAATAGAATGTTAAAATATGGTGTCAGGGATGTGTTTAACTAACGAAATGCTTGGGTCACAAACATACATGTGAAAGCTTTTAGGTTGGATCCGAATAGGAGATGGTTCCCCAACCATGTATCCATCCGTTTATCCGTCCATGTGTCCGTACGTTCCTCCGTCCATCCATTTATCCATCTATCCATCCATCCGTCCGTCCGTCCGTCTGTCTGTCTGCCTGTCTGTTTGTTTATGTTAACTAATTATTTACAAATCAACCAACCATCAACATATGTCAGTTTGTTTAAATGTATTTAAGTATATTTTACTACCGAAAAGAAAGTCCTAAAGAGCCCTGTACCGCCAAGTGGCGTATAGGGAATATGGTGTTAGTGACCATCAATTTTGCAGACCTTCAGCGCATGATTTTTGGGGTAATGTGGTCGGTATTACGCCCGTGCCGCTTTACTTTCCCAGAAAAAAAATCCGGTACCCATTTAAGGCTAGGTGAACCCGGAAGCCGGCGATTGGGATCGAACCCTACCCCTTGTTCTTTGTAGTCCAGTTCACTAACCACTGAGCTATCGCGGCTCCCTATATGTGACTACGTTCTCTTGGTTTCATTTTCCCTCTCTATCCGTATGTGAATATTATCACTTTCACACATAAACAGACCAACTATGTGGGTATTAATTCGTCACCAAAACCATTGAGAAGATCACTTTAGCTAATTCGCTTACAGAAAACCTCTGCTAAACACGTCCATCATTGCATGCTAATGTGACATAGTAAAGCAATAAGAGACTGACGACTGGCTACAATCGTTTCTGCCAAAAGTGAGACTGGCAGATTAAGTAGGCCTAAAGAAATGGAGATCATCTTGCAGTCTGTGTCTTCTGTCCAGGGAGACAATTAGGCCAATCAGTCACAGATGTGGAGGGAGACAATCTTGTTAACTTGGCTGAGTTATGTCCCTGTTGTTTGACGGTTGGAGAGGGGAGAGGGGGGGGGGGGGGCAGGAAACCGGTGGTGTGGGAGTGGACCAGGTGTGGTAAATAGTTGACGGTTTTTTTCTTTATTTGAGTGAGTGAGTGAGTGAGTAAGTGATTGAGTGAGTGAGTGAGTGAGTGAGTGAGTGAGTGAGTGAGTGAGTGAGTGAGTGAGTGAGTGAGTAAGTGGGTTGGTTAAGAAGGTGGAACACATAAAAAAATGAGTTAAACGTGGTGACCAAGCAGTGAATGAGTGAGTGAATGATGGTTAAGTTAAGAAAGCAGGGCGCACAAAAATTAGTTACAAATGACGACCAATCATGAGTGTGTGAATGAACACACGAGCTAGTGAATCAAAACTGTAATCCACGAATTAATGTGCTTTAGTAATCCAATCGAACATCTATCCATTTCAACCAATTAAGAGTATCAAGTCAGTTATTTCTTAATCCTTAATTGTAGTTATATTACAGGGCTCGCCTGTGTAATTATATAAGGTAATCAACAGGCTGACGGGTTTGCCAGTTTGGCTCATGTTGAGTGCGAAAGTTCAATGGACCGTGATGACATTCTGAATGCCCTCAGGGTCGCAGGACGAAAAAAAAAAGACTTAAAAACTTACCCCGAATCCGCAACCTTAAACAGACTTCACGAATATCATATCAAAGCGGGAGATGTCAGACGAGAGCGCTAAATAGGAATCTAAAGAAGAGTTATCAACAAACATAACACCGGTGTCGTTACTCGCTACATGTTGAAGGACAATCTTCGGAAGAGCTCAGAGCACTGACGGACTTGTCCTTTGTGTAGTGAGGATTCTCTGTCGACTAAACTAAACTAAAAAAAGCAATATATTATATATATTCATCATCAAGTACCAGGCCTGCTGGCGTAGGTGATCATGTCTCTCCACAACTTTCGATCTCGGCAGCCATTTATCATTTCTGTTGTTGACCTTCTGCCAAGCCATTCTCTTAAGCTGTCTGTTATTTTTTCTCTTTGCTTCCATCTATCTCTTCGTCCCTCAATTTGTCCAGTTGTTACAATATATTCCAGTTGTTCTCTTCTCATTACATGACAAAAAATGATGATTGTTGCCTCCTAATATTGGAAATTAGGTCTCTTTTGCTTTGACCTCTCTCAGAACATCTTCATTACTCTTCTTAGCTGTCCATGGTACTCTCAACATTCTTCTGTAAAACCACATTTCTACAGACTCCAGTGATTTTCTTGTCTGTTGTCCTATTGTCCATGATTCGCATCCATATGTTAAGACTGGCTCTACGTAAAATTTAAGAACTCTTTTTCTTGTTTCTATTGTCAAAAATGGATTGCATAATATTTTCCTCATTTTTTGGAAAACTGCTTTTGCCTGAGCCATTCTGCATCTCACCTCTTTTGTACATCTTCCGTCGGAGGTTCACAAAGTTCCCAAATATTTAAATTCATTTACCTGTTTTAATATTGTTCCACTTGTCTTTATTTTGCACCGAGGTGATGTCTTTTCCTTTGTTGTTACCATTACTTCTGTCTTTTTGCTATTAAAGCTGAGTCCTTTATTTTTGCTTTCTTTCACTATAATGTCCAACATTTCTTGTAACTCATTTTCACTCTTAGCGATTAAGACTGTATCATCAGCATACCTTAGATTACTTATATTATGACCTCCAATTGTTATTCCAGGCATGCCCCTTATGGATCTTAAAATAATCTCACTATAAATATTAAACAAATCTGGTGACAGCATACAAACTTGGGCTAACACCCTGTTTTATTTGTTGAAACATTCCCAATTGGTTTCCAGTTCTTATGGCCGCTGTTTGTTCCCAGTACATGTTCTTTATTATTCTTAGATCTTTGCTGTCTACGTTTATGCTTTCTAAAATTTTGATTATTTCTTGGTGCTTTACTTTGCCAAATGCCTTGGTGCAATCTATAAAACATAGGTATAGATCTGTTTCACCTCTATGGCTCTTTCTACTAAAGATCTTATGATATAAATGGCATTGCTTATTCCTTTATCTCTAACAAAACCACACTGTTCATTGCTAATTTCTGGACTGATTTTGTTTCGCACTCTTCGCATGATGATTCTTATTATTATCTTAGTCATATGACTCATAGGGCTTATTGTGCGATGATCATCGTATTCAATCGCATATATATATATATATATATATATATATATATATATATATATATATATATATATATTAGAAACAAGAAAAAGAGTTCTTAAATGTTACGTAGAGCCAGTCTTAATATATGGAGCTAAATCATGGACAATAGGACAACAGACAAGAAAATCACTGGAGTGTGTAGAAATGTGGTTTTACAGAAGAATGTTGAGAATACCATGGACAGCTAAGAAGAGTAATGAAGATGTTCTGAGAGAGGTCAAAGCAAAAAGAGAGCTAATTTCCAATGTTAGGAAGAGATAATCATCATTTTTTTTGCCATGTAATGAGAAGAGAACAACTGGAATATATTGTTCCTTTGAACAAGTGGTTCTTAAACAGATTTACCTCTCCCTGGTTATACAATTACTGAACTATTTCGAATTATTCCGTCTCAAAGCCGGGAACTAATTTCAGAAATTAGATCTACGTCTGCAAGTTCATTGATTCTTTAGACTAGTTCTCTGTGGCCATCTATTTGTAATGATTAATTCTCTGTCACAAAAATACAGCTTTCTTTCAGCCTAATACTGCAGATCTTGGTAGTTCATTTAGATTAATAATGTGCTTTTTGAGATTCAGTTTATTTATGATGTTTTGTGCTTAAGTCATATGTTGATAGATTTATATATAGCTGATGATTGAGACGTACGTGGTCAGAGCAAATAGTGACGTGCCTGATTTAAAGTCCTACCCATTGCGTTGCAGATGTCTTCTCATACTCTTTTAAATCTTCTGATCATTGTATCAAAGTTGTTGCTCTACTCTCTGTTTGGTCCTAATTTTGTTGTTATTTTCATGATCCTCTCTACTCTCTATTTGGTCATAGTTTTTTATTATAAAGATCCTCTCTACGTTCTATTTGCTCCTAATTTTTTTTGTTCTAAAGATCCTGTCTACTCTCTATTTAGTCCTACTTTTATTATAAAGATCCAGTCTACTCTCTATTTGGTCCTACTTTTATTATAAAGATCCAGTGTTCTCTATTTGATCCTACTTTTAATATAAAGATGCAGTCTACTCTCTATTTGGTTTTACTTGTATTATAAAGATCCAGTCTACTCTTTATTTAGTCCTACTTTTATCAGAAAGATCCAGTCTACTCTTTATTTAGTCCTACTTTTATAAGAAAGATCCAGTCTACTCTTTATTTAGTCCTACTTTTATTATAAAGATCCAGTCTACTCTTTATTTAGTCCTACTTTTATAAGAAAGATCCAGTCTACTCTTTATTTAGTCCTACTTTTATAAGAAAGATCCAGTCTACTCTTTATTTGGTCCTACTTTTATTATAAAAACATCCTGTCTAATCTCTCTTTGGTCCTACTTTTATTATAAACATCATGTCTGCTCACTCTTTGGCCATGTCCTGTTGTCATCAATGTTCTGCTCCACTTACTTTTTGGCCCTGTCCTTTTACTATCAATTTGGGCTGGACGTTACAGCATATGGAGTTTGTTGAGAGTCCTATCTATTGGAAGGTTGTCATTTTCATAGCTCGCTTGCTTCATTGGTGTGCATTATCTTTAGTTTACGTTCAATGATTAAAAAAATATTATACATGTTTTTTTAACGGATTCAGATAAACGTATAAATTACTATTGCACAAAACAAAGACATTGAGTCAATTAATTTTTGAAAGAACAATAACTCAAGTTTATTATCGAAGGAAGGCATGGTCGAGATATGGTTAGTGAATTAGTCTGCAGAGAGAAAGAGTTTGTGCTCTCGATTGTTGACTTTTAGAGTTATGTTCCCTCATCCTTGAGATACCTCTGGAATTTGTGTTTGTTCTGTTGGTTTTTTTCTTCTTGGAAGGACGGGAGAGAAAAATCAAATACAGGTTAAGGTAAAGTACGAGGCTTGAATCGGTGTCTTAGCACGAGAGTTTTCACCCATATGTGCTCGGCCGTCTATCCAGAAGTGTTCCGAGACTTCTGGACAGTGTCGCGTCATGCAACGAAACTCACGATGCGAGGCGGCATTCCTCACCTTCCCAGAATACTACCCTGGCACCCATTTCTGCCAGCGGTTGGATCGACCGTGTGTGTGTGGGTTTTTTTCCCAACTACGAGTACAACTCGCACTGCTTTCAGTGGGAATTGAACACGAGTTGTCTGAACATCGGTAGCCCAGTCGGGTGGTTTTCCCAACGAGGCTACCGAGGCCCCGAGGGGAAAAACACAATACTGGCGTAGTGCTGCTATATGACCTATAAAATGTGCAGAGTATCGAAAGATACGGGCACTAGCTCAATACACCCTATACGCCACTCTTAATGCGTGGCAGAGTTCTTTTCTTGTTCAGTTTTAGAGTAAAAAAAAAACAAAGACAGTGAAACGGAGCAGGGCAATTCTTAAACGAAAGAAAGAAAATAGTAACGATAAGAAGCGTGTATTATTGTAAGCAACAACAAAAAAACAGAAAGATATTTTGTAAACAGAATAAATGCGCAGTCTATGTTATTTTGCTACAGACTCAAGACAGAAGCTCAAAGTGTACTTTTAACACAAAAACATGGTATCGCGTAATTTTACTTTTGACTCAAAGAAATAATTTAGCATAAAATTAACTGAGACTTGTCTGTGTAGAACATAGACATTGTGTAAATTAAATTGGACAACATTCAAAACGCATTATTTGTGTATTGTGTGTGGGAAGGTGAGGGAAAGGAGCGTGGGGTGTAAAACAAAGACACGACAGGAATTTATTTTGAGAAAAATAAAACACTGAATAAAGTTATTTTAAACAAGATCCTTAGCAAACAAATACACGTATTTTTACATGAAATAAAGGCAGAATATGAATTTGTTTAGATTTGAGGTTTGTTTCTATTACAACTCTTCACTAAATAGCCAATAGTAACACAATCAAAATGTATATAAACTGAACATTAGACACCATCAAGTGAAAGAATTTGTTTAGATTTGAGGTTCATCAAGTGAAAGAATTTGTTTAGATTTGAGGTTTGTTTCTATTACAACTCTTCACTAAATAGCCAATAGTAACACAATCAAAATGTATATAAACTGAACATTAGACACCATCAAGTGAAAGAATTTGTTTAGATTTGAGGTTCATCAAGTGAAAGAATTTGTTTAGATTTGAGGTTTGTTTCTATTACAACTCTTCACTAAATAGCCAATAGTAACACAATCAAAATGTATATAAACTGAACATTAGACACCATCAAGTGAAAGAATTTGTTTAGATTTGAGGTTCATCAAGTGAAAGAATTTGTTTAGATTTGAGGTTTGTTTCTATTACAACTCTTCACTAAATAGCCAATAGTAACACAATCAAAATGTATATAAACTGAACATTAGACACCATCAAGTGAAAGAATTTGTTTAGATTTGAGGTTCATCAAGTGAAAGAATTTGTTTAGATTTGAGGTTCATCAAGTGAAAGAATTTGTTTAGATTTGAGGTTCATCAAGTGAAAGAATTTGTTTAGATTTGAGGTTCATCAAGTGAAAGAATTTGTTTAGATTTGAGGTTCATCAAGTGAAAGAATTTGTTTAGATTTGAGGTTCATCAAGTGAAAGAATTTGGTCAGGGAAACGCTAGCACCTGTGTCTCAACACCTCAACCACCTCGCTACTTGTTTCGTTAATGGCTCCGGAAAAATGAGGAATTAAAAATAAACAAAAAACGGTATCGCTAGTGACCGGTTTGTGAAAATAAATAGGAACAGAGGAAACTAGTAAAAATAGTTGTTTCCACAGCTTGATAACCTCTGATTTGGTGTGTTGATAGAGCAGAGAGGTTTACTTTGAAGACTCACTTCACCTTGGCAGGTCTGTCGAATGTACATCTCAACCCACGACAGAGAACTGTGGAATGCACTCGAGTAAAGTGGGCTAGTGTATGCGCAACGATAGAATGAACACGGAGTGATTGAAAAAAGAGGGAAAGGGAGTTAATCGCGGATATTAGTATTATCGCGTATGTTATTATCGCTGGTAATTTCATAGACAAACTACGAGCAAAATACAATATTAGCCTGGTTATCGCTAAACTAATACAGCACATATGCTCTTGTCAGTTTTCTTCTTTTCAGTTAGTTTCAACATTTTATCTTGGCAATACGGTACATGTTCTGTTAATCATCATCATCATCACTGAGTTCCGTCTCCGCATTGAAAGTTGGCTACCATGGAGCGCCATTCCACTCTGTCTCTTACTTTGATGGTGCAGATTGTCATAGGTTGACTTGTCCATCTTTTGATGTTACTCGTCCATGTTAGTCTTGGTCTGCCTCTGCCTCTTTTACCTTGTAATTTCCCTTCCAATATTACTTTTATTACGCTGTTGTGTCTTTTAACACGCCCCAAAAATGTCATTTGTCTTGTTCTAATTGTGTTTAAGAATTTCTCTCCATGGCTTTCTCTGGAATGTTACGTGATGAGGCTCCAATTTCTTTCACGGTGGTCTGCCATATTTGTCTTTCGTGTTCTGAATATGCCTCCTGTGTACCACACACTTTGCTGTTTTCGCTTTCTAGGCCGTTGATCATTTCTGATTCTTCCGCCCCATTCACCGTCACAGTCTTTTCACATTCGGGTTGAACATACCCGAAACAAACCCGAGTTCTGTTATTAATTTTCTTTTATTCAATTAGTTTTAAAAAGTTATCCTGGCAACATAACATCGCCTACTTATCACTATGGGCTAGGTTCAGTTTCCAAATTTTTACTGAATTATTATTTTTTTCAGGGCCTGCAGGGCTTCGAATTCATCTCTCAAAATGAATATCAGAGGTGTTCCCTGAGGAAAAAATATGCACCATGGCTTGATATGAATCACGTCATCCGTGCCAGTAGATTTAGGAAAATAGGAACACTAACTTCTTTTTTCCGCGTGTACGTTACTAGACGAACTTACTTTATTTGAACTTACTTGGCGGCATAAAAGTTTTAACAAACAAACCAAAAACATGCCCCTGCAGGATTTTAATAGAGACACTTTCCTTCCGTTACAGCAACGCATCAACCTTTGTCTGTTGAAAGAAGACATCATCATAGGAAGCAGTTTCATTGATTTTCTTACATCATTAAAGATACGCTAGGCCCAAGAACAATGAGGAAAATAATCACAACCGAGATGAAATATCTTAGACGAGTGATAGGAAACAGATTGAAAAGATACGATCAGAAATGAAGTACTGAGAAAAAAGCTAGGAATAATTTCCGCCATAGAATACATAAAGAAACAACAAGTAAAATAGTATGGCTACATGATACGACAGAACGATCAAACCACAACACATCGAGCATTTAATAAATGTAACGATAACACCAGACCCAAGATCCAACTATGAAAAAGACGGATTGTTGGAACATTAGAAACACTATGAAATATAACAGCAGGAGAAGTCAACAGAAGAGCAAAAAACCGCAAATTATATCTTCTCTCACGATGAAAGGTTGATGAACAAGGAAAGAAGATGAATGAAATATGTTGTTTAATGGGAACACTTCTGTAATCATTCGATATTTCCTTCAATCATTGTTTATCAGGACTCGTATTTATTACAAGGTTGTCTATCGTCACAATTTCCAGCTCGTCAACGTTAGGATTAATAACAACGAGGAAGAACACTGATCTTTTCAACAGACGATCTAGGCTAGCAGGCTGTAAGATGTGTCCTCAGTTTTGTACATTTGGGGAAGATAATATTAGCATAGGGGCCAAGACGCTGTTTAACAACAGGTCGGAAAACTGTTAGCGATTCATAGCTGATGGCTTCCGCTAAGATGAGTGAACAAGTACTGTCCAGATCCTTCTCCACCTCTTCACAGTGCCCCTCAAAACAGACTAATCAGTTTAGTCTGACCAAGTGATCGAGAGGGAAGGCAACCTTGTACTAAAAATACAATATTCAAGTCGGATGTATTGGGCCGAAAAGCACACATATCACAGTTCTGCTGCAAACTACAACAGAATGCATCCACGCCAATTACCTTCCTTTTAACTTCGGATGACGAAGAAGTATATTTCTTTAGGAATCGAGAGACAGCAAGGAAGTGAGCATGCCAACATGACGAAGAAGTATATTTCTTTAGGAATCAAGAGACAGCAAGCAAATGAGCATGCCAACATGACGAATCATTGTTTACTTACCATATCTTTTTCCAAGTACTCAATTGTCTGACTGTTCTGTTCATGGAATCAGTATCACTGCAGCCGGGAATTTCCCATATCCGTTCCACCACGTGTCAGAGCTACCGCCAAAGCACTTTGGCAAATTCCGTCGCCTGGGAAACAATTGTAGACATCACAAAGAAGAGAGTGACATCACTTCCCATTCCAATTTTCACTCGATTCAATCGAAATTTAAAAAAACACATTTGATAAGCTGGTAAAACACCGAGAAACAGTACAGAGATGACAATCTCTAAAGGTCTGCGAACATGGTCGCCGTCTTGCCGGAAGCATCATTGTATGTCTTTATACAGGAATTTGTATCACAAACAAAATCCCAAGAGACCGAATTTTGCGTGAATATCACTTTATCATATTGTCCATCCCGATAGCCATGAGTCCATCCCGATAGCCATGTGGTCCATCCCGATAGCCATGTGGTCCATCCCGATAGTCATGTGGTCCGTCTCGATAGCCATGTGGTCCATCCCGATAGCCATGTGGTCCATCCCGATAGCCATGTGGTCCATCCCGATAGCCATGTGGTCCGTCCCGATAGCCATGTGGTCCATCCCGATAGCCATGTGGTCCATCCCGATAGCCATGTGGTCCATCCCGATAGCCATGTGGTCCGTCCCGATAGCCATGTGGTCCATCCCGATAGCCATGTGGTCCATCCCGATAGCCATGTGGTCCATCCCGATAGCCATGTGGTCCATCCCGATAGCCATGTGGTCCATCCCGATAGCCATGTGGTCCATCCCGATAGCCATGTGGTCCATCCCGATAGCCATGTGCCCAGGTGTCCCTCGCTCTACACTCTGATATCCTATGACTTCAGAGGTACTCTCGTGTTATATATATTGTCGAGATTTTTGAAGCTTTGGGTTGAATTTTTTCCTATCAGTTTTTTCTGTGCAGCGGCCATTTTTGACCTACTATTTTCGATTTACAACTGCCGACGATTCTTTAACGTGCGCAGAATGTACAAGGGAACCTCTTGTTTTTTTTTTTTTTTGTTCGCCATTGTCTGAGATGGCTAGATATGGGATCTCAGTACCAAGAGACCAGGGATTGGTAAAATGATGAAGAAACCATGGATCTGATTTTCATCCTTTAATTTATCCTCACCTGACAGTTGTAGGAATCGAAACCGGAGCACTCTTGTCCAGAGATCGATGTCTTACCTATAGACCCTCCCCTCCCCCTGTTGTTAGGGAGTACTTAATGTATTATTTTTCTATGGGTTGTTGAAATCTAGGACTGATAATATAGCATCATATAAGACACGAAACCAGGCAGTCTGCACTCTTTGTACTATAATTCCATTTTTACACTACAGTGAGACGTGGATTAGAAATGTATATAACCAGCGAGGTACAGAAGCTATCAGCCTTAGCACTTAACACCAACTTTTTGGAAGTACTGAACACCTTCTCTGTGTTTGTCCTGAGTGAATGCTAGTTGTTTGACTGTGTTGCATGGCCCAGGACACGGCAACTATTTTCCTACACAAACCTGCTTTTTTTCTAAACATTATTATTACTTTGTTTATAAATTGCTTTAGACACTTCGCGCGCGCGCAAAAAAAATTGTTTGTTTTTGCCAAGGTAACCACCCCTTCCCTCCCACCCCTATTACACTAACTTTCTTACTTTTTAGTGATGTAATCTGTAAAATTAATCACAATTTTTTTATTTTCTCTTTGCTTTTATATCGAGGTTTTCATTTTAAGAATTTGTATCACAACAGCTTACACAATGTCGGGGCATATTTATCAATAAACTGGTAACCTGTGATTAAGTAAATAAATGATGTTGTCAAATAATAAAATTGTCGCCTACTACATGTTCCCATAACGAATTCAAGATGACCAATATGTTCAATGACATAACGAGGCCACTAGGACGACGAATGTAGGTCACCATTAATAAATCAAACCAGATTGGAAATTTCCTGCCCAATGATATATTTCCAGCAGTGAGCAGCAATACGTCAAGGGATATTCCCATCGGGAATACTGAAGGTAACACGGATTTCTGAGCACGACTCGGTGATGTGAAGCTTAAAGATAGCAATGAATATCTCTTTAACACTTTGTAGTTCTTATACCTCAAAGTTAGATTCAAAGAAAATTTTATTTTATGTCTCTCATTTAATCATCTTATTTCCCTCCTCATTTCCCTTTCAGTATTTATGGGTCTCAATTGATCATCTTATTTCCATCCTCATTTCTCTTTTAGTGTTTATGGATCTCATTTGATAATCTTATTTCCATCCTCATTTCTCTTTTAGTGTTTATGGATCTCATTTGATCATCTTATTTCCATCCTCATTTCTCTTTTAGTGTTTATGGATCTCATTTGATCATCTTATTTCCATCCTCATTTCTCTTTTAGTGTTTATGGATCTCATTTGATCATCTTATTTCCATCCTCATTTCTCTTTTAGTGTTTATGGATCTCATTTGATCATCTTATTTCCATCCTCATTTCTCTTTTAGTGTTTATGGATCTCAGTTGATAATCTTTGTAATCGTACATTCTATTTACAATGTTTTTTTGAAAATGTGATTTTACTATAACAAGATTAACTAGAAAAGGTATTCATCTAGATAAGCCACCCCTAATTCTAAACAAGACACGACATGGCCGCAGTCATTAGAGGTGCACTACTAGGTTTCTAAAGTCTATCTATCTATCTATCTATCTATCTATCTATCTATCTATCTATCTATCTATCTATCTATCTATCTATCTATCTATCTATCTATCTATCTATCTATCTATCTATCTATCTATCTATCTATCTATCTATCTATCTATCTATCTATCTATCTATCTATCTATCTATCTATCTATCTATCTATCTATCTATCTATCTATCTATCAATCTATCTTTCTTTCTATCTATCTATCTATCTATCTATCTATCTATCTATCTATCTATCTATCTATCTATCTATCTATCTATCTATCTATCTATCTATCTATCTATCTATCTATTTATCTATCTATCTATTGACCTTTCGAGCCGTAGCCGGCCCATAGGACGTAGACCAAGATACTCCTTCTCTTATCTGAATTGTTGTTCTAGCAGTTTTCAATTCTTTTAAAGATATTTTATCAAATCTCGCCATTTGTCTCTGTTCTGTGCAAGCAGCTCTATCTCATTGAGGGAGCCGAATCCTGCTGCTCTTGCCTCTCTCATCAATGTTCTTCTCAGTGTCTCTCTGGGTCTTCCTCTTTTTCTCTTACTTGTTGTTTCCCATATGAGGGCTTGCTTTGCTATTTGGTTATTATCTCTTCTCATCACATGTCCAACATATGAATAGTCTTTTCTTTATTACTGAAGATATTAGTGGTTGATTGGCGATTTCTCTAATTTCCTCGTTTGTTTTGAATTCGTTCCACGCTATACCAAGTATTTTCCTTAGACATTTATTTTCGAATGCGTTAAACTTTGTTTCTATATCTCTTGTTGTTTTCCAGCTTTCACACGCATACGTAAGGGTTGATAGTACATTTGATTTGAATAGTCTAAGTTTTGCGTTTGTGCTGATGAGTTTTGATTTCCACAACTTTTCAAGGCTTCTGAAAGACATTGCTGCTTTAGCTTCAGTTGTTTCCAAAATGGAGGAATTATTTTTCTCAGGCTTGGTATAGAACCGTTGAGCAGAGGTTTAACAAGCCGCTATGTAAAAACAATGTTAATGAAACGGTTTCTGAAGTACTTAGCCTCAAAACAATGAGCTCTTGCTACGGCACTCCCGTACTTTTTTCCTATTCTTAACCCATTTTCCTTCTATCATTTCCATTCTTCTTTTGTTGCTTTTATATTAATAGTTTAATTCAGTTTAATCGAGAGGTCATCCCCAGTGCACATCTGTGAAATACATGCACAGATCACTATCTCAACGTGCAGCGACTAACGACACCGTGTTTTGTTGGTTAACAAGTCTTCTTTGGATTCCTTCGTAGAGCTTTCGCCTGACATCTTTCTCCTTGACATGTTGTTTGTGACGTCTGAGCCTGGTTGTGAATTCGGAATAATTTTTTTTTATTTTTTTTTTTAGTCCAACGTTCCTGAGGGCATTCAGAATGTTAAAGCTGTCCATCCGTCTTCCGTACTCAATGTTAGCCAAACTGGCAAGTCTGTCAGCACGCTCATTACCTCTTACACCTGCATGCCTGGCACGAAAATGAAGCAGACTTTTGTTAAACCAGACATTCCCAGAGTCTAAACATTGCCTTTGAGCTGAGTCAGTTGCGATATTTCTGAATATACTCATTGAGTCACTGAAAAAAAAACATACATGTGTATAAGGTTGTGTCTCAAACCATGTTAATGATTTAGTGATAGCTGTAATATATGATGTTAAAGTACCTGTAATCAATGCGAAAGAACCACTGTCTTCATTCACATTTCTACCTCCAAAAATAACCGTGAAAGCCTAGTTCTAGTGAAAGTTCAGTACATGCCGAATAACAGACATAGCTACTGCTTAAATGACTGCGTCACTCTCAGAACAACAAACCCAGCTATCGCGTAAATGACTGCGTCACTCTCAGAACAACAAACCCAGCTATCGCGTAAATGACTGCGTCACTCTCAGAACAACAAACCCAACTATCGCGTAAATGACTGCGTCACTCTCAGAACAACAAACCCAGCTACCGTGTAAATGACTGCGTCACTCTCAGAACAACAAACCCAGCTACCGCGTAAATGACTGCGTCACTCTCAGAACAACAAACCCAGCTATCGCGTAAATGACTGCGTCACTCTCAGAACAACAAACCCAGCTATCGCGTAAATGACTGCGTCACTCTCAGAACAACAAACCCAGCTACCGCGTAAATGACTGCGTCACTCTCAGAACAACAGACCCGGCTACTGCGTAAATGACTGCGTCACTCTCAGAACAACAGACCCGGCTACTGCGTAAATGACTGCGTCACTCTCAGAACAACAAACCCAGCTATCGCGTAAATGACTGCGTCACTCTCAGAACAACAAACCCAGCTATCGCGTAAATGACTGCGTCACTCTCAGAACAACAAACCCAGCTACCGCGTAAATGACTGCGTCACTCTCAGAACAACAGACCCGGCTACTGCGTAAATGACTGCGTCACTCTCAGAACAACAGACCCGGCTACTGCGTAAATGACTGCGTCACTCTCAGAACAACAAACCCAGCTATCGCGTAAATGACTGCGTCACTCTCAGGAACAACAGACCCAGCTACTGCGTAAATGACTGAGTCACTCTCAGAACAACAGACCCGGCTACTGCATAAATGACTGAGTCACTCTCAGAACAACAGACCCGGCTACTGCGTAAATGACTGCGTCACTCTCAGAACAACACACCCAGCTACTGCGTAAATGACTGCGTCACTCTCAGAACAACAGACCCAGCTACTGCGTAAATGACTGCGTCACTCTCAGAACAACACACCCAGCTACTGCGTAAATGACTGCGTCACTTTCAGAACAACAGACCCAGCTACTGCGTAAATGACTGCGTCGCTCTCAGAACAACAGACCCAGCTACTGTGTAAATGACTGCGTCGCTCTCAGAACAACAGACCCAGCTACTGCGTAAATGACTGCGTCGTTCTCAGAATAACAGACCCAGCTACTGTGTAAATGACTGCGTCGCTCTCAGAACAACAGACCCAGCTACTGTGTAAATGACTGCGTCGCTCTCAGAACAACAGACCCAGCTACTGCGTAAATGACTGCGTCGCTCTCAGAACAACAGACCCAGCTACTGCGTAAATGACTGCGTCGCTCTCAGAACAACAGACCCAGCTACTGCGTAAATGACTGCGTCGCTCTCAGAACAACAGACCCAGCTACTGCGTAAATGACTGCGTCGCTCTCAGAACAACAGACCCAGCTACTGCGTAAATGACTGCGTTACTCTCAGAACAACAGACCCAGCTACTGCGTAAATGACTGCGTCACTCTCAGAATAACTCTCGAAAATCAAAGTCTGCATTTCTACCTCAGCATCTAAGCGGTTTTGCTGTCAATGTTCTATATTCAGTGTAATGACTACAGGAAAGTACATAAAGTACTTTGAGGGCACTAGTATACATCCTTCTCCAGGTTCTATGTCTTCCATTGAACAAAACTGCTGAAAAATATTTGTAGCTTGCCCCATTCTTGATTTTTCTATTTTTAGCTATTAGTCTTTTGTACTCCTAAACTCAAGGTATAGTAGATGTGCCTGCACTGATTCCAAGGTAGACATGTGCTCGACAAAGTCTTATTGTATCTGTCATGGTGATAAAATCGTGGAGGTAATGCATCTTCCTACACTCGGTACATTTTGTACACCCAAGGATGATTCGCTCTGTATAATTTTGTATTATTTTCTTTTCATCTTAAGTGTGGCTATTATTATCTTCATCATAAAAAATTGTGCTTGGTGTAAAAGCTCATTTCTCTCCACAACTCTCTCTCTCTCTCTCTCTCTCTCATCATCATCAAGTACCGGGCCTGCTGGCGTAGGTGATCATGTCTCTCCACAACTTTTGATCTCGACAGTTATTTATCATTTCTGTTGTTGACCTTCTGCCAAGCCATTCTCTTAAGCTGTCTGATATTTTTTCTCGTTGCTTCCCTCTATCTCTTCGTCCCTCAATTTTTCCAGTTGTTACAATATATTCCAGTTGTTCTCTTCTCATTACATGGCTAAAAAAATGATGATTGTTTCTTCCTAATATTAGAAATTAGCTCTCGTTTTGCCTTGACCTCTTTCAGAACATTTTTATTACTACCTCTGTCTCTACGGCTGTTTATTATCCAATTTGCTGTTAACTTCCTGACAAACACCTCTTTTAAGCTGTCTTGTATATTTTCTATCTGCTTACCCTTTTCTATTTTCCTGCCCATGTTTTCCAGTTGCCACTATATAGTTCAGATGCTCTCTTCTCAGATTTCTTCGCATATAGTTCAGATGCTCTCTTCTCAGATTTCTTCCCATATAGTTCAGATGCTCTCTTCTCAGATTTCTTCTCTTGTAGTTCAGATGCTCTCTTCTCAGATTTCTTCACATATAGTTCAGATGCTCTCTTCTCAGATTTCTTCACATATAGTCCAGATGCTCTCTTCTCAGATTTCTTCTCATATAATTCAGATGCTCTCTTCTCAGATTTCTTCTCATATAGTTCAGATGTACTCTTCTCATATTTCTTCTCATATAGTTCAGATGCTCTCTTCTCAGATTTCTTCTCATATAGTTCAGATGCTCTCTTCTCAGATTTCTTCTGATATAATTCAGATGCTCTCTTCTCAGATTTCTTCTCATATAGTTCAGATGCTCTATTCTCAGATTTCTTCTCATATTGTTCAGATGCTTGACATGGCAGCTGCCATATTGATTTTTGTGTGTGTCTGATTTCAGACAGTTAATGTTTGAGCTCTCATCATCATCGGGTGCCATCTCCACAACGAAGGTTAGCTACCATGGAGCGACATTCTGCTCTGTCTCTTGCTTTGATGGTGCAGGTTGTCAAAGGCTGATTTGTCCATGTTGTTGATGTTACTCGTCCATGTTAATCTTGATCTGAATCTGCCTCTTTTACCTTATATTTTCCCTTCAAATATTACTTTTAGTAGGCTGTTGTGTCTTTTAACATGGCCCAAAAATCGCATTTGTCTTGTTTGAATTGTGTTTAGTAGTTCTCTTCATTTTTAGTTGTTTTAAGACTTCATCGTTTGTTTTCTTTTCTTTCCATCCAATTCTACCTATTCTTCTATATATCCACATTTCAAAGGCTTCAATCAAAGGAAGTTTTGAGCTCTTCTGCTCGTTAATTCTTTCTTCTTCTGACTCATTGGCCTTGAGTATTGATGTATATCATTGTATCTCTGATTTAACAATAATATTTTCTTGCGTTTATTTCTCATTTCTTAGAATTGTATATACTTATTTGTCTTCCTTTGATTTATTCCGTAAAAGTGCATATTTTGCACTTTTCCTTTTTTTACAGTTTAATTTTTAAATATTAAAAAGAAAAAAATCTATATACTTTGGTCATTTCATGAAAAGTTATAACATAAAAACATTGTATAATAAAATTGTGTGTGTGTGTGCGTGCGTGCGTGTGTATGTGTGTGTGTGTGTGCGTGTGTGTGTGTGTGTGTGTGTAACAAAAAATAATTGTAGAAGGAAAAGGAAGCAGAAAAAGTTTACGAGAAAGAAAATACTAAACAGGCTTTTCTTGTAGCTTCTATTTTAGCGCACGTCTTTAGGTAAGCGCATGCACTCTCGATTATAAGAGTGTTGTTCATATTGCGAACATCGAGAAGAAATCTCATTTCCATTCATGAGGTTTCCCTCTAGCACTTCTATTAAATGCGCATGGCTTCATTTTGCACGCTTTGGTGTGTGAGTCACACTAACATTGAGAATTGTACTTGATTATACAACTATCACACTCACACACAAAAACCAAAATACATTTCTGATTCTCATCAGTCTGTCTCATAAATATACACGCACACACATACACACATACTCACGCACTGTTATTTATTCGTCAAATAATAATCATCATCATCAAGTACAGGGCCTTATGGCGTAGGTGATCACGTCTCTCCACAACGTTCGATACCGATAGTTATCTATAATTTCTATTGTTGATCTTCTACCTAGTCATTCTCCTTGGCATAATCATACAAGATTTAAAAGAAAAATATATTTCCGATCATGAACAAGAACTAAAGAAAGAAATATCCAGCACACTCCCTTAGGGATTCTCTGGTGTCGTTGACAGCAAACCATCAAAGCACACCAGCTGCATGCACACCTCCCCCCGCATCTCCTGTTTAGTTCACTTCAATGTAATTGAACATTCTGAAAGTGAACGCATTCCAATCCCTCCAAGCGACACGTACCCTCTTCAGTATAACTTAACATCGATACTGCAACGTCCAAACCCCCTAGTACTGTACGAGTGTCAATGTTATCATGTTACATTTGATACATGAGTTTTCCCTTCTTAAAATTCATTTTATTCTTAAACCCAAGGCAGAAATGATTTTTATTCATAATTAATAGTCAGTTTCTTTTCTTAGCTGTAATTTGACATTCCTTTTTTTTAACAAACTAGTTTCTATATTTATTTCAACATTAATTTTTTGAAAGTGGTTTTTAACTGCTGATTGAAGTAATTTTAAGAGTGAATCATGAAATCAATACAATGTACTTAGACTATGTTTGTTTTATTTTTATTTGACATCATCATCAAGTACCGGGCCTAGTGGCGTAGGTGATCATGTCTCTCCACAACTTTCGATCTCGGCAGCTATTTATAATTTCTGTTGTTGACCTTCTGCCAAGCCATTCTCTTAAGCTGTCTGTTATTTTTTCTCTTTGCTTCCCTCTATCTCTTCGTCCCTCAATTTTTCCAGTTGTTACAATATATTCCAGTTGTTCTCTTCTCATTACATGGCCAAAAAATGATGATTGTTTCTTCCTAATATTGGAAATTAGCTCTCTTTTTGCTTTGACCTCTCTCAGAACATCTTCATTACTCTTCTTAGCTGTCCATGGTACTCTCAACATTCTTCTGTAAAACCACATTTCTACAGACTCCAGTGATTTTCTTGTCTGTTGTCCTATTGTCCATGATTCGCATCAATATGTTAAGACTGGCTCTACGTAACATTTAAGAACTCTTTTTCTTGTTTCTATTGTCATAAATGGATTGCATAGTATCTTCCTCATATTTTGGAAAGCTTATTTTGCCTGAGCTATTTTGCATCTCACCTCTTTTGTACATCTTCCGTCTTATTTTGCTTACAGTAGCTTGATGACGATCACCTGTAGCACATGATGTCCCCTACCGAACGAGGGTTTTCCATTGGAATCCCCCTTAACGTTGTTGTCGTTATTTCTATTGTTGTGGCGATTCATGATTGTACAAAGATATTACGAATTATTTGACATATGGAAATAATAAAATATATAAATAATTACTTTGCTCCATTTTCCTCCACCTCTACATTCTTTTATCATGGATGGAGGAAACAAAAGTGTTCAGATCAATGCTTTATATCATTTCATTATCATTGAGTTTATCTCGTTGCATTTTATTTGATTATACCGATGCATCGACTGATATGTCTGTATTTCCCTTTTTCTCGATAAAGTAGATGATCTTCATACTGGGCAAAATCTGACTATATAGTAATGTATGCGTGTCCATACAACGTAAAAAAAAATAAATATCATTAAAGGGATATACAGTTTATAATGACATCAAAAATTGAATTTTTAGAAAGCTGTTTCTTATTGTTTTCGTTTCCTATTTGTCATTGTATTGCACACACTTAAGTTAAAAATGGATTGTTTAATTTATATCCCAAGTACTTCTTTACATAGAGGGAAGCAAAGAGAGAAAATACCAGACAGCCTAAGAGAATGGCTTGGCAGAAGGTCAACAACAGAAATGATAAATAACTGTCGAGATCGAAAGTTGTGGAGAGACATGATCACCTACGCCAGTAGGCCCGGAACTTGATGATAATGACTTCTTCACGTTTCTGTTGCCAATGTTGGACCATCGAGCATATATACTCTTCGTCTAGTGTCAATATTGTAGCAGACCCAGACCTTATGGAATTGCTGTTCCTGCTGTGCTTGACAGAAGGTAACACTGTATTTTATTAGGGAAAATAGAAAATTTAAAAAATGTGCCTGGTTACTGCTTTACGGTTTAACTAAATAAGACAACAAAAAGTGATTCGAAGGTGCAGCCTAAAAGCTGACCTTCTATTTAGACCTATAGTTGAACCATTTACGTTTGTTTCTATGGGTTTTTTTTTTCTTCACATTTTTATTTTCGCCAGCTTTACTGAGGCAAATAACTTCTCTCACCACCTCCTTTCTTCCAGTATCTTCTTATCACTGGCATGTCTAACTTACTGGTGTTCTACAAATTACAGAAAAAAAATAGCATGCAAAGACCTTGAAACAGGTGAGAAGATTTCTATTTACATTTCCAAGATACTCTAGCAGCTCATTTTATCGAGTTTGATTGCTTGTGTTGCACGTTCGGGAGGAGGGGGCGGGGGAGAGGGTGTACGAGCACACAAAAAAATCCATTCCAGAGTAACTTTGGGAGTAACTTGTTTCTAATGGTCCATCAATCCATCCTTTAAGTGGTCGGCCCTTGTTTTCTCGCAACGTTTATTGATGGCTTGCTGAGTAGTGTTTTATTTTGTTTAGTTCTTTGTGTCTTATCACTTGGCCAAACCATTTTAGCTGTTGTTTCTTTATGTACTCTATTGCGGGAATCCTAGCATTTTTCTCAGTTCTTCATTTCTGTCCTTATCTCTCAGGCTGTTTCCTGTTTTTCGTCTAACACATTTCATCTCAGCAGTGGTTATTTTTCTTATAATTCTTGCATCTAGATCCCAAAACTCTCATTGATAGCAAGCACATCACTAGAATGAAGATTGTATTGTAAAGTGTCCGTTTTGTCGCTTGAGTTAGTTCCTTGTTGGACAATAGTGATGACAGATGTCCGATGATTTGACCAGCTTTATTGTATCTTGAGTCTATTTCTGTTGTTTGTGAATTATCACCTGTCACTAGACTTCGTAGGTAACTAAATTCCTCCACTTGTTTTAGGTCTGCCGTCAATCTTTATGTTGCTGTTCTGTTTCTCCTTTACGAATGTCATGACTTCTCTTTTGTTAATTTTGATTTTCATGTTGTACTGAGTGCCTGTGTTGTTCAGTCTATTTAAATCTTTTTGTAATTCTTTTATTTTTTCAGTATATTAGTGCCTGATCGTCTGCAATCTGAAACTCGTTAATCTCCTCTGTCTCCGATGGGTTGGCTAACTTACATATGTAAATCCATGTAATTAATAAACAATAGGGGAGATAGTATGCACCCATGTCTTACTCCTGATTTATCTTCAAAGTGATCTGTGTAGTCAGCTGCTGTTCTGACTGCCCAACTGCTGTTGATGTAAATAAAGTAAAGAGCCCCCGTCACGCCAAGTGGCGTAAAGGGAATATGGTGTTAGTGACCATAAATTTTACAGACCTTCAGCAAATGATTTTTGGTGTATTGTGGTCGGTATTACGACCGTGCCGCTTTACTTTCCCAGAAAAAAATCCGGTACCCATTTAAGGCTGGGTGAACCCGGAAGCCGTCGGTTGGGATAGAATGTAGAGACTTTTAATTAGACTGGTTAGATATTGGCTTTACTCCGTATGTTGTTAGTATCTCCCACAGTTGTTCTCGGTTAGATATTGGCTTTACTCCGTATGTTGTTAGTATCTCCCACAGTTGTTCTCTGTTAGATATTGGCTTTACTCTGTATGTTGTTAGTATCTCCCACAGTTGTTCTCTGTTAGATATTGGCTTTACTCCGTATGTTGTTAGTATCTCCCACAGTTGTTCTCTGTTAGATATTGGCTTTACTCCGTATGTTGTTAGTATCTCCCACAGTTGTTCTCTGTTAGATATTGGCTTTACTCCGTATGTTGTTAGTATCTCCCACAGTTGTTCTCTGTTAGATATTGGATTTACTCCGTATGTTGTTAGTATCTCCCACAGTTGTTCTCTGTTAGATATTGGCTTTACTCCGTATGTTGTTAGTATCTCCCACAGTTGTTCTCTGTTAGATATTGGCTTTACTCCGTATGTTGTTAGTATCTCCCACAGTTGTTCTCTGTTAGATATTGGCTTTACTCTGTGTGTTGTTAGTATCCCCCACAGTTGTTCTCTGTTTACTCGGTCTAATGCTTTTTCCTGGTCAATGAAAGCGACGTACACATTTTGGTTGCGCTCTTTCGTTAACTGATGCAGACAAACTGACTGATAGGCAATACAATGTCAGGAAAGATGGACACACTGGCAAATAAGCAAATAAATAAGCACAATTTAGTTATGAACATGTGAATTTATAGACAAAAATCAATTCTTCCAGAAATACAGAAGATAAATGAGGATTCTGCCAGATACACAGAAGATAAATGAGGATTCTGCCAGACACACAAAAAATAAATGAGGATTCTGCCAGATACACAGAAGATAATTGAGGATTCTAACAGATACACAGAAGATAAATTAGGATTTTGACAGATACACAGAAGATAAATTAGGATTCTGACAGATGCAAAAAAGAGAAGCGATAATTCTGACAGACATGTAGACAAAAATATGCTTTCATAGAGATATATACTGACAGAGGACGGAATCATATAGATTTTTAGATGAACACACAGACACAAAATGCACTCAGACATAATAAAAGATAACCAGACATTCCTATACACATCAGTTCCATGCCCGATCTCCTACTTGTGACAAACATGCCTGGCCTCTCATCTCAGTTTTCTGCAAGAGGTAATTTATCACAGACTGCCAATCTTTCAGGACGTAAACGAGAACCAGATGGACCAAACCCTCCTAATCGACTTCATTTTCATTCGTCATTATGTCATTCATTATTGTACGATAATGGGTAGCTCGTGTTCTCATTTTGTATCATTACATACTTACCTTTCTTTAATGAAACACACATCTTTCTCTCATTACCTATTTTGTACCGTCTCTGCTTGTTCTGTGTTTACCGCTCTTTTCTTCATTCCTGAATCCACTAATCTGTGTCTCTCTTCCTCTCTCTCTCTCTCTCTCTCTCTTATTATATATATATATATATATATATATATATATATATATATTTATACATTACTTTCTATTATTCTTGCTCACACACTTATCCTCTTTTCTGTTTACCCTTTTCACTCTCGTTTGGTTGCATATTCAATGTGTTCCTATCGCTACATATTTCTCTATTCTATTTCTTTCTCACTTTCTTTTGTTTTTATATTCACTTCGTTTTCGCCCCTCTTTGCTAGCGTTTTATTTATATAAAACATTCTTTCTCTCTTTCTCCCTCTTTCTCCCTCTCTCTCTCTCTCTCTCTCTCTCTTCTCTTTTCGCTCCCTCTTATTTGTGCAATCTCTCTATTATAGTTCTCTATAAATATTGTTTATACCTCGCTCTTTATTTATTTAACATTTTCCTCTATACTTTAGGCGTTATTTTTGTAAGAGCATCTGTCTTTTTCAATACACAAAATAGTACATTATAGTTATACTGCACTGCTCTGTACTGTACTGTCAATGCGTTGTTATACGTCGATACAAGTCAAGGTTAATCAAATCATATTCTTTTTCTTCTTCTTTCCTTCCTCATCTGCCTTTCAGCGTCGATGGGAGATATAATTTTCGGTCTTTTGCTCTTCTGTTCGCCTCTGCTGCTGTTATGTTTCCTAGTGCTTCTAAAATTCCATCGATCCATCTTTTTCGTGGTCGACCCTTGGGTCTGGTGTTCTCACAACGTTTGTTGAAGGCTCGTTGTGTTGTGTTTTGATCTTTCTGCCTTGTCACGTGGCCAAACCATTTTATCTGTTGTTTCCTTATATATTTATGGCGGGGGCTATTCCTAGCTTTTTTCTCAGTTCTTCATTTCTGATCTTATCTCGCAGACTGTTTCCTGTCATTCGTCTAACACATTTAATCTCTGTAGAGGTTATTTTTCTTATTGTCTTGTATTATATTGTCAAATCATATTGATACACGTAAAACAGTGTTCTTGTGTTCACCATTTGTAGACTTGCCCAAATAACCAATGAATGTGTGACATACATAGACATATTTATTTTATGGAAAAGCGACTAAAACTAGCATGCATAAAAATGTATTAAGTGACATGGAAAGTAGTGAGAAATAAACAAAAATGTACAATGTAGATACGAAAAGTAGTTATTACGGAAGGGAGAAAAACAATACTGCATCTTCATTTCCATGTTGTACTACCAATGTCAGATTTGTACTCTTAAGAGTCAAGAACAATAAGAAAATTAACCACTACCGAGAAGAAGTGTGTTAGTCGAATGACAGAGAAAAAAAAACCTGAGAGATAAGATCCAAAAATGAAGAAACGACAAAAAAAAAACTAGA
This sequence comes from Megaustenia siamemsis, assembly GCA_032433765.1. NCBI lineage: Eukaryota > Metazoa > Mollusca > Gastropoda > Stylommatophora > Ariophantidae > Megaustenia > Megaustenia siamemsis. The sequence goes on from JAVIAB010000092.1 coordinate 131,103,654, forward strand.
AATATTTCCTGCTATAGAATACACAAAGAAACAACAGATAAAATGGTGTGGCCACGTGATAAAGCAGGACTAATAAAACACAACACAACGAGCCTTTAATAACAGTTGCGAGAACACCAGACGCTAGGGTCGACCGCGAAAAAGATGGATTGATGGAATATGAGAAACACTTGGAAAAATAACGGCTGCAGAGGCCAAAAAAAAAGCAAAAGACCTCAAATTATATCTCCCCTTGACGCTGAAAGACAAATGAGGAAGGGGGAAAAAGAAGAATAGATAGGAGAGGATACCGTGTAACGGAAATGCATATTTCTTTTGTTTTATTTATTTATTTTTCCGTTTTAGGAGTACAACTTTTGAGGTGATAAATATAGAAGCTACAATTTGTAATTAATGAGTTAATGAGACAGAAAAAAAGCGAGCAAAATAAACAGATTGGAAGAAAAAAAGATAGTGAAGAGAGGAAATTATTAGAGTGTGAGAAAGAGAAGATTAAAAAGGAAAGCGAGATAAGCATCAGATACGGATAAGGAGAGAAAGAGAGAGAGAGAGAGAGAGATTATGAGAAATGGAGTAAGAAAGCAAAATAAGAAATAGAAAGTGTTAGAACTTCGTGTATTTGTATTGAGATGGTAGAGGTTAAATAAAAAACAAGGAGATATCTAAAAGCTTCACATGCTGATTTCTCTTTTTTCTTCATTTCGTTATTATTATTATTATTCTACTGCAGAGCAACGGAAGGAACGGCAAAAATTAATAAGTATATTATTCTAAAGTAGCATTGGAGCCGTCATAGCTCAGTGGTTAGTGAACTGGACTACAAAGGACAAGAGGTAGGGTTCGATCCCAACTGACGGCCTCTGGGTTCACCCAGCCTAAAATGGGTACCGAATTATTTTCAGGGAAAGTAAAGCGGCACGGGTGTAATACCGACCACATTACCCCAAAAATCATGTGCTGAAGGTCTGTAAAATTTATGGTCACTAACACCATATTCCCTATACACCACTTGACGTCACGGAGGTACTTTAATAATAATTAAATAATCTTAATTTAAAGTAGCAATGTTTCCTGCATGATTGCGATTAATCGTCTTCTTTTGTTAATGTTATCCGATGTTTATGCATCTCCATTGTTCCGTAGTCATGCATAATATGCTGTTTATTTCCCTGAATGCAGTGTTGTCCTCACCTATTGTGATGGTGGTGAGAGTGTATGATCTCTATGGTAGGATATGTTGAGAGATACTCACAATGCATGTCGTGACACAGAATAGTATGGTAACCGCATGTCGTAAGAAGCGACAGTGGAGGTTTAGAATCGTCGTCTATGCAGTCTATTAGGATGTGTACAGAACGACCTTGTTAAGGGTATTTACCGATGAACTTTTGAAAATTTGGTGACAAGTTGTGCAGCGGATGTGGGGAATTCCTGACAGCAATGAAACTGGTTCCATGGATAAGACAGAATAGAACAAGTGGTAACTGTTGAGCCACTACTTCCTTATATCATCATCATTAAGTACCGGGCCTGCTGGCGTAGGTGATCATGTCTCTCCACAACTTTCGATCTCAACAGTTATTTATCATTTCTATTGTTGACCTTCTGCCAAGCCATTCTCTTAAGCTGTCTGGTAATTTTTTATCTTTGCTTCCCTCTATCCCTTCGTCCCTCAAATTTTCCAGTTTTTACAATATATTCCAGTAGTTCTCTTCTCATTACATGGCCAAAAAATGATGACTTATATTCCTTATATAAAGAAGTAGGTTAAGACTAAGAAAACTAAATACTTGATTGTAAGAAAACTGAATACTTGATTGTAAGAAAACTAAAAAAATTGCTTGTAAGAAATCTGAATACTTGATTGCAAGGAAACTGAATACTTGATTGTAAGAAAACTAAAAAAATTGCTTGTAAGAAAACTGAATACTTGATTGCAAGAAAACTAAAAAATTGATTGTCAGAAAACTGAATACTTGTTTGTAAGAAAACTGAATACTTGATGGTAAGAAAACTAAAAAATTGGTTTGTAAGAAAACTGAATACTTGATTGTAAGAAATTAAATATTTGATTGTAAGAAAACTAAATACTTGATTGTAAGAGATTGTAAGAAAACTGAATACTTGATTGTAAGAAAACTAACAAATTGATTGTACGGAAACTAAATACTTGATTAAAAAATAACTAAAACATTGATTGTAAGAAAACTAAAATAAATTGATTATAAGAAAACTGAATACTTGATTGTAAGAAAACTACATACTTGATTGATTGTAACGAAACAAAATACTTCATTGTAAGAAAACTAAATGCTTGATATTGTAAGAAAACTAAAAAAAAAACAATGTAAGAAAACTAACAAAAATTGATTGCAAGAAAACTAAAAAAAAATTGATTGTATGTAAACTAAATAATTAAATGTAAGAAAATTAAATACTTTTTTTGAAGAAAACTATATACTTGATTATAAGAAAACTAAATCCTTAATTGTAAGAAACCTGAAAAAAAAATTAATGTAAGAAAGCTAAATAATTGATTGCAAAAAAACTAAAATAATTGATTGTAAGAAAAAAAAATTGATTGCAAGAAACTAAATACTTAATTGTAAGAAAACTAAATACTTCTTGTAAGAAAACTAAATACTTAATTTTATTTAGTGTTTACAATAATGAATTAGTGCAATTAAACCGAAGTTTGCCTGCCAACTTTGAAAAGTCCTGCCCAACGTGACAGACTTCTTGTTTTGATGGATTGAAATTTGTATCATTGTATTCGACTAACAGTCGTGTTTCTGTTAAGCAAAAATCTAGCCGTGTCAGATAGTATTGTCTGTGTGTGTAAAAAAGTATTGTCTGTGTGTGTCTAACAGTATTGTCTGCGTGTGTGTCAGAAAGAAACGTCGTTATTATCAGACAGTATTGCCTGTGTGTGTGTAAAAAAAGTATTGTCTGTGTGTTTCAAAACGTATTATCTATCTGTTTCAAGAAGTATTGCCTGTGTATTTCAAAAAGTATTGTCTGTATGTTTCAAAATGTATTGTCTGTTTGTTTCAAAAAGTATCGCTTGTGTATGTCAGAAAGTAATGTCTGAATGTATTATCAGTCTGACAGAGAGTGTTGTCTTTGTGTGATATAAAAGATAGTCTGTGTGCGTCAGAAAATGGTGTCTGTGTATCAGAAAGTATTGTCTATGTGTGTCAAAAAGTATTGTCTGTGTTTCAGAAAGTATAGTCTGTGTGTCAGAAAGTATAGTCTGTGTGTCAGAAAGTATAGTCTATGTGTCAGAAAGTATAGTCTATGTGTCAGAAAGTATTATTAGTGTGTCAGAAAGTATAGTCTGTGTGTCAGAAAGTATAGTCTGTGTGTCAGAAAGTATAGTCTGTGTGTCAGAAAGTATAGTCTGTGTGTCAGAAAGTATAGTCTGTGTGTCAGAATGTACAGTCTGTGTGGCATAAATTATTGTCTGTGTGTTAGGAAAGTACTGTCTATACATCAGAAAATATTCGGATAACTGAATTTCCATATTTCAGCGTTTGTAAAAAAAAGAGCAGAAAAATAAGAACGCTATAGACTGTTGAACTAAAATAAATACTAGTAACCAGCAGATGATATCGATTCATGTTGGTACAAATAGAATGAGAATGAAATGTGCTTGATATGATTTATCGACACGTGATAGTACGCGACTGAGTGCATGATTAATGTGAGTATTACAGCAGAAAGAACACAATTATAGATCATTTTCGTAGCAAAATATTGTGTTCATAAATGTAGACAGTTTTTATAATAGTTGAGTGAACAATAGTGAGAAAGACAAATATATACAGCGAAAGGTGTTTCTACTGCTTTCTCTTCTTCTTCAGTGTCGTCAAACAGACGATTATTCCTCTTAATCACGTGACCTTTTAATGAGGTTAAGTGTTTGGGAGATTGAGCTGGAGGAGAAATGGAAAAAAAATGGAAAAAATTGTATTGTTAAAGCTTTACGTAACTGATTGACGACACCAATTTGAACAACGTTTCGGCTCAATAAGCCTTCGGCAGGAAAACAACAAACAACACACACACAGATATGTAAGTAAATAAAACTATTGGTCGTTTCAAATCTAAATGTTCACGATTAACATGAAATATCTCCTCTTTCCCTGCACTTACAAACTTGATTTTTTGCATCTGGCCTTGTTTTACCAAGGTCCCACCGATTTCACCAAATTTAATGATGTAGGAAGTATGCTTCATCATGAAGCAGCACTTTCCTTTGATCTCAGTGAATTTACGGATCTTTTTGCTCCTGGAGAAAATAATTTACCGTACATTAATGGAAATCAGCTTCTCGACATAGGCGTCTCTACACAACTTGAAAGTTGGAGGCGTTTATCAACTGTTTACTTTCTATTGTTTACTTTCTTTAAAATACTATGAGAATGTCAATGTTATAGCCTTTACAGACGGTCTAAAACAAATCAGCGTATAAACAGTTCCATTAATGAAAACTATTTAAACAAAGAATACATTTTAAAAAATTAATTATCCGTTGCGAGCGATAACGAGCATGACATATCAAGCAAAGTTATTGTTTATGGGTACGCATGTGACTAAAGAGTCCGATGTAAGCACGGGATCCTCTTCACTGTAAAGAGCTACATTGTTCGTTTTATGTCTTTCCATGTGACTTTCATTATTTTACGTAAACAAGACATATGAAAGTGATTTAGTTTCTTTGCATGCCTGCAGTACACATATCAAGAATCTTTACATTTTCAAAACGTTATCAACTTTAGCTAAAGATTGATCATGCGGACATATAAAAACGTCCATTATTATTTCATTTATTCTGAATCAGAGGAGTCTAACATATTGATTACTAATCTGGGCTGAACGAACGATAGTCCATCTTTTTTCCAATAGTCATTTTCTTCTTTTAAGACATGATCTTCACATTTGCACCAAAAATCTTTGTCAATCTGTGATAGAGCAGCATATGTCAGTCCTTTTATATCGCATAGTTTAAAACTTGTATTCTCAGCTGCTACCTGCCCTTTAATTTTTGCCCAAACGAGTTCAATGGGGTTTAATTGTGGATGATAAGGGGGCAGTCTCAAGCACGTATGACCATGCTGTTGAATGATTTTGTCTATTTGGAATACTTTGGTCTTTTGCGATTTCTTAACAAGTGACAGTAATTCCGGTTTCAAAAATCCCTCGTTAAATGGAATTCCTTCCTTTCTTAGCCAAATCTTTATAACATCTTTTGTACTGGTAGATGTAGGAATTTTGTCTTCTTCTGCCACAGCGTTGTGGTACGACGCGTTGTCCATTACCAGACAGGATGGTCTGTCTAGAATTGGAAGAAGAGTATTTTCAATCCACTCTCTAAATATATGGCCATTCATCTCGGTGTGATAGTCCCTGTTGTCAGTATAATTAGAGGTGAATATAAGTTCTGCATTTTTCACCAACCCTTCTTTTCGGCTGCCTGCATGTGCCATTATAATACGCTGTCCTTTTCCAGTGGGTACACATCTTTTAATACTTCCATCTGATAACTGCCATTCCTTTGCACTTGTGTGGTGAGAATTTATCCAAGATTCATCTAGAAATACAATATCATAACCTTGGTTACGCATTTCCCGTACTTCACGTAAATATTTACTCCTCATAGAAACTAAGTGCGGCTTCTCGCAGATGACATTTCTACCACTATCGTACTTTCTAAACGTAAAACCAATGCTTCTAACAGTTCTCCATAATGTTGTTTTCGACACAACAATGTCATTTTCTGCTCTCAGTCGAATTTTCAGTTTTCTTAAAGTCACAGTTTCTTTGAAATCGAACATTTTACAAATTGCTCTTCTAATCACTTCCTTGTCAAAACTATCTACTACTTTCTTTCTTCCTAGCGTCCTAGTCTTGCATGAACTGGACACTCCGTTAGCTTTAAGCACTTGTTTGAAAAAGCGTTTGCTTATACCTAATGCGTGAATAGTTCTCTTTTCTGGCTTTGAGATGCTTCGATACAGTTTTCCACGCTTAGCTTCTATGCAAAAATATTTATACACCTTTATTGCCACTGATTGCAATGTAAGGAACTTTACTTTTATACCCATTGACTAACAGATCACAAATTTAACGAAATTACCCAATAATTAGGATACGCCGTTGCACATAAATCACAACAAAACGACAGGAAATGGGATGCACCGGATATAAAATTATAACTATGACGCGTTTTATGTGTTTTTTAGTGCTTAAAACAGGGAAATTGGCGCGCATTACGTTCAAGATGACAAGTCCGTGGGTGCTCACTCATATGAAGCGGTAATTCCTCCAAATATATGGTTTGACCAAAATGCCTTAAATTTGTATACTTCAAACAAAGAATATTTAAAACTATACGTTTGTTGGTGAGGAAATGAATGTGCTTCTTGGGACCAAAAAATCACAAGACCATATGCAAAATTTCAGCATTATCAATCAATTGGTCGTAGAGATATGGAATTTTAAACACCTTCAAAATATTTTGAAACGACCTATAGTCATACATAGCTATCTAATCATGAAGAAGTGTAAGAGTTGCGTCGTTAGATTACGACAAGTGACAATTTCTCAACCTTTCGACTCGATACATCATTGTTCGGAATGCCACTTTTTGTACCATGTTGTCTTCACTCTTCAATCGCTCTCGCTTAGCCACACTGGTAAGTCTGTTTTCAGGAGAACTTCTGAGAGGTGGAGCTGGGTCTGAATCATTTTTCATTTCTTACGAATGCAGTCAGCTGTAAGTCGTTGAGGAATCCTGGCAAGCATCTTGACCCAAGCCGGTGATGGTTTATTTGTTTTCCTTCTAACAGAAGTGTTGTGTTCATAGACTGCAGTTCTTGCAAGACAATATGGAGTATGTATTCATTGCGTTAAGTTGTGTATGGATCTTGTGAATGAACAAAGAGGGTGAGAGAGAGAGAGAGAGAGAGAGAGAGAGAGAGAGAGAGAGAGAAGGAAGTGACAAAATAACGTTGGAAGGGTTGCAGAGACTGACCCAAAAAAATTAAAGACATCGAACATAGAAGAGAGTTTATTGGAAAGGAAGAAAAGGAGGGCAAAATAATAGGATACGCAGAGATTTAATAATAAAAAGGGAGACAAAAGAGAGACAGAGAAAGGGCAGGAGAGGGGGGGGGGGGAAGAAGAGAGAAATAGTGTGAGAGACAGACATAAAAAAAGTCAGACAGGAAACAGAAAGGGAGGGAGAGAAATACAGACAGATTTTCAGAGAATGTGATATCATCACTATCAAGTGCCATGCCAGCTTGTTGTGTATCAAATCTTACTGCTGGCTTCCAACTATATCATTCTCTTAAGCTCTCTAGCCTTTCTCATAGTTTCCCTCCATTACTTATATATTAGATATTTCACGTTGTCACAGTATATTCAACAACGGAAGAAAAATTAGACCAAGAAAGAACGGATAGATAAAAAATAGAAATATTTTCAAAAAAGTGCATTTTTAAAATATGAATCATCATCATGTACCATACCAGTTTGCGTTAGCGATCATGTCCCTCCACGATTTTCTATCCACAGTGCGTCATATCCATTCGGTTGTTGGCTGTTTTCCATGCCATAGTACCAGGATATTTAGTATCTTCTCACTTGTCGTCCGCGATCTCTCTTTCCCTTTATTCTGCCAGTTGTAATCAAGTTGTCCACATTTTTCCTTCTCATTATGTGCCCGGAAAATGTCGATTGTTTATTTCTAATGTTTTTAGGAGCTCACATTTTCTGCTCGCCTCTTTGAGAATGTCCTTGTTGATTAATTTGTAAGACCTTATTCTTGCTATAGATACAATTAATGAACTCGAAATTTGCTGAGCTGGTGAAATAAGACAGAAAAAGGTACAACACTAACAAAATGTAATTTTTCTCTAACTGCTGTTGACTGTAGCAATCAAATGAATTTATTAACTTTGTAGCAATAGTTTCCTATTCGTCTCAAGCGAAATAAAAGCCTTGTTTGTAACGTTATCGATTGCCGATTTGGCAATTTCTTCGGTTTGGTTTGTCAAGCAGCCACATAAACAAGTCTGTTTAGGTTTCTGACTGGCCAGTGTTTTGCGTGACAACGGCAATCAAGCCAGAAATGTGAGGGCCAAACAATCCGTGGACTTTGTAGCTCTTGTTTTACGCAAATAATTGTTTGTTGTTGTTTTTTTTTTTTTTTTTTGCTTAAAAAAATGCAATAAAATGTTAAAAATAAACAGTCAGGACAAACGATATTTATATGACGGACTAAGAGAATAAGAAAAAGATCAAGTTAGAAAAGAGAATAGTTGCATTACGTACGTAAGAAAATTTTACAATCACATATAACACACGTCGAAGGGGGGAGGGGGGGGGGAATAAACAAAATCATTCTCGAGATACTAAAAAAGGCCATAGAGAAACATTTGAGAGGTGAACAAGCAGGTTTTAGGAAAAAGAGATCATGCACTGATCAAATAAATACCTTAATTATATAGTTGAACAGACCTTAGAACTACAGTCCCCACTTTATATCAGATTCGTAGCTTACGAAAAGGCATTTGATAGTTAGACAGAGGGATGCATTGGAAGTTACTGAGTCATTACGGAGTCCCCGTAAAGTTTATTAACCTGACAAAAACAATGTATGTAGTAATGAAAGGTGGTGTTATGCAAGAAGGACAACTTACAGAAGCATTTTAAATAAGAACAGGGTTGAGGCAGTAATGCCATCTATCTCCATTTCTCTTTTTGCTGGCCATAAATTGGATTATGAAAACTCAGAACAGAAATAGAATCAAGTGGACACCTAACCAAGCAGCTTAATGATTTAGACTTTGCTGATGACATAGCTGTCCTATCACATAATCACCAACAGGTGGAAGATAGAATGAGCATACTTGATGAGAGATCACAAGAGCTGGGACTGAAAATAAATAGAGATAAGACCAAAATTATGAGAATAATACAGTTTGCAATAATTAAATAACAATAGGAGAAATACCTCTAATAGACGTACAGTCTTACATATGTCTGTGAAGTGATATAGACAAAGAGGGAGGAGCAGAGAATGATGCCAAAATAGGGATACAAAACGCAAGAAGAGCATTAGTTGCACTAGAAAACATTTGGAAATCCAAAGAAATTAGATTAAATACAAAAATAAACATTTTAAAATCCTTTTTAAGTCATTCCCATTGTATATGGCTGTGAAACATGGCGAACAATAAAAATGACAATCATGAAGATACAGACCTTCATTAATGGATATCTGCACAGAATAAAAAGATGGAAATGGGAGGACAAAATCACTAAGATAGAATTATGGGAAAGTACCACTCAAATACACCACATTACCCCAAAAATCATGTGCTGAAGGTCTGTAAAATATAGGGTCACTAACACCATATTTCCCTATACGCCACTCGGCGTGACGGGGGGTACTTTTTACTTACCACTCAAATACCAGTGGATAAGGAAATAGAGCGAACACGATGGTGTTGGATATGACACACACTGCGGAAGCCAACTGAGAGTATTACACGACAGGCCCTTTTTGGAATCCCCAGAGGAAGAGACAAAGATAAAGACCAAAATATTCTTGGAGAAGGCAGACCGAAGCAGAAATGAAGATGAAGGCAACACATGAAATGATCTTAAAAGAATAGCAAGAAACAGAGCGGCTTGAAAAGTGTTTGTTGAAGACCTATGCTCCACAGGGATTTTTAAGGAAGAATGAAGACGACATAACATATGTGCATAAATACATATATACATAAATCCTCTGCAGATCAATATTGCAATGGTATGTATTTGTATCCATAGTCAGTTGTCTATTATCCACACCTATGCACAGAAGTAGAAATACAGACAAGTGCATCACTTGGCGACTGATAGACCTAAGATAAATGGATAAATACCATACACATAGTTTCCCCTTCTGTTAATGATCCATGAATCAATATGGATAAATAGCAAATTGAACTATCAAATACTATCTATTGACCTTTCGAGCCGTAACCGGCCCATAGGGCGTAGACCAAGATACACCTTCTCCTATATGAATTTTTGTTCTAGCAGTTTTCTTTTAAAGATATTTTATTAAATCTCGCCATCTGTCTCTGTTCTGTGCAAGCAGTTCTATCTCATTGAGGGAGCCGATTCCTGCTGCTCTTGCCTCTCTCATCAATGTTCTTCTCAGTGTCTCCCTGGGTCTTCCTCTTTTCTTTTACCTGTTGTTTCCCATATGAGGGCTTGCTTTGCTATTCGATTATTATCTCTTCTCATCACATGTCCAACGTATGACCATCGTCTTTTCTTTATTACTGAAGATATTAGTGGTTGATTGGCGATTTCTCTAATTTCCTCGTTTGTTTTGAATTCGTTCCATTCTATACCAAGTATTTTCCTTAGACATTTATTTTTGAATGCGTTCAACTTTGTTTCTATATCTCTTGTTGTTTTCCAGCTTTCACACGCATACGTAAGGGTTGATAGTACATTTGATTTGAATAGCCTAAGTTTTGTGTTTGTGCTAATCAAATACTAGCATCTGTATTAATAAAAATATTAATACCGTATTAGTAATAGTAGTAGTAGCAATAGTGGCAGTTGTAGTAGTAGTAGTAGCAATAGTGGCAGTTGTAGTAGTAGTAGTAGTAGTAGTAGTAGTAGGAGAAATATTGGCAGTTGTAGTAGTAGTAGCAGCAATAGCAGCAACAAAAGCAGTTGTTAATGTAGTCGCAGCAGCAGGCATTAGTAATAGTACTAGTAGAAGTAGTAGTAGTAGTAGTAGTAGTAGTATTAGTAGTAGTAGTAGTATTAGTAGTAGTATTAGTAGTAGTAGTAGTAGTAGTATTATTATTATTATTATTAGTAGTAGTAGTAGTAGTAGTATTATTATTATTATTATTATTATTATTATTATTATTATTATTAGTAGTAGTAGTAGTAGTAGTAGTAGTAGTAGTAGTAGTAGTAGTAGTACATGTAGTAGTATTAGTAGTGATAAATCGCCTAATTTAACATAATCGAATGCAATGTACATGATTAGAGTTCAAAGTTTAGCCTGTAAATATATTAAAAGGCGCCTGTTTAGTACAAGCTCTGACGGAGTCGGTTAGTGATTCGTAACGTCTATTTAAACAGGACAGCGACGCTAACTTGAAAATTTAACTTTGACCTTGTAACAACAATCCAATATGTCTCCAATAACCAGCAAATGACTGTATATCTCCAAATACATAAAACACACAGAGTATCGAACGAGATAGATGCAAACAGCCATAGTCATAAACGCAACATCAATTAATCACTTCATATAATTTGAATAAACTGAGCTATTGTCCAGATAGAAAAAGAAGCACACATTCAAGTTAAGTCAAGCATGGATACCCTTTCAAGGTACTGTGACATCAAGGGTGGCAAGAAATTGTCATAACGATTAAAGTGGTCCGGAGATTATAAATGATTATAGCCGGTTTAAATCAACATCGAGTACCGTCTCCGCATCGAAGGTTGGCTACCATGGAGCGCCATTCCACTCTATCTCTTGCTTTCTTGTTCTTCTATTGATGTTACTCGTCCACGTTAGTCTTGGTCTGCCTCTTTTACCTTGTAGTTTCCCTTCCAATATTACTGTTTTTAGGCTGTTGTGTCTTTTAACATGCCCCAAAGATTTCATTTGTCTTGTTCTAATTGTGTTTCGTAGTTCTCTTTTCATTTTTAGTTCGGTTTAGTTCGTTCCTAAAACAATAGTTAGAATTTCTCTCCATGGCTTTCTTTGGAATGTTACGTGATGAGGCCCCAATCTCTTTCACGGCGGTCTGCCATATTCGTCTTTCGTGTTCTGATTATGCCTCATGTGTACCACGCACTTTCGTGTTCTGATTATGCCTCATGTGTACCACACACTTTCGTGTTCTGATTATGCCTCATGTGTACCACACACTTTACTGTTTTCGCTTTCTGTGCCGTTGATCATTTCTGATTCCTCCGCCCCATCCACCGTCACAGACGGTTTAAATCAACAAAACCTAAAAGAACAGTTTAAGACAAACACTATGAAAGTATTACTAAAGTAAATTGAATCCTAACGAGTAGTGGGGGCAACTAAAGTGTAACTGTCGAATAAGAAACATAATAATAAGAAACATAATAATAAGGAACATAATAATAAGAAACATAATAACAAGAAACATAATAATAAGAAACATAATAATAAGAAACATAATAATAAGGAACATAATAATAAGAAACATAATAATAAGGAACATAATAATAAGAAACATAATAATAAGAAACATAATAATAAGGAACATAATAATAAGGAACATAATAATAAGGAACATAATAATAAGAAACATAATAATAAGGAACATAATAATAAGAAACATAATAATAAGAAACATAATAATAAGGAACATAATAATAAGAAACATAATAATAAGAAACATAATAATAAGGAACATAATAATAAGAAACATAATAATAAGGAACATAATAATAAGAAACATAATAATAAGGAACATAATAATAAGAAACATAATAATAAGAAACATAATAATAAGAAACATAATAATAAGGAACATAATAATAAGGAACATAATAATAAGAAACATAATAATAAGGAACATAATAATAAGGAGGGTGTCCGGTTAGCGCAATCGATAGGCGGTTGGCTTACCACGGCAACAGCCGGGGTTCGTAATCCTGGCGAGGACACCTGGGTTTTACTAATTCCCTAAAAATTAGTAGGAGCCGCGATAGCTCAGTGGTTAGTGAACTGGACTACTACGGACAAGGGGTAGGGTTCGATCCCAACCGACGGCTCCGGGTTCACCCAGCTTTAAATGGGTACCGGATTTTTTCTGGGAAAGTAAAAGCAGCACGGGCGTAATACCGACCACATTTCCCCAAAAATCATGTGCTGAAGGTCTGTAAAATATAGGGTCACTAACACCATATTTCCCTATACGCCACTTGGCGTGACGGGGGGTACTTTACTTTTTTTTTTATAATAATAAGGAACATAATAATAAGAAACATAATAATAAGGAACATAATAATAAGGAACATAATAATAAGAAACATAATAATAAGAAACATAATAATAAGAAACATAATAATAAGGAACATAATAATAAGAAACATAATAATAAGAAACATAATAATAAGAAACATAATAATAAGAAACATAATAATAAGGAACGATAGGATACACAATCACGATTATCTTGTAATAATCAGAGATTAACGGTTAATTTGGAACAAAGAATAATTGTATGGTCTCTAGAGTTTGCGATTAAGAGCGATTTATCAGTCGCCATGGCAACAGCACACACAAGGATTGAGACACCCTGCGTGATACCATCTCTGTAAGGGACGTCACATGTACAAGCGTGCTTCAGAAGTAGAAATAGAGACATTGTTATATTTGTCAAATATAACTTGTTTGGTTGAAGGATACAGCATGTTACCAGTAAAATAAAACGAGCCCAAAACGAATGAATCAGAAGGAGAAGGAATTAATAAACTTCCCTATTACTTCATCTTACCAGTAACACCATCAAACATAAATTAATCCTCAAATACACACTTACCAGTAACACCATCAAACATATATTAGTCCTCCTATACACACTTACCAGTAACACCATCAAACATAGATTAGTCCTCATATACACACTTACCAGTAACACCATCAAACATAAATTAGTCCTCATATACACACTTACCAGTAACACCATCAAACATAAATTAGTCCTCATATACACACTTACCAATAACACCATCAAACATAGATTAATCTTCATAAACACACTTACCAGTAACACCATCAAACCTTAATTAATTCTCGTACACGCTATATTCATCCATCTCTCAGAACTGTATTTTGATTATTAATATAAAAATATATAACTTTCTGTTAGTCCAATTATTTTTGATGAACCTGCTGCAAGATTTAGATAAAGACTTTGCTGTATGAAACACTGTCGGGCTGGTTCTCACGAAACTATCACCTGTTCTGCAGGTGTGCTCATAAAAAGCATTGACAAGGAGCAACTGAGAAAAGTATAATATTTCACCGAGGCCTGTATTCTTATGTGCAATATAGCTACGGTAATAAAAAAAAACTGAACGTACTTTCAATGATGTTAAATGTCTTAAAATTGCAGGAAATCGCATTGTATCAAAATCTTGTATCAAGATCTAAGGACAAACAGCTCGCACACCAAACTGGGTTTAATTACAAACAGCTCGACCACACCAAACTGGGTCTAATTACAAACAGCTCGACCACACCAAACATGGTCTACGTACAAATAGTTCGACCTCATCAAAATGAGTCTAATTACAAACAGCTCGACCTCACCAAACTGGGTCTAAGGACAAACAGCTGCACATCACTAAACTGGGTCTAAGGAAAAACAGCTCCACATCACTAAACTGGGTCTTAGAACAAACAGCTACACATCACAAAACTGGGTCTAAGAACAAACAGCTCCACATCACAAAACTGGGTCTAAGGACAAACAGCTCCACATCACCAAACAACAGTCTAATGACAAACAGCTCGACCATATTGCGTAAGAAAAGAAGAATTAGAGAAGACAGCTGTAGAATGTAGTGAGCAATAAACGCAATTAACCCTCTTTTGCTGGTATTTACTCGCACTAAAACATCTTTTGGATAACGAGCTTAACTCTTTTCGTTAGCGCAGTTATCTCAAGTAGTACGGCACCGAAAGGTACTGGTCTTTTGTTTTTTTTCTTTTTTCTCTTTTCGCTACAGTTTTGTTTAAAAAATGTCTTCCATTTTTTTTTCAGAGACAAGTTCTGCAATTTCTAAATTATAATTTTAGAAGTTAAAATGCTCCTACGTTATATTATTGTCGCCCCTTCACGGCAGGAGCTATAGCACCATATAACATTATGTCATTTACAAATTTATATTGCCTGATCCTGTAGTATTAATTTTCCTGTCAACAGATGAGTTGGCAGGCATAAACAGACATTTCCGTTGCAATAAGACGTCCATCTAAACCCAATAATAAAGTGCAAACTGGCAAAATTTCATAAGTTCATTAATCAATAACCAACCAAGCAGCAGTACAATGCCAGATAGTTACACAATGGTTAGGCTATTTCAGTAACACTCTTCGTTATGTAAACTTAATATGGAGAGCGTAAAAAAGACCCAGTTTGGAGTATGTTATGTAGGAAGTATGACGTTAACTCCCGTACACAATTTTAACTGAGAATTGACACAATTGTGGGTAATGTAATTAGCACTGCACCAAACAGTCTTTTTAGCCAAGGAAAATTCTCAGGTGCTCATAACGGTTGCAAGGTTATGTTACGTTATGTTATGTTATGTTATGTTGTGATCCTCATCACTGCACACAGGATTAATCCATCATCATCATCAAGTACCGGGCCTACTGGCGTAGGCGATCATGGCTCTCCACATCTTTCGAACTCGACAGTTATTTATCATTTCTGTTGTTGACCTTCTGCCAAGCCATTCTCTTAAGCTGTATGGTATTTTTTCTCTTTGCTTCCCTCTATCTTTTCGTCCCTCAATTTTCCCAATTGTTACAATATATTCCAGCTGTTCTCTTCTCATTACATGGCCAAAAAATGATGATTGTTTCTTCCTAATATTAGAAATTAGCTCTCTTTTTGCTTTGGCCTCTTTCAGAACATTGTGGCGATTCATGATTGCACAAAGAAGTTAACGACGGCGGGATTAATCCATAGGTGATTCGATTTTCCCCCTAAATATCTAGAATCACTGAGGGAAGAAAACCCTTACCAACGTGCACGAACTCTGTAACACAGGATGGGATCCATCGGTGTGGATAGATTTCTGCTGACAATTTTGTCCGGATAACGGCCATGTTTGACCTACTATTTTCGATTTTTAACAGTCAAGGGTTCTTTAACGTGCGAGAATGCACACGGGACCTTTTGTTTGCTGTTATTTTCCTAAAAGGCTAGAAAGTCATCGTTTCTCACTACCCAAAGGCCAAGGGAGGGAACAATCGCAATGAAACCACGGACTTTTTCTTTATGTTTGAATATTCCTAGTGATTTAATTGAACTTCCTGTCCAGGGACTGACATATGTAGACTGCCCAGTCGCCCGCTAAGGTTGCCTGAACATAGTGATTAAGTCCAGCGAACCAATTCTAACGAATCTCTTGTCCGGCTAACGATATCTCTGCAACAGCTTCGTATTGCCTGAACATAGTGATTGAGTTCAGCGAACCAATTCTAACGAATATCTTGTCCGGCTAACGATATCTCTGCAACAGCTTCGTATTGCCTGAACATAGTGATTGAGTTCAGCGAACCAATTCTAACGAATCTCTTGTTCGGCTAACGATATCTCTGCAACAGCTTCGTATTGTTAAAAGTGAAAGGCATGGTAGTACACAGGTTAATAAACACGTCTGCTAAAGATAAGAGATAGGATCACATTTAGGTTCTCCCAGCCTAAAATGAGTGGCGTAAATGTCTTACTGAGATAGAAAACAGCCTGGCAGTTTTGGCAATTATATGTCAATGGCTGCAAATAAAAAAAAAGTATATAAATAAGCACTGACGATGTGTTCCTATGTGTCACAATCGTTACAGGTTTATTTATTTCTCTTCTTGGCTAATATGATAAGTGCTAAAATGGATATTGTTAACACCAGGGTGAAAAAGTAAACATGACTCGGTAGTGGTTCCAAAACAGTGAACACCCGCAGCTCCCTTTCTCTGCATTATCATGAAAATGTGGTGTCCACATGGCAGCTGCGAAGATTTAAGTTGGGTAAACTGATTCTTGTTTTTTTATTTTTTATTTATATATATATATTTTTTTTTTTGGGGGGGGGGGCGTAGGTGCATAAATTAAGTTCAAGAACAATAATGATATAAAAGTGATTTAATGAAACAAATAAAAAAGAAAAAGAAACATGTTACATACGTATGTTTACAAATTGCATCCCCACAACTGTTCACAAACGCAAATTAATCACTTCTCCTACTCTGAAAATAAAACATAAAGTGTTTAACAAAATATCTCATTGTTAAAACAAAGAACAGTTGCTTTTTTATGTCATTTAATGTTTATGTCCAACAAAAATGAAGCCTATATAGATGCTATCGTTTTATGATTTCTAACCAGTGAGTAGGTACACGACAATACCTCAGCGTGTCGCCCTTGCTAAAAAAGCTTGATAGCGCCCATAGGTGCTACGGCGCAAACTTTGGGAACCACTGTATTTGACACTTACAATGAGAATGTAGCAACTTAAACAAATAGTGACAACTGGATAGGTGGAATGAAAACGACAGTAGGAGAAAAAGAAAAAAAACATCTTATATATCTCATGAATGAAAAATAAATAAATCATAAAGCTGTAGAGAGAAATAGCCTACGGTGTTCTACATGATTATGATCTGTATTTACTTTGTTGCTGTATATCTCTAATGATTTATTTGCAGAATATGCTTGAATAAAAGGTCACAATGAAATTACATTTCTTCATCTTCTCTTGGAGCCGCGATAGCTCAGTGGTTAGTGAACTGGATTACAAAGGACAAGAGGTAGGGTTCGATCCCAATCGACGGCTTTCGGGTTCACCCAGCCTTAAATGGGTACCGATTTTTTTTTTTCTTGCAAAGTAAAGCGGCACGGGCGTAATACCGACTACATTACCCCAAAAATCATGCGCTGAAGGTCTGTAAAATTTATGGTCACTAACACCATATTCCCTATACGACACTTGGCGTGATGGGGGCTCTCTACTTTTTTTTTTACATGGTCTCTTATATTACTATGTATGTTCTAATGTTGTCATGTTTGATGGTATCTGTTCGATTCCAAAATATTGTTTTCAACTATTGTCAAGTCTTTAAAAACTATCTTTAATTGTATCTAACGCTCCAGACATAAACAAATGTAAAGGTTAAGGTTAATCCAAACTTGACGTCATCGATGAAGTACAAACACAGTACACACACTCACAAACACACCACACCTGGTGAACTCAAAAGTGCCATCGCGTTTGGAACTTGAGAAACGCTGTAGAATATATGATTTAAGATGCTTTAATCTTCTACATTTTCTTCATTTTAAAATGTATAATTGATAGAAATGGTTCAAACTAAGACACTAAATATAATGTGAAATCTTAGAAGAATTAAAGATATTTGATTCATCATCATCAATGAGTGACGTCTCCGCATCGAAGGTTGGCTACCATGGATCGCTATTCCACTCTGTCTCTTGCTCTGATAGTGCAGATTGTTATTGGTTGACCTGTCCATCTTTTGACATTACTCGTCCATTTTAGTCTTGGTCTGCCTCTGCCTCTTTTACCTGGTATTTTCCCTTCCAATATTACTTTTATTAGGCTGTTGTGTTTTAACATGCCCCAAAAATTTCATTTGTCTTGTTCTAATTGTGTTTTTATTTCTCTTTTCATTTTAGTTGTTTTAAAACTTCATCGTTTGTTTTCTTTTCTTTCCATCCAATTCTACCTATTCTTCTATAAATCCACATTTCAAAGGCTTCAATTTTCTGTTGATTACCACAATATTGATTCTATATTTGATTACAACACTATTTATATGAAGAAACATTTCAAGATACGGACATTTCAGGTGTCG
Source organism: Megaustenia siamemsis (assembly GCA_032433765.1). NCBI lineage: Eukaryota > Metazoa > Mollusca > Gastropoda > Stylommatophora > Ariophantidae > Megaustenia > Megaustenia siamemsis. The sequence continues at coordinate 131,122,336 of JAVIAB010000092.1, forward strand.
TGAATTTAGTTTTTTTCACTAGAAAATGTTGATAACATTTACTCCATGACTTCTTCATATCATTTTGAATATACAGTAGGGAAATAATATTTATGTTTCTCTTATTAAGTGAGAAAATAAGTAAGACAACACACACACATACATATGTCAGTGTTTATTACTATTTGTGATCAATATTTTGCGATATGCGGATGGCACAGTTTTTATATCAAAGACAGAGAATGAACTATACAAAATAATCAACGTGCAACAACAGAATTGATAAGATGCACTGTGGATAGAAGAGTGTGGAAGGACATGATCGCCTACGCCAACCGGTTTGGCACATGATGATGACGATCAATATTAGTGTGTAGAATTCATTAGCTGTTTCCTCAATCTCTCTCTCTGACACACACTATAATTCTCTAACCAATTCTTTCTCTCTCTCACGCTCGCTCTTTCTTTAGCAATAATTACAGGGAAAATAATCTCTTTTCTTTGACTGATCCCTACTTCTTCCAACACTCCCATCCCGCCTCCCCCCCCCACACACACACACAACCAATATGTTGATGTAATGCTTTCGTGATAACTTCTACGGTGTTATGCAATCTATATATGTTAATTATCCAACTGAAATATCAAAAGTACCACCGTCTATACTGAGACTCGTCACTGCTGCTACTACACGTAGCGAGAAAAAACACACCACTTTCCCGTTTTTTGTTTTTTTTTAATGCTGATTTTCAATTTAAATCAGTAATTATTAAAATGACTATGCTATTTTTGCTTCATTAAATTAGTCTATAAATTTACACCACTTTTGAATAAAATCCTGTCAATGTTTGTGTTAATTATATAATTTTCAAAATATTTTATGACCGACTGCTTTAGTATTTTTATCCACACTTCTTTAAAATGTGTGTAGAGGTGTGGCTGGAGACAGTTTAATTACGGGATGAAGTAATGTGGAGGAGTATAGCTGGAACTATCAGAAAGAGCCACAACTTCGGGCCTACGATATCTCCATTCGCTGATATCTTTTCAAGTTGGTTGCTAAAAGCCAATCCGGCATATTGTCCTTGACATGAACTCGAGCAAACCTTCACGACCCCGCTGTTCGTTCAAGGTCGCCTGGTGACCTTTCTGTTTCTTTGTTCTCCCTGGTGGGGGAGGCGAGTATGGATTGACAGAGCAAGGGAGAAAGTGTGTTCTGTGTTTGATTCGCGTGGTCCGTGCTTGTGAATGTGTGCAAGCGTGTGCGCTGAAAGGACTAGATGGGGGTGGGGATTAAAACACAGATTAAAATAACTAGGACTTAAGTACGAAACACCGCTGCTGTGTTCTATTTTAATCTCTTGTTCCATTGGGTGAAGGTAATCTATAGCATTACTGCAGTTGATGAGTGAAGTGATGGGAACCAACTCTGGTGGATCGATCGTTAAGTCAAGGGAAACGATCTATCTATCCATCCATCCATCCATGTAAATACTTTGTATTTTAAACACAAAACCAACCACCAACAAACAAGGAAAAAATGAGAACAGAACAGGTCCAGATGTCGCCAACTGAGTGGGAAATTCCAACCTACAAAGTCAATTTAGAGAACAAACACGAGAAAGACACATTGATGGCCACTATCGACGGCCTAGACGTCTCAAGAATTACCGTTTCTATGTTGACGAGTATACTCATAGGCCCAGCTGGGGTTATGCTCAACGGTATAAACACCGTCTATCGCTTCAACGATACAAGGAAGTGGTTTTTCACTTTAAAACCTGAAGCTCATAGGCAAAACTACAAGGAGCTCGAGAACAAGACTATCCAATTAAAGGAACCCAATATCACAATGGTGATATGCCACCAAGAGAAGGAGCAGTTAAGAGGGTGCATCCAATGGATACCGCCAACCTTAAAACCAAAAATAATACAGAAACTTGTGTACGGAATTACAGGGGACAAGGAGGCCCAAGTCAAACAGGACACCTACCGAGCAGACAAGTGGATGTTTTGGTACAAGCCAACCCCACATGTAAAGATACCCCACTATATTAACATCAAAGTGAAAGGAACAACCACCGAAACGATCAAGCTCTTTGTTACCCTGCCAGGCAGGAGAACACGATGTCCTCACTGTGGACTGGATACACATTGGGAAAACCGGTGCCCCAAGAAGCCAGGCCTGAGACTGCAGGCGACAGTCGAGGGACCAGTTTGTACAGATCCAGTACAGACCTGCGATAACAAGACAACAGATACAGCAGCAACAGAAGAAGCAGTCAACGACACATCCCAACCACCTACGAAGCTCGAAACAAAGGAAAATAGAACAAACAACAAAAGACCATACACAGCAGCAGATTTCCAGAACGAAAGCCCAGATGCCCACATCAACAAATGCAGAAGAGGAACCTAGAAGGCAGCAACTTTCAGAAGTACAGGAATGCAACACACAACCCACACAAGAACTTCCACAAAACGAGGAAACAAACTACCATACACAGAAGGATGACTGTAGTGGTGATGAGGAACAGCCACTTCCATTCAGCGAAACTTTCGTGTACGACCTTCGAGATTACCCCCGTTATGAGGGTTACAACCATGAAGGGTGGTAATCAAGCTCTCTGTAACCTGCCAGGCAGAAGAACACGATGTCAAGACAGTCGAGGAACCAGTCCTTACTAAACCGGTCCAGACCATCGATCCAAATACAACTACCGCAGCACCAGCAGTCAATGACACAGCCCGCTACCTACAAAAAAGAAACGTAACTCTAAACAAAAAGAAACAGTACAAGTACCAAGGATGACACACAGCAGCAGACTCACAGAACAAAACCCAGACGCCCACATCCACATTTTCCAAAGAGAGAGCCTAGAAGACAGAAACTTCTAGAAATACAGAATCACAGCACACAACCAGCACAAGAAATTCCACAAAACGAAGAACAACAATGGACAAACACAACTACTATTCAGATACAGATACAGAGTACCACGACTGGGAAGTGGAGATTGGAAACATTTCGACGACCCAGAGGACAACTATCAGTGACACCCTCATGCCCTTCTGAGGGCAACAAACACAAATATTTTATGAAATGGTTCCCTTTTATGAAATAAATAAAATTCTGGAAAATAAAAGTTCCCCAAATAAAAATAATCTATACTCTTACTACTACTACTACACTCAGTACTACTCTATTACTACTACAACTTCTACTATCCAAAAAAAAAAATACCAAAAGTGTACCAATGAAAAAAAAAAAAAAAAAAAATCCATCCATGTAATGAAAAGGGAAAATATATAAAGAAAAAAATGTTCTCTCATTTGCCATTTTTGCCCTTACCAAACGTTAGGTACCCGTTTATTTTCAGTTCAGTCCAGTGGATGACGTTTATCAAAGTTCTCCATCGCACTCCTATGCGTTAAAGTCAAGATAATGATCTACTTATTACATCTGCGCGGATAAAACAATGTCGTACGCCGGCGATATTCCATTTTCAACTAATCAAATGTTGTGAATGCGACCTTCCATCGTCTAGGCTTGTTCTGCGCCTTACGTCACATTGGTGCTGTTCATCATGACCGTTGTTGGATTTGCTTGACGCAAGTTATTTCCATGTGACTTATTAATGTGAAATGCTTTGTCAGCCGCAGTTTGATCTCTTTAGGGAATTTGCACCGTGTTCTGTTCGTCGTAGGCTGCATTCACTAGAGTAATGAAGAATGTAAAGGGCGCGTCATTGCTGTGCTTGCGCCATTGTTATGTGTGCTACGTCATCGTAATAGTTCATCGTAAATCCCTAGATCGGCGTTACGCTAAACTTACGGTCTGTTGTTTGATGTGCGACGGGTTAATCTGACGACTAACTGTGTGTTTATATGTTCGAAATTGGAGTCAACAACAATGGCCTAACATCATTAAGCGCTATACATTTTTAAAGAAATATGACGATCATCACTTTCGGGAGGACGTGAACTTCTGGTATATGGTGGATAGGCGGCAGGGACCATTGCAGGCTATGCATGAAAAGTGTTCCTTGTTGCAGTTTCCTCATATTCCCAGTCCATGGGGAACTGGTTGGTCTCGAGGCAGGACGCCGGCCTCGGGACAGAGAGGTTGTGGGTTCAAATCTCGGCTCCACCTATTGGGATTTTTATTTATGATTTCTCACTGCGACAACCACCCCTAGTCTCAGCAGCGAGGCGCGGCTTGAAATGTCAGTTACTCATCGACGGAAAAAAACATGAGTACATCCGAAGTCGGAGTTATCTGCCTGTGCGACCAGGGACCCCTGTGCACACGGCTGCCAGGGAAAAATGGATTAACACGCAAAATTCAGTTCCTAGTCTCTAGGACTTCGTCAGAGTTGAAAGCTGGCGAACACAACAACAACAACAACAAATACCAGAGTTCTCCATGAAACGCGAACTTCTACGACTTCGTTTTGTTGGTCCATTTTTCTTTCTTTGCATGAATGCGTGTATGTTTGTTCCTGTTAAATATAACTCTATTTTATTTGTATACTCTCTGTGAGTGTTTATGTGTGTATTAAGCAATAACTGTATGTTAGATTGCACTTAGACTATGCGTGTTTTTGTGTTAGTTTGTATTTAAGCCAATTATGATTTTTTTTTTAAAATTATTAATTATATACTTTCTGCATTGGACTGTTCTGAGACTATTTTTTACACTATTTATTTTGTATCTATTAACTGTTTTTTTTCTATTAGAATATAGATATAATATAGCATATTTTTTTTATTAGTCTGTATATGTCTGTGTATTAAATTGTATTTTCCTGTGCACTGTGTATTTCTGTGTTATATGAATGTATTTACATTGTTTGACAAACAGAGACGCGAACTTATACATCTGTGTAAGCAGCGAGCTACTGTAACCACGAACATTCGAACTCTTCGCCATGTAGATGGCACCTTAAATAATATTTGTAATAAAATATATTACTAGAACAATAGTTTTGAGATGAAGTGCTTCAAATACAGACATATCCGACCCTTTCTGAAGCGAGGTACTCATATTTTCAACCAAAATTTGATATTAAAATATAAGCTATAACTTCATAAATCAAAAGAAGTTACCATTGGAGGAAACAATAATATATTCAAGTTAAATCATGAAATGATGGAGCCGCGATAACTTAGTGGTTAGTGAACTGGACAATAAAGGACAAGAGGTAATGTTCGATCCCAACCGACGGCTTCCAGGTTCACCCAGCCTTTAATGGGTACCGGATATTTTTCTGGGAAAGTAAATCGGCACGGGTGTAATACCGACCACATTACCCAAAAATCATGTGCCTTAGGTCGGTAAAATTTATGGTAACTAACACCAAAATCACTAACATAGAATTATGCAGTCAAACACCAGTGGATAAAGAGATACAGCGAAGACGATGGCGCTGGATAGGACACACCTTACGGAAGCCAACTAAGAGTATTACACAACAGGCCCTTTTTTGGAATCCCCAGGGGAAAAGACAAAGAGAAAGACCAAGGAATTCTTGGAGAAGACAGATAGAAGCAGAGATGAATATGATGGGGAAAACATGGAATGATCTTAAAAGAATGGCAAAAAACAGAACGACTTGGAAAGTGTTTGTTGAAGACCTATGCTCCACTGGGAGCTAAAAAGGTAGAAGAAGAACACCATATTCGCCAATCAGCCACTAATATCTTCAGTAATAAAGAGAAGACGATGGTCATATGTTGGACATGTGATGAGAAGAGATAATAACCGAATAGCAAAGCAAGCCCTCATGTGGGAAACAACAGGTAAGAGGAAAAAAGGAAGACCCAGAGAGACGCTGAGAAGAACATTGATGAGAGAGGCAAGAGCAGCAGGAATCGATTCCCTCAATGAGATAGAGCTGCTTGCACAGAACAGAGACAAATGGCGAGATTTGATAAAATATCTTTAAAAGAATTGAAAACTGCTGGAACAAAAATTTAGATAAGATAAGAAGTATCTTGGTCTACGCCCTATGGGGCGGCTACGTCTCGAAAGGTCAAGAGATAGATAGATAGATAGATAGATAGAACGAACACCATATTCCCTATACGCCACTTGGCGTGACGGAGGCACTTTACTTTTTTTTTTTTTTAATCTGGAAATTAGAGGATAACTAAGATGTCAATGTTATATTGTTCTCATGTATCTTCTATAATCGTGACACGAAGACTCTGAACATAAACCTTCCAGCCTATGAAGAGAGAACCGCATATCGGAATCTTTGAAAACACACTCTAAAGCTTCAACTCAAACAAGCAGCTAGGAATAGTGATTGAGCGAAGAGAACATGGAAGCCAGAATACATGATGGAAAGACATCAGATAGAGACAAGTTTTGTCTATCAAAACGTGTAACTTCAATGAGGAACAGACGAGGATGTCAATAATGAGTAACTTCAATGAGGAACAGACGAAGATGTCAATAATGAGTAACTTCAATGAGGAACAGACGAAGATGTCAATAATGAGTAACTTCAATGAGGAACAGACGAGGATGTCAATAATGAATAACTTCAATGAGGAACAGACGAAGATGTCAATAATGAGTAACTTCAATGAGGAACAGACGAGGATGTCAATAATGAATAACTTCAATGAGGAACAGACGAGGATGTCAATAATGAATAACTTCAATGAGGAACAGACGAAGATGTCAATAATGAATAACTTCAATGAGGAACAGACGAGGATGTCAATAATGAGTAACCGCAAAGAGGAACAGACGAGGATGAGAACAATGAGTAACCGCACAGAGGATCAGACAAGGATGAGTACAATGACTAACCACAAAGAGGAACAGAGGAGCATGTCAATAATGAATAACCGCAAAGAGGAACAGAGGAGGATGTCAATAATGAGTAACCGCAAAGAGGAACAGAGGAGCATGTCAATAATGAGTAACCGCAAAGAGGAACAGACGAGGATGTCAATAATGAGTAACCGCAAAGAGGAACAGAGGAGCATGTCAATAATGAGTAACCACAAAGAGGAACAGACGAGGATGTCACCAATGAGTAACCACAAAGAGGAACAGACGAGGATGTCACCAATGAGTAACCGCAAAGAGGAACAGACGAGGGTATCAACAATGAGTAACCGCAAAGAGGAACAGACGAGGATGTCAACAATGAGTAACCGCAAAGAGGAACAGACGAGGATGTCAACAATGAGTAACCGCAGATGGAAACTCTCTCTCTCTCTCTCTCTCTCTCTCTCTCTCTCTCTCTCTCTCTCTCTCTGCAATCAGGACTCAATCAGAGTAGGATTCCAGACTCTCACATGAAGTCAGCTGTCATGTTAAGTGTGTTGATCGCCCCCACAGACAGAACATCACAATTAGAGTCCGCTGGATCCACTCTGATTGAACACCCGTTAAAACGTTGCACTGTGTTCTGCGCCACTGGCCCAGTGCATCCGATTTCAGCCAGCATTTTATTCAGGTTTGCATTCCTTAGCCTTTGATTTTCCCCAATCTTCCTGCAAGGCAGCAGATGATCTTTTCTGTAGGGGGATTCTGCCACACACAAAGATATGAGATGTGACTAACATAGACATGCACACAGTGATACAAGGCATGACGAACACTGACACACATCAAGATATATGACACATGACTAACATAAACATGCACATAAATATATGAGATATGACTGACATAGACATGCACGCACAAAGATATGACACATGCCTAACATAGACATGCACACAAAGATATGAGATATGACCAACTTAGACATGCATACACAAGATATGAGATGTGACTAACATAACCATGCATACACAAGGATAAGATATGTGACAGACACAGACATGCACACACAAAGATATGAGATATGACTAACATAAACATGCATAGAAAGATATGAGATATCACTAACCCAAACATGCACACACAAAGATATGACACATGACTGACACAGATACAGACTAAGATATGAGATATGACTAAACACATACACACACAAAGATATGAGACATGATTAACACGGACACACCAAGTTATGAGATATGACTAACATGACACACACCAAGATATGGGCGATGACCAGCACACACACACACACACACACACACGTAAGCTAAGATATGAGCCATGGCTAGCAGAGAAACACATCAAGATATGAGTCATGGCTAGCACAGAAACACATCAAGATATGAGCCATGGCTTCACGGAAAAACACCAAGAAATGAACCATGTCCAGCACAGAAACACATTAAGGTATCCATATGCTTGGGTTTGTTGTAGTCGGCAGACTCTTAACGTGGGAATCATCGACATACGAGACGCAGGCCCCGATTAACTGTTTACAGGTTTCGTTCAAACAGTTGTCCGGAGATTTGAGAGTGCAGTCTGACCCGCAGAACGTTCCCTTGCATGTACAGTTCCCGGTTGACTGTTCACAGATGTCATTGAAACAGTTGTCCGGACATTTGAGAGTGCAGTCTGACCCGTAGTACGTTTCCTTGCACGAATAGTCTGTACTTTCCGGGTCACATATGATGACACAGCCCTCAGAACACGTCTGTTTGCACTGTAGTCCAAAATTACCATCGGGACAAGTGTCATTACAGGTGTAGCCAGGATGTTTACATTGTAGGCATTTTCCGGATTTTTCCTCACATAAAGACAGACACTAAGACAAGCCCCGGAGCAGTCGTGTCCATATGTGAACAGTTGCCGTGACACGTACCGATGATGACGTTGCAGCCTTTGCAATACCCACTACACACTGCACAAAACGACCAAGAATGCCCGTCCAGACAATAAGTGTCTGTAAATGTTTGCACATCACACACCATCAGTGCACTGTCGGCCTGCAAAATGGTCGGTGAGAACTCAATCTTAATGTGTGCCATTGACGTTTGTGTGGTGACTACAATAGTTTTCACAGAAATATTTGGGTATGATATGTGATATCATTATACTGGAACACTACACCACCACTGTCAGAGAAAGCCTTTAGAGTGGCATTCTTTACTCGAATCATAGTGCTAGCTCGATGATAAATTCGAATGGTGTGAATCTTCTGGGGCGTGGCAAAGTTCAGATACCAGTAAACAGAATTGATTCCACTTCTCAATTGTGTGTGTGTGCAGTCATTGTCATAGAGATTGGTCTTTGTTTGCCATTAACTGCGGCCTCTGGTCCACATCCGTCTCCTGTATAACAAGCATTCAATGTGTCGGTCTGGTTTGTGTTCTGTTTGAGAGCCACATTCCGACCCCCACCAATGTAGTTGGAGCAGATATTTGCAACTATCGCCCCTTCGATCCATAACTTGTTAATCAGACCAGCCCCAGAGCAAAAGACATCAATCTCGTGCAAGCTAACTACAAACCTTGATACATTGTTACATGAGGCAGAACCAGGTTTTACCGTGATACTGTCCGGATGTGTTAAGTCATTCACATAAATCCTAAACCAGGAGAACGGCAAAGATTGATTGAGAGTTGCCTCAACTGATGTAGAATCTGTGTCCGGATTACATGTGGTGTCATTGTTATCAAACAGGAAAGTAGGATCAGATTTTTGGGCGTATTTATAAACGAGATACATGAACTGACACTGGGGTCCAAAATATTCATGCTGACAACTGTCATTGTTTGGGCTTGTCCCTTTGATTTTGTCACAAACTGAGTCATTATAGCAGTGACATTGTAACGTACAATTTTCCCCAAACCAACCGTCTGCACAAGTTAGGTCATTAACTTCTAAGGTCGCACGAAGCCAGCAGAATAAAGACTTGATCTACATCGGTGGTTAACGAACTGTATACAAACATTTATAATCAAACACGTGGTTACATTTCTAAAAATCCGCCAACTCGCTGTGATAACAGATAGCGTGATGTTCAAAGTCAAATTTGTTTACACCATGGCTTGGACGCAGACAAGCTTCCATCTTGGTGCATCCCATGACGTCAACATAGATGGAAACAAAGGATGCTTGCTGGCTAGAACTATAAATGTTGCCCACAAAGTCATCCTTGAATGTTGCGAGATTTAAAAAAAAAAGGAAGGTATGAGAAAAGAAGAGAAAGAAAGAAACATTTTAACTCAACAAATTTAATCATATGAAATATTTTTTTTCTACAGAAAATTTATCGGAACCTTTTCGCAATGAACGAAAAAAATATAATAAATATGAAGTTCTTCTGTACCTACACTACAACGGATACTATTCGTGTCGAATTGTGATTATATGTGTATGCCATTTACCACATGAAATAAAAATAAAATAACAGGCAGTTAGGGACTTGTTCAGTTCAGTAGCCATCAAAGTAAATAAAGTTTATAGAAACGCGTTCCGAACAGTTTCGGCTGGAGAAAATACTTTGTCAATATGAAGTTTGTTAGCAGAAGTAAAATATGAGATCGTATTGGTTTATTTTACTGTGAATTTAATATCTCAGAATAGCAATTCCATTAACTGTAGCTAGAAACCGAATACGAACACAGTTGTTAGACTTTGCGTTTCAGTGCATTCATTTCATGTTATACTTGCTTTATCATAAGTGAATACAGTTTTGTGTTTCTGATCGATTACACACATACACACACAAACACACACACACACATACACATACCCGCAGTCTGTATTTACCGGCTGGTATATAACATATGCATAACAGTCCGTATATCTACACTTTCAATAAAACTTTTGTGAATACTTATTTTTACTACTTCATAGGTCGCAATGTCGTTGCCAATGTACATGTACACAGTAGCTAACAGTATAAGAGAGTTTGCTCTGTAATAATGTCCTGTCTGTTGTATTAATTATAGGCCTGAACTATCTTCATTCAGTCACTGTATGCCGTCTCCACTTCGCAGGGTGGCCACCATGGAGCTCTGTCTGTTGCCTTGATGGTGCATGTTGTCTTATGTTGACCTGTTCATCTTTTGACGTTATCTGTCCACTTTAGTCTTGGCCTGTCTTTGCATCGTCTGCCTTGTACCTTCCCTTCCAGGGTGATTTTGATAAGGGCGTCTCTTCACACGTTCCAAAAATTTCAGTTGTCATTTTAGAACTGTGTTAAGTAGTTATTATAATTTTTTTTTTTTTTCGTTTCAGCTTATTCAGTACTTGACATTTTGTCTTATTCTACTGAATTCTTCCCATTTCCTATAGCTCCATATTACTTAGGCTTTTATTTTGAGGCTTTTTACCTGATCTGTTTTTTTAATGTCTGTGTTTCTGAACCATACATAAATATTTAATTGATCTGAGCCATTTCCTAACCACTGACTTTTAGGGATGCTAATATCCCTAAAAGTCAGTGGTTAGGAAATGGCTCAGATCAATTAAATATTTATGTATGGTTCAGAAACACAGACATTAAAAAAACAGATAAATATCATCATCATCAAGTACCGTGCCTACTGGCGTAGGTGATCATGTCTCTCCACAATTTTCGATCTCGTCAGCTATTTATCATTTCTGTTGTTGACCTTCTGCCAAGCCATTGTCTTAAACTGTCTGTCATTTTTTCTCTTTGATTCCCTCTATCTCTTCGTCCCCAAATTTTTCCAGTTGTTACAATATATTCTAGTTGTTCTCTTCTCATAACATGGCCAAAAAATGATGATTGTCTCTTCCTAATATTGGAAATTAGTTCTCTTTTTGCTTTGACCTCCCTCAGAACTTTTTCATTACTCTTCTTAGCTGTCCATGGTACTCTCAATATTCTTCTGTAAAACCACATTTCTACAGACTCTAGTGATTTTCTTTTCTGTTGTCATATTGTCCATGATTCGCATCCATATGTTAAGACTGGTTTTACATAACATTTAAGAACTCTTTTTCTAGTTTCTATTGTCAAAAATGGATTGCATAGTATCTTCCTCTTTTTTTGGAAAGCTGCTTTTGCCTTAGCATTCTGCATCTCACCTCTTTTGTACATCTTCCGTCTGAGTTTAACAAAGTTTCCAAATATTTAAATTCATTTACCTGTTTTAATATTGTTCCACTTGTCTTTATTTTGCACTGGGGTGATGCTAAATATAGGGTATCTGGAATTGCCTCGACAAGGTTGGCTGCCCATCAGGTGACTAAAACCTCACTTCACCTCCAATTTAATCTCCTGGTAACAGTCTGCGTCAAAACAGACTGGTTAACGAGATGGTGATGATGACGATGATGATAGTCTCTGCAGTGTTCGGATCTGCGGATATAGAAGACATAGTATTGCAGCGTTCTTAGGCTCGAGAAAATCCATCACTTTTCAGTAGAAGCTGAGAGTGCAAGAAAGCCATTGCGGGCCCGGCGCAACCACCAGGGTGGTATTCAAAAATCAAATCACTGGCCTCCTTTTAATATCTGTAGTTATTGTGACGTTCCAAAACTTAATTAAATATTTACAACCCTCAAGTAAATCACAAAATATGTATTTACTTCCATTTTCTCATTAAAAGTCTTTTATTTGGTGGGGGGGGGGAGAATGTGAAAAATAAATTATGCATCATTATATTGCTTTTTAAAGTGTTCCATTTAAATTATAAAAAGACCCATTCATTCTAATACAGTAGATTCAATCAATTGATAACTGTAATTATAATGAAGCAATTACGTATTTTATTTGACAACATTCAGACTGCATATTGATACTTTTCACAATTAATGTTATTCCCGTTTTTACTGAAGCTACCATTTATTGACATATAATGTCATATTTGGTTTAACTGTTTAACTGTTTCAAGTCATTTTCTGAGTTTTAAATCCACTACATTTTGTGTTTTTTCAAACAATTTCTTATTTACTGAAGAAAAATAGAACAAATATTGATTTTTTTATCATACGATTAAGATTGTTCTTTTAAAAAAAAAGACATTAATATTTGTCGACCCTCTTCGACTGTTATGGAAAATTCTGCTTATAACTGCACGGTCATAAATCTGAAGGTGTTTCTTTAACAGTAATCTCGGAGCACGATTTGTGAATATTTGAGTGAGTTTGTGCCTTCCATTGCTGCTTGAAGCTCCGCTAGTTCATGCATGATCAATGAAAATGGACCTCTAATCCAATTGTGCTGTAATCAGGAACAGGAAAATATCCACGAAAACGAGGCTACAAATCTTTCAAATGTCGGGAGATAAGTGATGCGTCCACCTCTGACATCTTTTCGTCAGTGAGACTAAGACAATCTATGAGAGGCGAAAGCTCATAATTCGATTCGGTAGACGACAAGGTATCGCCGTTCCAGTTTGAATCAATGCTACTCTTTTGTCTTTAATTTGAAAACTACCGTTTATCTCCTCTGTGATGCTGAGTGAATTTAAATTGGGGAAAGTGTTCTACTGATGCTATTGCCCACGAAACAATATTTTTGTTTTTCAAACGAACAATGAAGCGAAATTACAGCTCAGTGAGAAATAATCTTGCCTCATCCCTTAATAATATTAGACAATACTTGTACTAACATGTACATTAACTCCATTAACTGTTCTCTTATATTGGCTGACAAACCATCGATTCAGTTCTTAAGCGTGTCAATTAGCTACAGTAATTTTTAATGTTCTTGGCATGTTTCATTTGTTGTCAATGTAGAATCAATTTTCAGCAGGTAATAGAATTTCTTTATTCGTCTGTTCGTTTGTCACGTTTTTGCTTTTAATTTAGAAACATTAAATGGGGCTCTCAATTTACTTTCATAATTGATATTAGTTGAATCTCTTTTCTTTTTTTTTCTTTTTTTTTCACAGAAACCATGTACTTTCTGTCTAAGCTTGAGCCGAATGCTATTTTATTTTTTAAATTTAGTTTCCCGTGTGATAATGTTTGTGTGCAGGGGATTTGTTCAGTCGGAACGGCCATGAAAGCGTTTCGGTAAACTTTTAGAACTTACTGCATTTATTGAAATTTCCCTTCGATAAGTAACGCCAATCAATCAATCAAAGCCCTTGAGACCACTTCAGCATAGGCCAAGGAGATCTTTTCATCCACTCCTATTCGTTGATATTTTCTCTACTTCTCTCTTGTATCTCCTTTGTCGAGAAACATTGTAACACGACAATCAATACGTGTCTTCTTAGTTGGTACATATCAAAAGATACGAAATGATGTTTTGTAACTGATTTGATTGAGCGAATTTGAAGAACACATCAGTTCTTAACAATTAAAACACTGATATATACTAGATCAATACAAGTTGGACCACTTATCTCCAGATTTTCGATATCTAAAGCAACTCCACTTATCGTCAACTTTCATAGCAAACTCCAACCACTCGCGTGAAGTATATTTTCTATGATAAAATTCATTGTGTCCATAGCTTATGATTATTAGTTCCCGCCATTTCTTTCTTTCTCTCTTTCTTTCTTTCTTTCTTTCTTTCTTTTTTCTTTCTTTCTTTCTTTCTTTCTTTCTTTCTTTCTTTCTTTCTTCCTTTCTTTCTTTCTTCTTTCTTTCTTTCTTTCTTTCTTTCTTTCTTAATATTAAAAGCTCTCAGTAACACACAAGCCTTAAATCATAGGAAGATAATGTCTGAAAAAGCATATAAAAACTTTCTTGATTCTATCTATCTATCTATCTATCTATCTATCTATCTATCTATCTATCTATCTATCTATCTATCTATCTATCTATCTATCTATCTATCTATCTATCTATCTATCTATCTATCTATCTATCTATCTATCTATCTATCTATCTATCTATCTATCTATCTATCTATCTATCTATCTATCTATCTATCTATCTATCTATCTATCTATCTATCTATCTATCTATCTATCTATCTATCTATCTATCTATCTATCTATCTATCTATCTATCTATCTATCTATCTATCTATCTATCTATCTATCTACCTACCTACCTACCTACCTACCTACCTACCTACCTACCTACCTACCTACCTACCTACCTACCTACCTACCTACCTACCTACCTACCTACCTACCTACCTACCTACCTACCTACCTACCTATCTATCTATCTATCTATCTATCTATCTATCTATCTATCTATCTATCTATCTATCTATCTATCTATCTATCTATCTATCTATCTATCTATCTATCTATCTATCTATCTATCTGTCTGTCTGTCTGTCTGTCTGTCTGTCTGTCTGTCTGTCTGTCTATCTATCTATCTATCTATCTATCTATCTATCTATCTATCTATCTATCGATCGATCCATCCATCCATCCATCCATCCCTCCCGGAACCATATCATTTTGCTTTTCTTCACAACTGTCTAAAGATCATTTACTGCCATTGTTTATTGCATTCTTTTGCTAACCTTTTCATTGGTGATACGATCTAAGTAAGAGGTATTCAATACCTTACAATAACCTTCAGTTATATAACTTACTGTCATAAGTATTGTTAAGAAAATGTAGCCAAAAAATAATACTAATTTGCCACGGTCTTGACAAAATATTCTCAGAAACTATCTTAATTTCGGTTGGCTTACCACGGCAACAGCCGGGGTTCGTAATCCTGGCGAGGACACCTGGGTTTTACTAATTCCCTAAAAATTAGTAGGAGCCGCGATAGCTCAGTGGTTAGTGAACTGGACTACTACGGACAAGGGGTAGGGTTCGATCCCAACCGACGGCTCCGGGTTCACCCAGCCTTAAATGGGTACCGGATTTTTTCTGGGAAAGTAAAAGCAGCACGGGCGTAATACCGACCACATTACCCCAAAAATCATGTGCTGAAGGTCTGTAAAATATAGGGTCACTAACACCATATTTCCCTATACGCCACTTGGCGTGACGGGGGTACTTTACTTACTTTACTTATTACTATCTTAATTTAAAGCATTTCACGAGAATCGGTTCTGTTATGATTACAAGAATTATTTAACAACCAATCGATAACAGTACTTGATCTCTCCTTCCAAAATGTAAGGCTTCATGTAAGCAAGCTTCTCAATAGCAGCCGAAAACGTACACCTTGGTCCGGCAGATTGAAAGATTCCTAATGAGGAGTATTTCCTGTGTGTTACCGGGGCCTCATTATGAGGGAAGTAAAGAATAGCGACACTGTGACCTTCCAGGCACGTCGTAAGAGGCGACTAAGGAGGTTGATCGATGGCTTGACAAGCTGTCATTGTAAAAAGTATTGTTATGGAAACAGCGCAATATATTTTAGAGCAGTGATCTCTACAATATGTGCCACTTTGGCACGCAAGGTTTCTGTTTTTGAGATTGTGGTTCTGTCCTATGTGCCGTCTTTGGCTCAAAAGGACAATAGATAGATCGATAGAATGAGGAGTATAGGGAGCTGCGATAGCTCAGTGGTTATTGACTACAAAGGACAAGAGGTTCGATCCTGATCGACGGCGTCCGGGTTCACCCCAGGCTTAAATGGGTACCGGATTTTTGTTAATGGGAAAGTAAGGCGGCCAGGGAGTAATACCGACCACATTACCCCCAAAAACCATGTCTATCAAATTTAAGGTCACTAACACCATATTCCTACGCCACTTGACGCGACGGGTCTCTTTACTTTACTAACTTACAGTACAGAAAAGTGATTTAGTGAATCACTGGAATTTAAAGAAATCACATAAAACGACTCCTCTTACAATGAGCGTTAATCTGTGATATTTGTTACGATTGAAAATTCCTTTCATATCACAATTGTTTGTTATTGAATCTTTAATTGATTTGTGATTGTGACTTTCCATGAAGATAAATACGCATCCTTCTATTATACATTCAAAGTGATTAGAAGAAGCTGTATCTTCAAATAAAAAAAAAATTCGTGGTTAAAAATTGAAAATTGAATTCCCCGAAACCCTCCGATGTGCTAATGAGTGGAATGTGTTAGGACATCTTCATCTATAAAAGCTGTGAGATTTGGATTATAACTGAAATGCCACTTCTTTTTAAAATCATATGTACACATATATATACTTTTATACAGTTATAATATGTATTCAGCAGGACGCAGACATCATTAGGAACCACGTGGATTGGTCCTTTAGTTTTTTACGCTCAGGAAGGATCGAGCCACCTGGGTCATGTCTTCAAAGATGTCCACTTTAAACAGCACAACTCCAAGCGATAATCTGTGAAGATTGAAGAGTATGTAAGATAATAAGGGGGAAAAATGCAAATAAAATGGCGAAATGAAAGTAAATAACGGGCTGGTAATAAGTGCACGCAAGATGGTGGCTAAAGACGTGAGGAACAAGGAGTGAGATAATGGAGTCCGGATTGTTGGTCTGCTTGTTGTGTATATTCGTCACTTTTACCCACGACTTGTATGCTTTATTGGACCAGAGGCGTACTAGAGTCCCAAGACGCGGCGAGGACAACGTAAACAATACTTTAATCAGGCTAGTCGTTGGGAACAGGACATATCCTGAAATACATATGACGTTTTTATTGACTGAGAAATTTGGAGTATGCAGATTATAATGATGGGGAGGGGGGGGGAGAGAGAGAGAGTTTTAAAAAAAAATTGGTGAGGATTTGAAAGAGAAGGGTTAAAAATAATAGAAAGAGAGCTAGAAAAAAATATTTAGTAGAGAAAGCTGTAGTAGAAATAGAAGTGAACAGATGGAGTGAGAGAGAGAGAGAGAGAGAGAGAGAGAGAGAGAGATAGAGAGAGAGAAAGGCAAGAAAAAAATCATATGTAAACTTTGTGAAACGAAAGGCTTCATCCTACATGAACTTCTTTGTTTTCTTATCAAATGTTGAAATATAAAACAGCGCAGTAATGAAGCAGTGAGACCAGCAGCATGGATGGCCACAATTAGTGAGAGAACAAGTAATCAACCAAGGAAACCTCCCAACGACAAATGCGATCTGACTGGCCTATGACGTCACGTCGTCGAGGGAGGGAAAATCGTGTGTTCTTGACAGGAAACAAACTGCGGTTTATTGCATGTACTTTAGTTTGAGTGACATTTCATTTGTTTTACTAAACTGTCTTTTTGAAGATTGTTTTTCCTCATCTCTTGATTGTTTTGTTCATGTTTGTCTTTTATCCAGTATGCTCTTCAGTTTTATGTTGTTAATCTTACTATTGCCCAGTTAATTAAATGTGTTCTATATCTGTATTTTAAAACTTACTACAGCAAATTTTCTCCATAAAAACTTTTTTTATTTTGTCTAATCTTGTACATTAGGTATTCAACTCAATTCATTTCAAAAGTTATGATTTATTATTGTTTTGTTTTATTGTTAATACTCTTATTTGATATTGATAACGCAGTGCTGGCATAAACAATATATTGTACATTACTTATTATTTCTGTAAAGACCATCACATGTTTATTTCCGATAATTGTTGTGTTTGTTGAATACCCAGTTAAACAATAAATGCATTACAGTAACAATGAGGTATTAGCAGAAATAATGCAGGGACTCATCATCAAGTACCGGTACTGGCGTAGGTGATCATTTCTCTCCACAACTTTCGATCACGACAATTATTTATCATTTCTGTTGTTGACCTTCTGCCAAGCCATTCTCTTAAGCTGTCTGGTATCTTTTCTCTTTGCTTCCCTCTATCTCTTCGTCCCTCAATTTTCCCATTTGTTATAATATATTCCAGTTGTTCTCTTCTCATTACATGTCCAAAAAATGATGATTGTTTCTTCCTAATATTGGAAATTAGCTCTCTTTTTGCTTTGGCCTCTTTCAGAACGTTTTCATTACTCTTCTTAGCTGTACTGTCCTTGGTATTCTCAACATTCTTCTGTAAAACCACATTTCTACAGACTCCAGTGATTTTCTTGTCTGTTGTCCCATTGTCCATGATTCACATTCATATGTTATGACTGGCTCTACATAACATTTAAGAACTCATTTTTTGTTTCTATTGTCAAAAATGGATTGCAGTGTATCTTCCTAATTTTTTAGAAAGCTGCTGTTGCCTGAGCCATTCTGCAGGGGACTAAAATGAACAAATCAAATGATGCGTAATATTTGAAAGTTATAATAAATCAAATACAATACATCGGTAAGTTCCTTTCTAATACGGGAAATCAGTGTCATTGACTGTATCAGAAATACTTAGACCCACCAAATTAACAATCTAAGAATTATTTTCTAAGTTTTTTTCCTTACTGGAGCTAACGGAAACTTTTAAGTTATGTCTTTTGTTATTAAATATGTATATGTACAAGTATATGGACATGTGTATTAACTGTAATTTTGTCTTCTCTAGGAAAGATCTTGGGCCGCAAAGTTTCGTATTTTCATCGTACACAGTAACATGACGTTATTTGACATGAAGTTATTTCCAACTTAAAGCTTGCTGTTAATTTCTACATATTCCACAATGCATATGCCATCATAAGGGAAGTTAGCAACATTCACATGCGCATATACAGGTACTAACCATGCGACGAACTTATCGTGTGTTATGTTGTAGATTTTATCTCTTTATCATGGAACAAGATACAGATTCAAGTTTACATGATCACAAGTCTTTAACATCGATGAAGAGGAAGAAGAATAAGAATCGACACTCGCATACATGGGTCTAGCGTATTACTGCTGTCTGGCAAAGATGACTGGTCAATGACTGCTTACATAATCCTGTCAAATGTCGCTACTGTCATAATCATTTGGGAAACCATGCGCAGTACCATACATTATGGCGCTGTAGCATCACTAAATGTGTCAGCTTTGCCCAGTAAACAACAATTTCTAAGGCACTTCTAAGACATTTTTCCGTCAGAAAGGATAAAACAAACCAAACAGAACCTGCCTGCTTTCACAGTTCAACACCTGAGTAGTATAGTATGAGCATTACATCACTCACAATCTCACCGTCTCGTTGACGCAAGCCACTGGTAAACGGCGTCCTCCTTCTTTCCTTCCTTCCTTTTCTCTCTCTCTCTCTCTCCTATCCCCTATTAGACTTCTCTCCTACCATCCCATCCTCCCTCCTCTCTCTTTCCCTCTCCTAACGATCCCCCCACCCTCATATTTTTAGGTTCGCTCCTAGACTTTCCGCCACTGTAACACTTACTCATGCTCTCCATTTATGTCTATCATCTCACCTTCCTTCTCCTAGATTTATCTCTCTCTCTATTATCTCCCTCCATTCTCTCTCTCTCTCTCTCTCTCTCTCCTATTTATATTGTAACACTTACCTATTCTTGACTTTTAACCCTATCATCCACCTTCCTTCTCCTAAACTTCTCTCTCTCTCTCTCTCTCTCTCCTATCTCTCCTAGACTTATCTCCTACCATTCCATTCTCCCGTCTATCTTTCTCTCTCATATCTCTCCTAGAAATCTCTCCTACTATTCCATCATCCCTTCTCTCTCCCTCTCACTCTCCTAACATTCCACGTTCCATCGTATTTGTAGGTTCCCTCCTAGACTTCCCTCCATTGTAAAACTTACTCATGTTCTCCATTTATGTCTATCATCTCACTTTCCTTCTCCTAGACTTCTCTCTCTCTCTCCTTCCTCTCGCTCTCTCTCTTATTTCCTCCTAGACTTCCCTTCATTGTAACACTTACTCATTCTCGTCTTTTAAACCTATCATCCCCCCTTCCTTCTCCTAGACGTCTCTCTCTCTCTCTATCCTAACACTCCTAGACTTCTCTCCTACCATGCCATCCTGCCTTCTCTCTCTTTCTCTCTTTCCTAACGTTCTTCGCTCTATCGTACTTTTAGTTTCCCCCCTAGACTTCCCTCCATTGTAACACTTACCCATTCTCTCCTTTTAAGCCTATCATCTTTTCTTCCTTCTCCTAGACCTCTCTCTCTTTCCTAGACTTCCCGCCTTTGTAACATTTACTACAATTATGCTCTCCAATTATGTCTACCATCTCACCTTCCTTCTCATAGACTTCTCTCTCTCTCTCCTAAACCCTCTTAGACTTCTCTGCAACAATTCCATCTTCCCAACTCTCTCTTTCCCTCTCCTAGCGTTCCGCCCGCCCTCATATATTGAGCTTCCCTCCTATACTTTCCCTTCAAAGTAACACTTACTCATTCTCACCATTTAACCCTATCAACTCGCCTTCCCTCTCCTAGATTTCTCTCTCTCTCTCTCCTACCCCAAATTAGGCTACAAAAATAACACGGGAATACTAAAAACCAAATTATCGCAAATACGTTACTAAAATAACATACTGTAATATTAAAGAACTAAAATAACACTTACTTTTTATATGTCTGAAGGTGCGAGACACATTAGTCTTCAACAACTGTAAATGTATGTCAGATTACAAGATTCACAGTGGTGTTATATATACCCCTAAAAACCGCCGTGATGCCTATCGGTATAGATGTTAATAAAAATAGAATTGACCTCTGATGCAATACCTGATGAGTTACTAAAAATAGATTTGACCTATGATGCAATGCCCGAGAAGTTACAAAATAGATTTTGACCTATGATACTATAGCAACGTGTCCACTTATCAACCAAAGACAATAATACAGCTGCAAAAACCCTAATAAATAATTAGAATTTACTAAAAATTTTACACATGATGATAGCTAGGACTGTGTCTAAATGATTAATGAAAATATTTCCACACCGATAAAAACCCCATACACACTAAAAATGCTGGATTGAAAGACTATACTAGAAGATCACGCCCCTGCTATAACTTTACTAAAAGAAAGTATTACCAAAGTCTGACAAAACCCCACTAACAGTAACTGGTACTATCAAATATGAAAGTTACGCCCCTGCTATAACCCCAATAAAAATAATTTGTACCCCCAACCTTCTTTTTAATGGATACACCTATGAGTTTGTTATAAACACAAATTTATACTCTAGTCTGACCCTCTACTTTATTAAGACACGACCATATAAACAAATTTGCTCTCTAGTCTGACCCTCTACTTTATTTAGGCACGACCATATAAACAAATTGCTTAAAAAATTGTTTTTATGTTTCTTACCCCACAATCATTTTTAATGGATACGCCTATGAAATTTTCAAAAAAAGTAAATTTACATGCAAGTCTTACACTCTTACTTTATTTATACACGTCCATATAAACAATTTGCTTGAAAAATAATTTTTATGTTTCTTAAACCGACTACTTTTTTATGGATATGCCTATGAAACTATTAAAAATAGTAAATGTAACCTCTAGGTTTACCCAAACTTTATTTTTGACTCGCCCATATATGAAATTTGCGTTAAAAAAATCAACTAAAAATTAGTAGTATATTATTGACGTGTAACCCACAAAATGTTAGATCAGGTTAGTGTAGACTTTTACATAGGCAAAAAAGTTAGATCTTCTTAGTGTAGACATTTTGTATACGGAAAACTTTTAGAACAAACTAATATTTGGTGTAAAAGTTGGAATACTTGGTTACAACTGGCAAAATAAAAGGAAAGAGAGATCGCGGGCGACAAAGAGTGGAAATACTGGATAGCAGTCAACAACATATCTGATACGATGCACTTAGATAGAAGATTGTAGAGGGACATGATCACCTACGCCAACTGGTATGGCCCATGATGATGATGATGAAAAGTCTATAATATACTAATAATTTTTAGTTGACTTTTTACGCAAATTTGCTATATATGGGCGTGTCACAAAATAAAGTTTCGTGTAGGCATAGAGGTTAAATTGACTATTTTAATAGTTTCATTGGCGTGTCCATAAAAAAAATTGTTGGGGGTAAGAAACATAAAATTGCTTTTTTGCAGAAAATTTTTGTATGGTCGTCTCTAAATAAGTAGGAGAGTAAGACTAGAGTGTGCATTTACTATTTTTAACAATTTCATAGTCGTATCCATAAAAAAATGGTCGGGGGTAAGAAACATAAAATGATTCTTTAAGTAGTTATGTTATATGGGCGTGTCTAAATAAAGTAGGAGGGTCGGACTAGAGTGTAAATTTACTATTTTGAATAACCTCATACGCGTATCCATTAGAACCGGTCGGGTGTACAAATTATCTGCTAGTGGGGTTATAGCAGGGACGTGACTTTCATATTTAATAGTACTATTTATTGTTAGTGGGGTGGGATTATATCAGTGGTGTAAACTTCGTGTTGGTAATACTTTCTTTTAGTAGATTTATAGCCGGGGCGTGATCTTTCAGTATAGTCTTTCAATGCAGCGTTTTTTGTGGTGTGGAAATATTTTCATTAATCATTCAGACACAGTCCTAACTACCATAATGTGCAAAATGTTTAGTAAATTCTAATTATTTATTAGCGTTTTCTCAGCTGTATTAAAGTTTTTCGGATAAGTAGACATGTTAGCATTGCGTCAAAGGTCAAAGTCTATTTTTAGTAACTCCTGTAGTGTGTTTGGTTTTTTTCTAGTGTTGTAGGAATATTTTCAGTAATCATTTAGACACAGTCCAAACTACCATCCTGTGTAACATTTTTAGTAAATTAGAATTATTTATTAAGAGTTTCTCTGCTGTATTTAAGTCTTCTGTGATCAGTGGACACGTTGGTATAGCATCATAGGTCAAAATCTAATTTAATAACTCGTCAGGTATTGCATCAGAGGTCAATTCTAATTTTAATAACACCTCCACTGCCATTTACCCTAACGATAAGCGCCCCGCCGGGTGTTTTAGGGGTATATAACACCACTATGAATCTTGTAATCAGACACACATTTACAGTTGTTGAAGACCAACGTGTCTCGCACCTTCAGACATATAAAAAGTAAGTGTTATTTTAGTTATTTAATATTATAGTATTACTTTAGTAACCAATTTTCGATAAGTTAGTTATAAGTATCCCCGCGTTATTTTCGTAACCTAATTTGGGATAGGAGAGAGGGAGGGAGATGAGATAGAGAAATCTAGGAGAGGAAAGGCGAGATGATAGGTTAAATGGAGAGAATGTGTAAGTGTTACATTGAAGGGAAAGTCTAGGATGGATGCTAAAAATACGAGGGTGGGCTGGACGATAGGAGATGGAAAGGAAGAGGAGGGATGATGGAATGGTAGGAGAGAAGTCTAAGAGGGGATAGGAGAGAGATATAGCAGAAGGAAGATGAGAAGGTAGAAATGGAGAGCATGAGTAAGTGTTACAATGGTGAGAAGTCTTGACGAGAGAGAGAGAGAGAGAGAGAGAAGTCTAAAGAAAGGGGAGATTATATGCTTAAAAGGCGAGTCTAGGAGGGAATAGGAGAGACAGAGGAGAGAGAGAGAAGTCTATGAGAAGGAAGGTGAGATGATAGAGATAAATGGAGAGCATGAGTAAGTCTTACAATGGTGGGAAGTCTAGGAGAAAGAGAGAGAGAGAGAAATCTAGGGGAGTGAAGGAGAGATGATAGTCTTAAATGTAGTGAATGAGTAAGTGTTACAGTGGTGGAAAGTCTAGGAGAGAAGCTAAAAATGCGATGGAGCGTGGAAAGTTAGGAGAGGGAGAGAGAGAGAGAGGTGGGAGGATGGAATTGTAGGCAAGAAGTCTAGGAAAGATAGGAGAGAGAGAAAAGTCTAGGATAAGGAAGGGGGATGTTAGGGTTAAAATGCGAGAATGAGTAAGTGTTACAATGGAGTGAAGTGTAGGAAGGAAGCTAAAAATAAGATGGAGCGTGAAACGTTTGGAGAGAGAGATAGAGGAGAGAAAGAGCGAGAGAGAAGTCTAGGAGACGAAAGTAGAGATAATAGGCGTAAATGGAGAGAATGAATACGTGATACAATGGAGGGAAGTTTAGAAGGTAAGCTATAAATACCAGGGATAGCGGAACACTAGGAGAGGGATAGAGATAAGCGGTAGGGTGGAATGGAAAACGAGTAGTCTAGGAGGAGATAGGAGAGAAAGA
This sequence comes from Megaustenia siamemsis, assembly GCA_032433765.1. NCBI lineage: Eukaryota > Metazoa > Mollusca > Gastropoda > Stylommatophora > Ariophantidae > Megaustenia > Megaustenia siamemsis. The sequence goes on from JAVIAB010000092.1 coordinate 131,147,045, forward strand.
GAGAGAGATGATTAGTATCACTAATACAAAAGAAAGACAGTGATGAAAATTTAAAGAACGATTATAATGGGGAGAGAGAGAGAGAAGAAGAAGTCTTGGAGAAAGAAGGGGAGATTGTAGGCATGAATGGAAAGAATGCATAAGTGTTACTACGGAGGGAAGATATAAATAAGAGGGAGGGGAGTGCTAGGTGAGAGAAAGAGAGAGGAGGGAGGATTGAATTGTAGGAGAGAAGTCTAAGATGGGATACGAGAGAGAGAGAGAAGGACGGGGAGATGGCCGGCGCCGTTCGCCAGTGGCTTGCGGCAACGGCTCGGTAAAGATTTCGCGGGTGAAAGGACCATACTATACTACTCGTCTGTGGTAAGAGACTTTGCTACAACATTAGCACATCACGTATATTATATTTTACTCGTGGTAAGATATTTTATAACAATACTAGTCCATCTCATCCATCGTGATTTACCTGTGGAAACAGATTTTATGAGAAGTCTAGCACACACCGTCTTTCTCCTCTTTTATTTTTTTATTTAATGTAACATATACATTGATAAAGAAATATGTTCGAGACTTAAAGATTCAGAAGTAAGGATCGGTGATGTTGAAAGCGTGGGTTGGGATTTTGTTAATTGCAAACTAAAAGACCAGCGAACACGCAGACTATAACCATTGAAAGAATTAATTGCACATGAATCAGTCGGTTCTGTAACGATGTCATAGATGATCACGAGTTTCTCTTTAGTAATTATTTTTTTAGTATTCTTTTATTTAGTTCTCTTATCCTTTTTATCATCACGCATTAACAAAATATTATCCTTAATACTGTTTCAGCCTTTTAGTGAGATCGTGGAAGGGGGAAGTGAGATTTGGTCTGGAGCATCCGATTTATAAAAATCAAGTTGTTTGACAGTATAAATATACCAGTCACCACTTCTTTGTCGTGAGTCGTATTTTATAACATCTTACGTGACGCACAATACAATTTCTTACCCTCGAGATCACTGAGACTTGGCAATGTTCTATTCAATGAGACTGCCAACAAGAGAATGTCTTTGGAGACGTCAAGAGAAAAAGAAAACATCAAGAGAAAGTTATATTGTTTTACCACATAGTAAAAAGGAAAAGTTGGAACATATTGTTATTGCGACACATGAGAAAAAAATAAGGGGGTAAAGAAATAGAAGGAAATAGAGAAAAGATATGTGATAGCTAAAGAACAAGACACAACAACAACAAAAATTGTAAATAACAGAAGTTACAACAGCTATAGATTGAAAGCTGTGGAAGAGAGACATAATCAATTCTATACAACTATTCAAGTGGGTACGGAATTTGTTAATTATAATTTATGATTATGAATAGCACTGGAATGTGTGTAAGTGTGTGTGTTGTGTGTGTAGCGTAAAACCCTGAACCCACACCACGAGACACAGCGACCATGTAGCCTGATGGGCTTATCCATACTCCAACAATAGAGAGCGAACAATAGATGCCACTCACCAGCTATAGCAATACCAAACACAATTGAAAGCTGATTAACTTCCTGTATGGATAAATAATGTATCTGAGCCGAGGAAGGATACAACGGAATAGTCGATAGGGAAATGGTCTTAAGGGAATGGGAGAGTAAAGGAGGAGAGGTCGACAAAATATTTTACATGGAAAGAGCCATAGACTATTGTTATTGTTCCCCCCCCCCCCCATGTAATTCAGAATTAACCGAAGAGTTGCATCTATACATTCAAATCCATTAGGTCCTAACATAAAACAAAGTATACACATAATTATAAATTCACAGAGTATGGATTGGTAATTCATAAATGAAGAAATTACATTCATAAAAGTAGACTTTATATAGTGATATAACAAAGATACGAAGACTACAGACTATTCTTGTGTTAGTTGTTCTTGCCTCGGGGGTACGATCCGTTCATCCTCAGACTAAGTCTTATAGGTTATATTAGACCAAAACTGCAATCCAAAAATAAAATCACATTTGTTTGTATAATACTGTTATTGTATATTCTAATTTACTTCTTTTACAGCCTAAGGGTCTAGAGAGAGATTCAATTTTCTAGTTCTTTAGTTACTCTGACTACAAGGATTTTCAAAGATTTGAAAGTGACACTGCCATAAAGTTTACATGATCTTATTACTCAATCCTACTTTGAGTCTGATTTAAACTTTCAGTCCATCTTCTTTCAAAGTATTTGATTTACAAGAAGACAATTCTTTTTTATTTGTTCTCATTGTCGTATATAGTTCATAGATCGATGCAAATTATCTATCACATTGTCTCCTTTCTAACTTTGCTCTTTTGGTCACTAGGGTTGATTTCTTTAAACATTCTATTAATATGTTAACTATCATCATCATCAAGTACCGGGCCTGCTGGCGAAGGTGATCTGGTCTCTCCACAACTTTCGATCTCGATAGCTATTTATCATTTCTGTTGTTGAACTTCTGCCAAGCAACTCTCTTAAGCTGTTTGTTATTTTTTCTCTTTGCTTCCCTCTATCTCTTCGTCACTCAATTTTTCCAGTTGTTACAATATATTCCAGTTGTTCTCTTTTCATTACATGGCCAACAAATTATGATCGTTTCTTCCTAATATTGGAAATTAGCGCTCTTTTTGCTTTTGCCTCTCTCAGAACATCTTCATTACTCTTCTTAGCTGTCCATGGTAGTCTCAACATTCTTCTGTAAAACCACATTTCTACAGACTCCAGTGATTTTCTTGTCTGTTGTCCTATTGTCTATGATTCGCATCCATATGTTAAGACTGGCTCTACGTAACATTTAAGAACTATTTTTCTCTGTGTTAACTATAATCTACATCTAAAGTTCACAAATCATAATTACCTTTTTGTTTCTACCACTTTCTTATTCAGTCCAAAATATAATCCTAATAAAATCCTTTGTATTTTCCGGAGTTAAGTTTTGTTTTTATTTTGCTTATTGCCATAACCTTGACTTACCTCCTCAGTATATTGAGCATATAATTAATGTCTTTTCTTTTCTCCACTTTAACTGAATATAAATATATATTCTAATAATTCCTTAGGTATTTTGACTTGAGAAATCATAAAATTGTGCCAAAATGACATATCTCACTAGAATATTTGAACAGATTTATTTATAAACCTGTATAACATCGTGCACTCGTCAAAACATCAATTGAACTATAATCATCATCAGCATCATGTGCCATATGGGTTGGCGTAGGCGATCATGTCCTTCCACAATCTTCTATCTACAGTGCATCGTATCATTTCTGTTGTTGACTGTTTAGCATGCCATGAAACCAAGCTATCCAGTATTTTCTCTCTTTGTCGTCCACGATCTCTCTTTCCTTTTATTTTGCCAGTTGTAACCAAGTATTCCAATGTAAATATCTAGGAAGCCCAGTGGCAAATGACAATTCACAAGCAGCAGGAATAGACTCATGATGTAAAAATGCTTCTCAAATCAATGGAAAACTATCACTATTGCAGCTCAAAAAAGGAAATAACAAGAAATAAAACTAGAGGCAAAAAGGGCACTACAACACAAACTTCCTCCCAGCATTAGCTTCAAATGCCAGACACTAACTCTAGACTCAAGAGCAGTGAGAAAAAAAACACACAACTATCGAGATGAAATGTGTTAGACGCAATAAAGGAAATATACCAAGAAGGCAGTAAAATTAGAACTGCTGAGGACAGGTATCTTCTCCATAGCAACATATGGCAGCAAATCATGGACCATCTCGCAAACAACAAGCAAGAAAATTGATACATTCGAAACAAAATGCTGCAGAAAAATCTTAGACGCATGATAGGAAATAAAAAAAAAAGGAAAGTACCCCCGTCACGCCAAGAGACGGCGTATAGGGAATATGGTGTTAGTGACCATAGATTTTACAGACCTTCGGCACATGATTTTTGGGGTAATGTTGTCGGTATTACGCCCGTGCCGCTTTTCTTTCCCAGAAAAAAAATCAGGTACCCATTAAAGACTGGGTGAACCTGGAAGCCGTCGGTTGGAATCGAACCCAACCACTTGCCCTTTGTAGTCCAGTACACTAACCACTGAGCTATCGCGACTCCTTTCTAGTTATAGCCTCTTTTAAAAAAGTCTGAGAGATAATTCAGAAATAAAGAGCCGAGAAAAAAAAAAACCTCTTAGTAATTTCCGTCCTTAAATACATAAAGAAAAAAAACCAGACAAATTGGTTCTGCCGTGTGATAAGACAGAACGTTCAAAACAGAACACGGCGAGCCTTCAATAAACGTTGCGAGAACATCAGACCCAAGGGCCAACAACGAAAAAGATGGATTGATGGAACATTAAAACACTAGGAAACAAAAGCAGGAGAACCCACCAGAAGAGCAAAAGCCCGCAAATTATATTTCCCCATCGATGCTGAAAGGGAAATGAGGCAGGAAAGAAGAAACGGTGCACTCTTCCCCGCACCTAAAGAGAAAAGTAACAGCAATCGTGTATTCCTAGGTATGCTATTCAATACTTTGTAATAATTAGAATAGCGGCAGAGGAAAAGCAGGCACATGTTAAACGTTGAAAAGTTCAGCACTGAAAGTAATCAAAGTAAAAATGAGACAAGGTGTACCATGAACAAGGAATGAAATGTGACGAGGCATGATCAACCATACTCGTGAAAATGTCAATTCATAACGATAATTGTTAATATTGCTATTTCGCTCATTTAACCGATTGTAAATACAAAAAGCAAATGCTGTCACATACCAGCTTTCACCATTGCTAAGACATCCAAACATTTCTATGCCAGCTAAACAACAAATGATAAATAGCATCTTCATACCAACTTTATGCTATGAAAGTCAAACATGGACCCTTTCTAAATCACATTTAAGAAAGATCAATACATGTGAGATGCGTTGCTTGAGAAAAGTAACAAACAACACAAGAAAAGATAGAATACCAAATGAAACCATAAGAAAAATAGTACGAACAAAACCCTGCCAAGAATATATAGAACAACAACAACTTAAATGGTTTGGTCACCTGGTCAGAATGAATCCTCACCAATCACCATCAAGGGCGTTCTTCTCGAGAATGCATAGAAAAAGACCAAGAGGAAGACCCAGAAGAAGATGGATCGATGCAGTGACAGAGACATGTAACAACAAAGGAAAATCACTAATTCAGACAATTCGAGCAGCACAAGAACGACAAATGATATAAACCACGACACCTTTTAGGTATCAGTGACAGAGACATGTAACAACAAAGGAAAATCACTAATTCAGACAATTCGAGCAGCACAAGAACGACAAATGATATAAACCACGACACCTTTTAGGTATCAGTGACAGAGACATGTAACAACAAAGGAAAATCACTAATTCAGACAATTCGAGCAGCACAAGAACGACAAATGATATAAACCACGACACCTTTTAGGTATCAGTGACAGAGACATGTAACAACAAAGGAAAATCACTAATTCAGACAATTCGAGCAGCACAAGAACGACAAATGATATAAACCACGACACCTTTTAGGTATCAGTGACAGAGACATGTAACAACAAAGGAAAATCACTAATTCAGACAATTCGAGCAGCACAAGAACGACAAATGATATAAACCACGACACCTTTTAGGTATCAGTGACAGAGACATGTAACAACAAAGGAAAATCACTAATTCAGACAATTCGAGCAGCACAAGAACGACAAATGATATAAACCACGACACCTTTTAGGTATCAGTGACAGAGACATGTAACAACAAAGGAAAATCACTAATTCAGACAATTCGAGCAGCACAAGAACGACAAATGATATAAACCACGACACCTTTTAGGTATCAGTGACAGAGACATGTAACAACAAAGGAAAATCACTAATTCAGACAATTCGAGCAGCACAAGAACGACAAATGATATAAACCACGACACCTTTTAGGTATCAGTGACAGAGACATGTAACAACAAAGGAAAATCACTAATTCAGACAATTCGAGCAGCACAAGAACGACAAATGATATAAACCACGACACCTTTTAGGTATCAGTGACAGAGACATGTAACAACAAAGGAAAATCACTAATTCAGACAATTCGAGCAGCACAAGAACGACAAATGATATAAACCACGACACCTTTTAGGTATCAGTGACAGAGACATGTAACAACAAAGGAAAATCACTAATTCAGACAATTCGAGCAGCACAAGAACGACAAATGATATAAACCACGACACCTTTTAGGTATCAGTGACAGAGACATGTAACAACAAAGGAAAATCACTAATTCAGACAATTCGAGCAGCACAAGAACGACAAATGATATAAACCACGACACCTTTTAGGTATCAGTGACAGAGACATGTAACAACAAAGGAAAATCACTAATTCAGACAATTCGAGCAGCACAAGAACGACAAATGATATAAACCACGACACCTTTTAGGTATCAGTGACAGAGACATGTAACAACAAAGGAAAATCACTAATTCAGACAATTCGAGCAGCACAAGAACGACAAATGATATAAACCACGACACCTTTTAGGTATCAGTGACAGAGACATGTAACAACAAAGGAAAATCACTAATTCAGACAATTCGAGCAGCACAAGAACGACAAATGATATAAACCACGACACCTTTTAGGTATCAGTGACAGAGACATGTAACAACAAAGGAAAATCACTAATTCAGACAATTCGAGCAGCACAAGAACGACAAATGATATAAACCACGACACCTTTTAGGTATCAGTGACAGAGACATGTAACAACAAAGGAAAATCACTAATTCAGACAATTCGAGCAGCACAAGAACGACAAATGATATAAACCACGACACCTTTTAGGTATCAGTGACAGAGACATGTAACAACAAAGGAAAATCACTAATTCAGACAATTCGAGCAGCACAAGAACGACAAATGATATAAACCACGACACCTTTTAGGTATCAGTGACAGAGACATGTAACAACAAAGGAAAATCACTAATTCAGACAATTCGAGCAGCACAAGAACGACAAATGATATAAACCACGACACCTTTTAGGTATCAGTGACAGAGACATGTAACAACAAAGGAAAATCACTAATTCAGACAATTCGAGCAGCACAAGAACGACAAATGATATAAACCACGACACCTTTTAGGTATCAGTGACAGAGACATGTAACAACAAAGGAAAATCACTAATTCAGACAATTCGAGCAGCACAAGAACGACAAATGATATAAACCACGACACCTTTTAGGTATCAGTGACAGAGACATGTAACAACAAAGGAAAATCACTAATTCAGACAATTCGAGCAGCACAAGAACGACAAATGATATAAACCACGACGCCTTTTAGGTATCAGTGAAAGAGAAAAGAAAAAAGAAGAAGAAGAACCGATTGTAGCATGTCAATACTGAACGTCAGCAGACACTGCCGTCAATATAATATATCTATTTAAAAAATATAACGATTAATTAAATCGGCTATTTTCCTTTAATAGAAATTAATAATTCATCTAGTAACTCAAATTACCTCTCTTATTATCTTATTAATTATATCTTAAATTATGCTGCAAATATATATATAGTAAAAAAAAGTAAAGTACCCCCGTCACGCCAAGTAGCGTATAGGGAATATGGTTTTAGTGACCATAAATTTTACAGACCTTCGGCACAAGATTTTTGCGGGAATGTGGTCAGTATTACGCCCGTGCCGGTTTACTTTCCCAGAAAAAATCCTGTACCCATTCAAGGCTTGGTGAATCCGGAGCCGTCGGTTGGGGTCGAACCCTACCTCTTGTCCTTTGTAGTCAAGTTCACTAACCACTGAGCTATCGCGGCTCATATATATATATATATATATATATATATATATATATATATATATATATATATATATATATATATATATATATATATATAATATCACCTCAGTGCAAAATAAAGACAAGTGGAACAACATTAAAACTGGTAAATGAATTTAAATATTTGGGAACTTTGTTAACCTCAGACGGAAGATGTACAAAAGAGGTGAGATGCAGAATAGCTCAGGCAAAGGCAGCTTTCTAAATAATGAGGATGATACTATGCAATCCATTTTTGACAATAGAAGCAAGAAAGAGAGTTTTTAAATTTTATGTAGAGCCAGTCTTAACATATGGATGAGAATCATGGACAAATAGTACAACATACAAGAAAATCACAGGGAGTCTGTAGAAATGTGGTTTTACAGAAGAATGGTGAGAATACCATGGACAGCTAATAAGAGTAATGAAAACGTTCTGAAAGAGGTCAAAGCAAAAAGAGAGCTAATTTTCAATATTAGGCAGAAACAATCATCATTATTTGACCATGTAATGAGAAAAGAACAACTGGAATATATTGTAACAACTGGAAAAAATAAGGGACGAAGAGATAGAGGGAAGCAAAGAGAAAAAATAACGGACAGCTTAAGACAGTGGCTTTGCAGAAGGTCAACAACAGAAATAATAAGTAACTGTCGAGGTCGAAAGTTGTGGAGAGACATGATCACCTACGCCAGCAGGCCCGGTACTTGATGATGATGATATATATATGAATAGATTGCATTTCCTATGCAGAAAAAGTCCATTCAAGGCAAGCGTTCTGAGACAATCTCTGTCTCTAGCAGGTCACCTATTTCTTCTGTCATGTTCAATGTCACGTTGTCACCTATTTCTTCTGTCATGTTCAATGTCACGTTGTCACCTATTTCTTCTGTCATGTTCAATGTCACGTTGTCACCTATTTCTTCTGTCATGTTCAATGTCACGTTGTCACCTATTTCTTCTGTCATGTTCAATGTCACGTTGTCACCTATTTCTTCTGTCATGTTCAATGTCACGTTGTCACCTATTTCTTCTGTCATGTTCAATGTCACGTTGTCACCTATTTCTTCTGTCATGTTCAATGTCACGTTGTCACCTATTTCTTCTGTCATGTTCAATGTCACGTTGTCACCTATTTCTTCTGTCATGTTCAATGTCACGTTGTCACCTATTTCTTCTGTCATGTTCAATGTCACGTTGTCACCTATTTCTTCTGTCATGTTCAATGTCACGTTGTCACCTATTTCTTCTGTCATGTTCAATGTCACGTTGTCACCTATTTCTTCTGTCATGTTCAATGTCACGTTGTCACCTATTTCTTCTGTCATGTTCAATGTCACGTTGTCACCTATTTCTTTTGTCATGTTCAATGTCACGTTGTCACCTATTTCTTCTGTCATGTTCAATGTCACGTTGTCACCTATTTCTTCTGTCATGTTCAATGTCACGTTGTCACCTATTTCTTCTGTCATGTTCAATGTCACGTTGTCACCTATTTCTTCTGTCATGTTCAATGTCACGTTGTCACCTATTTCTTCTGTCATGTTCAATGTCACGTTGTCACCTATTTCTTCTGTCATGTTCAATGTCACGTTGTCACCTATTTCTTCTGTCATGTTCAATGTCACGTTGTCACCTATTTCTTCTGTCATGTTCAATGTCACGTTGTCACCTATTTCTTCTGTCATGTTCAATGTCACGTTGTCACCTATTTCTTCTGTCATGTTCAATGTCACGTTGTCACCTATTTCTTCTGTCATGTTCAATGTCACGTTGTCACCTATTTCTTCTGTCATGTTCAATGTCACGTTGATGTCTTGAAGCCACTTTCTTTCTTAGACTCCCCATGTTTCATCTTCCTGGAAACTATGCCTTCCAATAGTGTTCTTTGTAGCCTGCAGTGTCTTTAGATACGTATCATTTTAATCTCCTCTGTAGAGTGATGTTTATGAGCCAGTTTTTTCCAATGTTTCATCATTCATTGAGTGCCGTCTCCTCATCGAAGGTTGGCTACCACGGAGCCCCATTCCGCTCTGTCTCTTGCTTTAGTAGTGCAGATTGTCATAAGCTGACTTGTCCAACTTTTGATGTTAATCGTCCATGTTAGTCTTGGTCTGCCTCTGCCTCTTTTACCTTGTATTTTCTTTTCCAATATTACTTTTAGTCTGTTGTGTCTTTTAAAATGCACTACAAATTTTCATTAGTCTTGGTTGACTTGTGTTTAGTAGTTCTCTTTTCGTCTTTAATTATTTCAATACTTCATCGTTTGTCTTCTTTTATTTCCATCCTAAATATACTTGGCAACCGATTCACTTAAACAGGCAGCTGCCTTTATAAAAGAGTCCGGAGTCTTAGTCTGAATGAGCCATGATCGCAGAAGAAGAATGTTCATCCAGTTCTTTCTATTCTTCTATAAATCCACATTACAAAGGCTTCAAATTCTGCCATGTTTTCTTGTCTAATGTCCCTGTTTCTGCACCATAAAGGAATGCTGAGAAGATTTCACTTTTTGCTATTCTTAGATTTAGCGCTGGTGTTATTTGTTTTGATGTTAGTATACTTTTCATGTCATTAAAATTACTTTTTGCCATTCCTATTCTTTTGTTTATTTTAGTTTTACATTTTCCATCATTGGTTACAGTATGTCCAAGGTAGTTGTAGTTCTGAACAGTCTCCATTGTCTATTCCTTCAATTTTGATAACCACTTTTAGGTTTTGAGTATTTTCTTTGTTTGTGATCATAGTTTTAGTCTTTTTGATACTCATATCAAATCCATATTCTCTTGCTTGTCATGTTTATTTCATTAAGTAATTGGTGTAGATCTTTATGATTTTCTGCTAGTAAAAGTAAAGTAAAGTACCCCCGTCACGCCAAGTGGCGTATAGGGAAATATTGTGTTAGTGACCCTATATTTTACAGACCTTCAGCACATGATTTTTGGGGCAATGTGGTCGGTACTACGCCCGTGCTGCTTTACTTTCCCAGAAAAAAATCCGGTACCCATTTAAGGCTGGGTGAACCCGGAAGCCGTCGGTTGGGATCGAACCTTACCCCTCGTCCTTTGTAGTCCAGTTCACTAACCACTGAGCTATCGCGGCTCTCATTTTCTGCTAGTAATACAGTATTATCAGTACATCTTAGGTTATTGATTATCTTTCCATTAATGTTCAGGCCTGGCATCTCTGTGATGTTTTTAAAGATTTGCTCAGTGTGTAGATTGAACAAGCTTGGTGATAGTGTGCATTCAGTCTTACTCCTTCCTCTCTTTATATCAATAGGTGCAAAGTTCTCTTAGTTATATTTTAAAATTGCGGTTTTCTCCCAGTATAGTAAAAAAAGTAAAGTACCCCCGTCACGCCTAGTGGCGTATCGGGAATATGGTGTTATTGAACATAAATGTTACAGACCTTCGGCACATGATTTTTGGGGTAATGTGGTCGGTATTACGCCCGTGCCGCTTTACTTTCCCAGAAAAAAATCCGGTACCCATTAAATGCTCGGTGAACCGGTAGTCGTCGGTTGGGATCGAACCCTTGTTTATGGTGTATTATTCTAAAAACGTTAGTGTAGTCTATGAAGCAGGCATATATTGTTTTATTTACTTCTGTGAACTTTTTTATTTTCGTCCTTATGCAGAATATTGCTTCTATTGTCCCACTGTTTTTCCTAAATCCAAAGTGTTGTTCTTCTAATTTCATATTGATTTTATTCTGAATTCTTCCTTGTTTAACTTTTAGTACGAATTTTGTTACATAGCTCATGTTTCCGATGTTTAAATTATTTTTGTATGTCTTAATTGTTCTCTTTCATTATCCAATGTATTTTTTAATATTTTGCTGTAACATCTTGTATTGAATCAATCGATTTTCTTCCCTGCTGTTTGCGAGATTATCTATGATTTACAACCATATGTTGCTATCTGGAAGATACATGCCTTAAGATTTAATAATTTTACTGCCTTGCTAGTATTGTGCCATATCTTTTACATGACACTTAGTTTTTGTGTTGCTGTTGCTAATCTTACTTTGATCTCCTTCTGGTAGTTAGCATATATATATATATACAAACGCATGGAAGATTGTATAAGTAGGTACACAGATTATTATAAAAATCAACGTGTTGATAATTACAAAGTAAGGATTAACAAATGGTTCCCTTCACACCATAGAGCGTACTGGGGCGTATGGTGTTAGTACCAATATGTTTGAATGACCAAGTCAGTGGATGATGTGATCAGTATCACGCCAGGCCGTCCTACTTTCCCTGAAAAAATCTCTACTTCTTATTTTTGAAGCAAGGTTAAGCCTCAAGACGTATCGAACATGTTCTTCCCATTTTTGAAGCAAGGTTAAGCCTCAAGACGTATCGAACTTGTTCTTCCCATTTTTGAAGCAAGGTTAAGCCTCAAGACGTATCGAACTTGTTCTTCCCATTTTTGAAGCAAGGTTAAGCCACATGACGTATCGAACTTGTTCTTCCCATTTTTGAAGCAAGGTTAAGCCTCAAGACGTATCGAACTTGTTCTTCCCATTTTTGAAGCAAGGTTAAGCCTCAAGACGTATCGAACTTGTTCTTCCCATTTTTGAAGCAAGGTTAAGCCTCAAGACGTATCGAAATTGTCTGTCTCAAAAGAAATCCGTCACATCTGGGAATTGAACTGGAAATCTACTGGCCAGTAGTGGAAGTAAATCCACCAATTTTTAAAATTTTTCTATTTCTTCTTCTTCTTCTTCTTCTTCTTCTTCTTCTTCTTCTTAATCCTCCGAACTCCTGTTGGAGCATAGGGCACTCGCAAGAGATCTCCACCCAACCGTTCTGGAGCAAGCATGGACAACTCTCGCCTGGACTTGCCAGCCTCTTTCATTTCACCATCCGTCGCTATTTCACCAAAAGTCTGCCACTCCTTCATTTAATGTTAGGTGTTTATGCCTGGTTTCCTTCCTTTTGTAGAACGTGACCTAGCCATTTCCAACATAGTCTTCTTTTCACTTCTTAATTGCTGAGCTAATGCATGATCTTCTGGTTCGTGATGTATTGATCCCAACGGATGTTTAGAATCTTCTTAAGAGAGGGACCTTCGAATCCTATAAACTCAGATTTCTATTTTATGGTTCGTTCTCCATGTTTCTGTTGCATATAAGAGAATGGGTCGCACATTTGACTTGCACATTCTATATGAAAGGTCAGTAGAATAAATCAGGCGAAAAAAATAATATAAAATAAGGACATCTCTGTATGTTTGCACCGTCCTCAACCCACCACTTCTCTACGATATATAATTTGAGTTATTACAGATGTTACTTTAGCGTTGTGACTTATGTCGAATATTTGTAAAGTCTGTCATGAAAATGCCAAGCTAGCACTACATAATACCCTTGAGCTCTCCAGACAAAGTGATTAGATTTGTCCCGATTTGTCCCGTTTCTGTCAGTCAAACCATCGATTTCGACATTCGAGGATATGTAGAGCACATTTTAAGAATGGAAAGTTGTGTGTGTCCTATGTATAATTTTTGTCGTCTCTTGTGTCTAAATTTGTACACATTATAGGAGAATAACACAATTTTGTTAAAATAGATGCACGAAATTTACCTACCTACCAACCTACCTACCTACCTACCTACCTACCTACCTACCTACCTACCTACCTACCTACCTACCTACCTACCTACCTACCTACCTACCAACCAACCAATCTATCTGTCTGTCTGTCTGTCTGTCTGTCTGTCTGTCTGTCTGTCTGTCTGTCTGTCTGTCTATCTATCTATCTATCTATCTATCTATCTATCTATCTATCTATCTATCTATCTATCTATCTATCTATCTATCTATCTATCTATCCATCCATCCATCCATCCATCCATCCATCCATCTATCTATCTATCTATCTATCTATCTATCTATCTATCTATCTATCTATCTATCTATCTATCTATCTATCTATCTATCTATCTATCTATCTATCTATCTATCTATCTATCTATCTATCTATCTATCTATCTATCTATCTAATCTATCTATCTAATCTATCTATCTATCTGTCTGTCTATCTGTCTGTCTGTCTGTCTGTCTGTCTGTCTGTCTGTCTATCTGTCTGTCTGTCTATCTATGTCTGTTTGTCTGTCTGTCTATCTTCAAATTAAGGTAGAAACACAGTTCTAGTTCTTGTCCTTCTAGCAGCCTCAGTTATTGTACATTGAGGTTGATACGGCTTTTCTTTGATGTTGTCGCTCCCTCTTACTCTGGTTCTACCATCAGCTTTTCCTCCATAACATTTATTTTGTATGTTATAAAATCTCTTACCATTCTTTTCAGACATGATAAGTCATATGCATAAAGAAATAGCTAATAATTGCAAAATAAGAAATGGCGAACAATGGTAAAAGTTTACGACAAGTAGTAGCAAAAAGTAAGCTGCAAAATCGTTTTCTAGTTATCACATTTAATCCTGACTACAGGCTCAAGCAGTCATATTTTTTTTAATATCCAAAAAATTAACTTGACTACACTAAGCACACTTGCACTCCACAACTTTTTGGCCGTGCTGAAACAAAATTATATCAATAAATCACTACCTTGCCGCGTAGCTTTTACGATAATTCACCTCCGTCTAACTCACTATCCAATTTCTTCCCGATTTAGTCAGCTGATCTCTTTTCAATCTGCTATCTAGATTAACTGGAAAGAAATATGCTGATGCTGACCTTGTACGTCATATCTTTGTAACAGAATTGCTTTTTTCTTCAATGAGGGAAATTGAATAACAAATGATGTCAACGTTTCCAGTCGTGTTTTACCAGGCGATGTTGATGAGTAGGGATACAATTGTACTAATTGTAATTCGGGTTTTTCGGAATCAGGAATCTCATTGGGTTATTGAGTTGAGTTGATTAGCGGGTCATTATCATTGCACTCCGAAGATATCCATAGGTACTCAGATCCCCTCCTCAGCAAGTCCCGCAGTGTCCAGCGACTGACGACTCCAGTTCTGTGTTGGTTAATTAGTCTTCTTACACGCCAACTAAGTTTCTTGTTTCTGGCTGTGTCCAATTTAACTCCCATCTCTTTCATCCGAAGGAGTGACGTGGACTCATGGTTGTCGAAGTCCTGTGTTCTTCCCACTTCCCGGAGGGCATTGATGATGTCCGCCCGATCCATTGGTTGAACGTCCTCAACAAAAGCACAGCTAGCCAATCTGTCCGCCCTTTCATTTCCCCGTACTCCCGCATGCAGTTGGACATAGAAAAAGGTGACCTTATAGGAATCTCATTATTCGTATTGAATGTGGTGAAATAAAATAGTTTTTTAAATGGAATATTTCAGATTTGTGAATCAGCGTTTCGGCTATATCAGTTCTTAAACTTCCAACAAGCACAAATAAAACAATAAAATTCGCAAAATTTCTTATAAAAAGGTGATACGTTTAAAAAGCAAGTGAAGATAAAAGTATTAAAAATCAAAAGCAAGGCAAGAACCTTTTTAACAAAACGAAACAAGCATTAAGTAACGATTTTGTATCGGTTAGTGAGAATACATGGAAACTATGTGAGCTGTACCGTTATATTTTTTGTTATCTTGTCATATCTGCGCTAGCTTTGCTGTGGCTCCACCTGGTGAATGGTGGTTCAAATTAAAAACATCTCGTCCTCTTTATGTAGTCTAAGGTGTTTGATGTTAATTCTCACCTCTTCCTCATTTGCTGAAGGGTGTTCGCATGTTAATATTTCGTCTGGATCTTTTTGGCACAAAAATTCACCCAGCTGTGATGAATGATGAATCTTTACTTTTTATTATGAATAAACGGCATGTGGAATTATAAATCAACTTTGAAGAGGATCACATGAGGAAAAAAATATAAAAAATCGGTGTGTTTGAGTGATAGATCTTCTGTCTTGGACAGTCGTTCTAGGTGTCTCGAGGTCAATGACTGAAGGAGTTCACAACCGCATGTCGATGGTGATTCGTGTGAATATTAGTATTATTATTCGTAAAGAAGTAAGTGCTGTTTGATGTTAAGAGATACATGGTCCATTCCTGATGAGTCTTCTTCTTCTTTCCTTCCTCATCCGCCTTTTAGCGTCGAGGGGAGATATAATTTGCAATCTTTTGCTCTTCTGTCCGCCTCTGCTGCTGTTATGTTTCCTAGTGATTCTAATATTCCACTATTCCATCGACCCATCTTTATCGTGGTCGACCCTTGGGTCTGGTGTTCTCACAACGTTTGTTGAAGGCTCGTTGTGTTGTGTTTTGATCTTTCTGCCTTGTCACGTGGCCAAACCATTTTATCTGTTGTTTCCTTATATATTCTATGGCGGTGAGTGGTATTCTCCTGATGACTGGTATTTGATATTAAGCAAAACCTTTCCCACTCCTCGTAAAAGGTATTCGGTGATTAGAGGCGCATGTCCAGTCCCGAAGAATGGTGATTGGTTCATTGGATTTACCATTTCCCCATCCATGGCGTGTGGTGCTTTATTTTTCATGCGCATTCATTGTTTTAGTTGCTCCAAATTCACGCCCTCGTTATAACTGCTACATCCGCTCACCATCTATTTGTGGGCTACTGCACTCAGAAACAACAATAACAATAACAAACCTATGGTCTATGTCCTGTGTGCCTCACACAGCATTGATTGCATCTGATCGTTTACTATAGTTATTAGTGGTTATGCTGGTGGTGTGGGCGGGTTTATTCCCTTGTCTTAACGTGACTATGATATCATGTATGTACAGTACTATTGTGTATGTGTATATGTATGGAGCAGAGGCTCTGCCAGAGGAGACATAATAATCACAATCTGTGCAAGCTCTGATCGTTCATATACTATAGAAGTGGGATATGTCAGAATTATAGTTATTTATACAATTATAGTGTGGAGCTGCAATAGTTCAATGGTTAGTGAACTGTACTACAGAGGACAAGAGATCGGATTTCGATCCTGATCGTCGGCTTCCAGTTTCACCCAGCATTAAATGGGTACTGGAATTTTTCCGGGAAAGTAACGCGGCACGGGCGTAATACTGACCACATTATCCCATAAATCATGTGCTGAAGGTCTGTAAAAATTACGGTCATTAACACCATATTCCCTATACGCCTCTTGGCGTGACGGGGCTCTTAACCTTTTTGTTTACTACAATTATAGTGTGCATATATTATATATATATATATGTATTAGTAATGTTTATGTGTGTAGTAATCGTTCATGCCTATTTATCAGCGCGTGCATGTTTATCTACGCATTAATGTGTTATAAGTATGCATGGGTGCATATGTGCACGTGTTATGTTTATCCATTTGCAAGTATGTATTTATAGCCTGGAAGTATGTATTTATAGCCTGGAAGAATCTTTAGACAGTAGTGGAATAGAATGCTTTCCGCCAGCTTAATAAAGTAGCAAAATTGATGAGAGAAAATATAAAATCAATACAGGACGTGACGTTTGAGGAGTCTGGCCGCCATCTGTTATAACTCGCTCACCGAGGTAGTGCAGTGATAGCTCACTTGTATACCGACAGACATATGTCTGCGCATGCGTGACATCAATCTTTATCCAAGATAGTCCGTATATACTCGGTCTCTTGCTTTGAAGGTGCAGATTGTCATAGGTTGACCTATCCATCTTTTGATGTCACTCGTCCATATTAGTCTTGGTCTGCCTCTGCATCTTTGCCTTGTATTTTCCCTTCCAAGATTACTTTGAGTAGGCTGTTGTGTTTTTTTAAGATGCCCTAAAAATCTCATTTGTCTAGTTTGAATTGTATTTAGTACTCCTCTTTTCATTTTAGTTGCTTTAAGACTTCATCGTTTGTTCTCTTTTCTTTCCATTCAATTCTACATATTCTTCTATAAATCCACATTTCAAAGGCTTCAATTTTCTGTTCTGTTTTCTGACCTATTGTCCAAGTGTCTACACCTTACAGGAATGTTGAAACGATATAACATGTTTCTATTCTTAATTTGATATTAAAGTTCATGCTGCTTTTATGAAATATCAAATGTCAAACATTATGGTCTTTGTGTTTGATCGATGCCAGAATATCAGAAACTAAGAATACTAATTTACCCTAATAACTCGGACTACTTTCAACGATTATATCTAGCTAAAGCATCCGTTATCATTATTTTGCCATCATTGACATCTGCAGATAGAAAGCTGGTGACGCTAGCACTCGCGAGTGGCAGCAAGACACTGTACAGATGGTGGAGGTTTGAATCTGTCTTTGCTGCACATTATTATATGTGGTTTACTGTTGTTGCATGTGGTCGTCTGTGATGTTCCATTTAACTGTATACAAAATCTGTTTATTATTTATTTTTTCACAATTTTCAAATTCTGAATACGATTTTATAAATTAATTACCATTTTAAAATAGAAAGTAAAAGAAAAACCAGAAACAATTAAAAAAAAAATTAAGATGGGGTATGGCATGGGGTGTTCGAAAGAAGAAAATAATAGAAATTGCGAAAAGAATGGTTTAATTAAAGCTTAAAACAAATTCATGAAAATTAGTGAAGTGTAATGAAGAGTGATGGTCTTCTGATGCAGTTAATCAATCATCATTAGTGAAACCCAACGATAGATGGAGAATGCACATTAGATTGGAGCAGAAATCAACAAGAGGGAACAAGTAACAATTTTAAAATGTTGAAAGAGACATTTTTAATATAGGGAAAAATGGGAAGGAATGAAAAGAATGAAAGATTGACTGCTACAAATTGATACACCGATGAGTTAAAGAAAAAAAAACTATTTTTACAGTATTGTCTTCTTCTAAGGTCTGCCGGTGCAGCTGTTAGGACCGGATAAAGAAGGCCACTTGCCCAATGCAGTCGTCACGGGGTGCTCGGTTATGGATATTTCAACTCCGATATATATATATATATATATATACGTTTGGCACTATTATGATGCAAACCAGCGTTCTGCTGGTTTAGTGCACTAGAAGTTATCGATTCGGTCTTCGGCTCTCAATGCATCTTTCTTCTTCTCTCCTTCCTCATTTTCCGTTCGGCTTCCTGGGGAGATATAATTTGCGGTCTTTTGCTCTTCTTTTGCCTCTGCTGCTGTTATGTTTCCTAGTGTTTCTAATATTCCGTCAATCAATCTTTTTCGTGGTGCGCCCATGGGTATGATGTTCTTGCAAAGTTTATTGAAGACTCGTTGTGATTTGTTTTGATCTTTCTGTTTTATCACGTGACCAAACCATTTTATCTGTTCTTTCTTTCCTGTCATTCGTCTAACACATTTCATCTCAGTGGTCGTTATTTTTCTTTTTATTCTTACATCTTGGGATCAGGACTGACATTGGTAGCATAAAGTTGACACAAAGATTGTATTTTATTAGAGGGCCCACTTTGCTTGTAGAGTTATTTCCTTGTTTCACAATAATGACGATAGCTTTCCAATGATTTAGCAAGCTTTGTTGCATCTTGAAATATAGTTATGTAGTTTGTAAATTGTTGTTTGGTATCTAAGACTTAAAAAAAAACTGAATAAGACAAAGAAAGAAAGAAAAAAAGGGAGAAAGAGGAAAGAAAGAAAGAAAGAAAAGAGAGAGAAAGATAGATAGATAGATAGACAGACAGACAGACAGACAGACAGACAGACAGACAGACAGACAGACAGAGAGACAGACAGACAGACAGACAGACAGACAGACAGACAGACAGACAGACAGACAGACAGACAGACAGACAGACAGACAGACAGACAGACAGACAGACAGACAGACAGACAGACAGACAGACAGACAGACAGACAGACAGACAGATAGATAGATAGATAGATAGATAGATAGATAGATAGATAGATAGATAGATAGATAGATAGATAGATAGATAGATAGATAGATAGATAGATAGATAGATAGATAGATAGATAGATAGATAGATAGATAGATAGATAGATAGATAGATAGATAGATATATAGATAGATAGATATATATATAGATAGATAGATAGATAGATAGATAGATAGATAGATAGATAGATAGATAGATAGATAGATAGATAGATAGATAGATAGATAGATAGATAGATAGATAGATAGATAGATAGATAGATAGATAGATAGATAGATAGATAGATAGATAGATAGATAGATAGATAGATAGATAGATAGATCATCATCATCAAGTACCGGGCCTGCTGGCGTAGGTGATCATGTCTCTCCACAACTTTCAATCTCGATAGC
>JAVIAB010000092.1:131172076-131272076 GCA_032433765.1 Megaustenia siamemsis
CACAAATATCTCTCCATTCTTGTTTATATCTCCAAGTCCATGTTTTACCATAATCTCTTCGAAGCCTCTGTTGTCTGATCCTACTTTAGCATTTAGGTCTGCCATCAAGATTATAATATCCTTGGCTCCTCTTGCATCCATCTGACATTGTAGCTGTTTATAGAAATCATCTTTAACTAAATCATCTTTATCGTTGGTTGGTGCATAGCATTGGATAATGTGTAATTTTATTTTGGTTTTTTTTTTGCTGTTTTAAATGTTGCTCTCATTAGTCTCGGTCCCACTGCTTCCCATTCTATTAGTGTCTTCTGTGCATTCCTTGATAGCATTATAGCTACCCCTTCACTATGTTGTGCTCCAGGTTAGAATTAACACATATTAATTCTTATTCTTCATATATGTTATTATAAATCTTACATAAAATACAAAAGTTAATATTCTGTTTCAATTATATTATAAAATTAGAAATGTTAAGTGACAGCACGTTATGAAATTTAGTAGCATAGTATGCATGTTCTCTGATGTCAAATATGGTAAGGTTCGTTCCCACCTGACGGCTGCCGGATTCACCCAGCCTTAAATAGGTACCGGATTTTTTTCTGGGAAAGTAAAGCGGCACGGGCGTAATATCGACCACATTACCCTAAAAATCATATGCTGAAGATTTGTAAAATGTAAGGTCACTAACACAATATTCTCTATACGCCACTGGGAGTGACGGGACTCTTTAACTTTTTGTTTACTACAATTATAGTGTGCACATATATTATAGTAATAAGCAAGTAGAGGAATTCAAATACCTAAGAAGTCTAATGACAAACGATAATTCTCAAACTGCAGAGATAGAATGAAGATGCAACAAAGCTTGTCAAATCACCGGACAGTTATCACCATTATTGTCCAACAAGGAAATAACTCTGGAGACAAAACGAGCACTATACAATACAAT
Organism: Megaustenia siamemsis; assembly: GCA_032433765.1. NCBI lineage: Eukaryota > Metazoa > Mollusca > Gastropoda > Stylommatophora > Ariophantidae > Megaustenia > Megaustenia siamemsis. The sequence goes on from JAVIAB010000092.1 coordinate 131,173,026, forward strand.
CTTCATCCCAACGTTGTGCTACCAATGCCAGACCTGGACACTAGATGCAAGAACAATAAGAAAAATAACCTCTACAGAGATGACATGTGATAGACGAATGACAGGAAACAGTCTGAGAGATAAGATCAGAAATGAAGAACTGAGAAAAAAGCTAGGAATAGCCCCCGCCATAGAATATATAAAGAAACAACAGATACAATGGTTTGACCACATGACAAGGCAGAAAGAACAAAATACAACACAACGAGCCTTCAACAAACGTTGTGAGAACACCAGACCCAAGGGTCGACCACGAAAAAATGGGTCGATGGAATATTACAAGCACTTGGAAACATAACAGCGGCAGAGGCGAACAGAAGAGCAAAAGACCGCAAATTACATCTCCCCGCAACGCTGAAAGGCAGATGAGGAAGGAAAGAAGAAGAAGATATATATATATATATATATATATATATATATATATATATATATATATATATATATATATAAATATATATGTGTGTGTGTGTATGTATGCATGCATGTAGTGTTTATGTGTGTAGTAATCGTCCATGCCTATTTATCAGCGCGTGCATGTTTATCTACGCCTTCATGTGATATAAGTATGCATGGGTGTATGTGTGCACATGTTATGTTTATCCATTTGCAAGTATGTATTTATAGACTGGAAGTATGTATTTATAGCCTGGAAGAATCCTTAGACAGTAGTGGAATAGAATGCTTTCCGCCAGCTTAATAAAGTAGCAAAATTGATGAGAGAAAATATAAAATCAATTCAGGACGTGACGTTTGAGGAGTCTGGCCGCCATCTGTTATAGCTCGCTCACCGAGGTAGTGCAGTGGTAGCTCACTTGTATACCGACAGACATATGTCTGCGCATGCGTGACATCAATCTTTATCCATGATAGCGCGCATATATCACGCCATTGAAGACTAATGTGTGAAATAATAATTCATACTTTCATTTTTGGATGACAATGGCGGTCTAATATAATTTGTAACCACATTACCCAAAAATCATGTGCTGAAGGTCTGTTAAATTTATGGTCACTAACACCATATTCCCTATAAGCCACTTGGCGTGACGGGGGCCCTTTACTTTTTACTTTTTACTGAGGTCAAATGTGCAGTCAAGCAGATATATGACCTTGCTTATACTCTTAAGTTTGGATTGCCGTCATCGCAATCAGGGCATTGCCATTTCCGCTCTGCCACCCGATCAAGCAACCATTAATGTGTTCGTCTACTGATTATTCCTGTCTTGACTTCATTACGTTTGTTCCGATCTTTGCCACGGAATATGATTTTCCTGCTCCCCACCACGCCCCCCTTTTTTTGTTCCTAACCTACGTAAAGCTTTAACCATACCCTTTTTTGTTCCTGACCTACGTAAAGCTGTAACCATACCCTTTTTTGTTTCTGACCTACGTAAAGCTGTAACCATACCCTTTTTTTGTTCCTGACCTACGTAAAGCTGTAACCATACCCTTTTTTTGTTCCTGACCTACATAAAGCTGTAACCATACCCTTTTTTTGTTCCTGACCTACGTAAAGCTGTAACCATACCCTTTTTTTGTTCCTGACCTACGTAAAGCTGTAACCATACCCTTTTTTGTTCCTGACCTACGTAAAGCTGTAACCATACCCTTTTTTTGTTCCTGACATACGTAAAGCTGTAACCATACCCTTTTTTTGTTCCTGACCTATGTAATGCTGTAACCATACCCTTTTTTTATTCCAGACCTACGTAAAGCTGTAACCATACCCTTTTTTTTAATTTTAATTGTTATCATCAGCTTGACAGCAGTTTCACATTTGTATGTACCTTGATAGGAACAAATGAAAAGACGATTAGAGGCCACAGAGATGAGATTTCTCGGAAGAATGTTGAAAGTTCCCTGGTCAGCTAAAAAGACCAATGAAGAAATTCTCAAAGAAACCAACACAAAAAGGGAACTCCTAAAAAAACACCGAAAAGAAACATTCAATATTTTTCTGGCACATCATGAGAAGAGGAAAGTTGGAATACTTGGTTACACCTGGCAAAATAAAAGGAATGAGAGATCGCGGACGACAAAGAGAGAAAATACTGGATAGCTTGGTGTCGTGGCATGGAAAACAGTCAACAACAGAACTGACACTATGCACTGTGGATAGAATATTGTGGAGGGACATGATCGCTTACGCCAACCGGTATGGCACATGATGATGATGAGGATAATTATCCAGCACTGGTTGCTCAGGATGAAGCTGTCCTGCTGTCAATGATTGGCAGTCTGGCTAGACCGTGTGACTTATGTCCTGTAGTAAATGATTGCCTTCTGGCTAAACCGTTTGACTTATTCTTTTTATCTGAAAGACCCTTACCTACTTTTAAGCAGATAGAAGTAAACAAACATTCCAGACGATGCTGTTTTCTTCCCTCTAAAATACAAACACGCACAGAGAGAAATGATAACAGGCTAAGATTGATAAATAAGCTCGGACAAAAAAAATGGAGAGACATGTTAATTGATAATTCGAGACATAGTTTGGGGAGGAGAACGAACGGAGATAAGAATGTAGACAAATAGAAACAAATGAATATTGAAAGGCATACATATACTACATAAACATTTATAAAATGAGGCAATAAACGCGCTTGCGTGAGAAATGTAAAATATAGATCCCAAACAGAAATAGATGTACTTTTATTTTCATAAAGTTTGATTAAATTGAAGCAAATGCTTTCAATGGCAGCAACAAATAATTAGTTAAAGAAACCTTTAAGGAATTTCTCTCATGAAATATACTTTTGTTACAGATGATATTGTCCTCAGTTCTCAAAAATAATCTCGCACCAGGTTAATTGTTCTTATTTACTTTCTGCGTGCAATTTTCACTTAATCAATCACATAATTGAAAGAATTACCAATCAGAGTAGTTTTCTCTATATTGTTCAACAACTATTGGTAAAAAAAACAACCAACAACTACTAGTAAACAATAAGCAACAACTAATGGTCAACAACACTCAACAACTACTGGTCAACAACAAACAACAACTACACGCCAACAACAAACAACAACTACTGGTCAACAACAAACAGCAATTACACGCCAACAACAAACAACAACTACTGGTCAACAACAAACAACAACTACACGCCAACAACAAACAACAAATACACGCCAACAACAAACAACTACTACTGGTCAACAACAAACAACAACTACTGGTCAACAACAAACAACAACTACTGGTCAACAACAAACAACAACTACTGGTCAACAACAAACAACTACTGGTCAACAACAAACAACAACTACACGCCAACAGCAAACACCTTCTGGTCAACAACAAACAACAACTACACGTCAACAACAAACAACAACTACACGCCAACAAAAAAAACAACTACTGGTCAACAACAAACAACAACTACTGGTCAACAACAATCAACAACTACTGGTTAACAACAAACAACAACTACTGGTCAACAACACTCAACAACTACTGGTCAACAACACTCAACAACTACTGGTCAACAACAAACAACAACTACACGTCAACAACAAACAACAACTACTGGTCAACAACACTCAACAACTACTGGCTAACAACAAGCAACAACTACTGGTCAACAACAAGCAACAACTACTGGTCAACAACACTCAATAACTACTGGCTAACAACAAGCAACAACTACTGGTCAACAACAAGCAACAACTACTGGTCAACAACACTCAACAACTACTGGTCAACAACAAACAACAACTACTGGTCAACAACAAGCAACAACTACTGGTCAACAACAATCAACAACTACTGGTCAACAACTACTGGCTAACAACAAGCAACAACTACTGGTCAAAACAAGCAACAACTACTGGTCAACAACAAACAACAACTACTGGTCAACAACATTCAACAACTACTGGCTAACAACAAGCAATACCTACTGGTCAACAATAAGCAAAAACTACTGGTCAACAACAAGCAACAACTACTGGTCAACAACAAGCAACAACTACTGGTCAACAACAAGCAACAACTACTGGTCAACAACAAGCAACAACTACTGGTCAACAACACTCAACAACTACTGGCTAACAACAAGCAACAACTACTGGTCAACAACAAGCAACAACTACTGGTCAACAACACTCAACAACTACTGGTCAAAAACACTCAACAACTACTGGCTAACAACAAGCAACAACTACTGGTCAACAACAAGCAACAACTACTGGTCAACAACTACTGGTCAACAACACTCAACAACTACTGGCTAACAACAAGCAACAACTACTGGTCAACAACAAGCAACAACTACTGGTCAACAACACTCAATAACTACTGGCTAATTGAAAGAATTACCAGTCAGAGTAGATTTCTCTTTATTGTTCAATAACTATTGGTAAAATACACCCAACAACAACTGGTCAACAACAAGCAACAACTACTGGTCAACAACAAGCAACAACTACTGGTCAACAACAAGCAACAACTACTAGTCAACAACACTCAACAACTACTGGCTAACAACAAGCAACAACTACTGGTCAACAACAAGCAACAACTACTGGTCAACAACACTCAACAACTACTGGCTAACAACAAGCAACAACTACTGGTCAACAACAAGCAACAACTACTGGTCAACAACATTCAACAACTACTGGCTAACAACAAGCAACAACTACTGGTCAACAACAAGCAACAACTACTGGTCAACAACAAGCAACAACTACTTGTCAACAACAAGCAACAACTACTGGTCAACAACAAGCAACAACTACTGGTCAACAACAAGCAACAACTACTCGTCAACAACACTCAACAACTACTGGCTAACAACAAGCAACAACTACTGGTCAACAACAAGCAACAACTACTGGTCAATAACACTCAACAACTACTGGTCAACAACACTCATTAACTACTGGCTAACAACAAGCAACAACTACTGGTCAACAACAAGCAACAACTACTGGTCAACAACAAGCAACAACTACTGGTCAACAACACTCAACAACTGCTGGCTAACAACAAGCAACAACTACTGGTCAACAACAAGCAACAACTACTGGTCAACAACAAGCAACAACTACTGGTCAACAACACTCAACAACTACTGACTAACAACAAGCAACAACTACTGGTCAACAACAAGCAACAACTACTGGTCAATAACACTCAACAACTACTGGTTAACAACAAGCAACAACTACTGGTCAACAACAAGCAACAACTACTGGTCAACAACACTCAACAACTACTGGTCATCAACAAACAACAACTACTGATCAACAACACCCACCAACTACAGAGAGGAGTGGATGTCTAAAGGAAGGGAAGAGGAAAATATGGTTTAAGGTGTAAGAAAATGAAGAACAAAAGAAGGTTAAAGGTATCAAAAGGACGGGACGAACAAAAGAAGGGGAGAATGTTTGTAAAAGAAGGGGAAAGCTTTTTAAAGGAAATATGGAAGAAAAGAAAAGGAGAAGGTGTCTGAAAGAAGGGATAACAAAAGATGGGGAGGGTCTTTAAAGGAATGGAAGAATGAAAGAAGGGGAGAAGGTGTCTAAAATAAGTGGAGGTTTTCTCTAGAAGAAGGGGATAAGGTGTCTAAAATAAGTGGAGGTTTTCTCTAGAAGAAGAGGAGAAGGTGTCTAAAATAAGTGGATGTTGTCTCTAGAAGAAGAGGAGAAGGTGTCTAAAATAAGTGGAGGTTGTCTCTAGAAGAAGGGGAGAAGGTGTCTAAAATAAGTGGAGGTTGTCTCTAGAAGAAGGGGAGAAGGTGTCTAAAATAAGTGGAGGTTTTCTCTAGAAGAAGAGGAGAAGGTGTCTAAAATAAGTGGATGTTGTCTCTAGAAGAAGAGGAGAAGGTGTCTAAAATAAGTGGAGGTTTTCTCTAGAAGAAGAGGAGAAGGTGTCTAAAATAAGTGGAGGTTTTCTCTAGAAGAAGAGGAGAAGGTGTCTAAAATAAGTGGATGTTGTCTCTAGAAGAAGGGGAGAAGGTGTCTAAAATAAGTGGAGGTTGTCTCTAGAAGAAGGGGAGAAGGTGTCTAAAATAAGTGGAGGTTTTCTCTAGAAGAAGAGGAGAAGGTGTCTAAAATAAGTGGATGTTGTCTCTAGAAGAAGAGGAGAAGGTGTCTAAAATAAGTGGAGGTTTTCTCTAGAAGAAGAGGAGAAGGTGTCTAAAAGAAAGAAAGGAATTGTGTAAGTGAAGGAGAAGATGTCAAAGGAATGTTCTATAAATAGAAAAAACACTCAAGGAGAAATATAGATAAAATTAAAATGAAATATCAAAACAGCTACAGACAGATTGACAGAAACAAATAGGCAGATGTATCAATAGATATATTTTTTAAAAGAAAGTGGATTAAATTATTTAGTTACATAGCAGAAAGCAAACTATTTGGAGAGAAAAGAGAAAAACTGGGGCGAGCAGAAAACACGGTAAACTGTTGACCTCAACACAGTAACATGAAAACACACGATACTTGTGCTCGCAAATGTCAAAATAAAGTAGGGGATTATTTTCAAGGTTGCAGAAACCAACACGCATGCTTAAAACGCAGGTTTTATTGACAGTAAGTATCTAACCTTTAAATCCAAAAATACACACAGCACGTGTAATAAAACAACGACCAGCAACACATATTAATAAGGTTTATAACAATGTAAGCACCACGAGTCTACATTTATCAAAACGCGAGACTGTAAACAAGTTTTTTTTTGTGTGCGCTATGATCGATATGAATAAATCGTCCACCGGTCAAATTAATGGAAACCAGGCGTTATATAAGAGCCGATAATGAGCTGACAAGCACAACAGCTATATGGGGTATTTCTGTGAGTTAAGTTTTTGCTCCCACTATTTCTCTATAATTTATATTCATGTACGCCATTACGGAGTCAGAAATGAGGTTCATGAGAAGAATATTTAGCAAAAGATGGGGAATATAAGAAAGCAAGTTAGGACAAATTAGCGGAAAGTGATATTACAAGATTACAACGATGGGAAATAGAAATGGCCAGACTCAATTCTGGGCATGTTCTCAGGCAGAAGGGCATGGAACACTTGATGATAATCAAAAAGAGTTAGGATAAAAAATAAGTGATGGAATGAAATGAAGGAGATTCACACGGGCATTCATTATCAGTAACGATTCATTTCACAGTCATTTCACTTTAAAACATTTCATAATTTGTCTTTATGTAACACTCATCGTTGCATTTCTACATTGTCCAAAATCACCGTCACTCTGCTGGCCTTAACCTGGTCACAAAAGAAGATGTCAACACAGCGAACATGTTCTGTTGCTATTGTTATTCATCATGTATAACACAGCCAACATGTTCTATTGCTATTGTTATTCATCATCATCGCTGCATATCGGATGAATCCATGGGTGCTCCGACATCCTCAGGGGAATCTCGAGAAAGTCCGAGGAGAACCCTGAACCACGTGTACGAATTTCGTAGCGCGGCCTAGGATCCATAATTGTGTAGGTCTTTTGTTGACAATTTTTCCAGAGCACATCTTCTGTATGACGAGCTGGAGCTCGTGGAGGTATTTCTGGAAATCTGTTAATAACATGTTAGTGGTGATTGCACTATTTACTGTTTTGATTTTTTTTTTGTGCTCGGGAAGCGGAAGGCAATTTGTTGTTTTCAATGTTCACCTGCCACCAGTCATTATCTGCTGCGTTTACTTTGAACACAAGAGAAACCTCATCAGTGGTGAACTTGTCAACTGAGGAGATAGCATGGGGGTTGATTCCCCGATCAAACGGTCAAGTTCACCCGATTTAATGGTTGCTATTTTGTTCTATTGGAAAGGAAGTCAGTACCGGCGTTTGACTTACCAGATAGGCCTACAAATGTAGCCAAGTTTGTGAAGTATGAGCGTTAACGCCCCATTTATTATAAGCATTACTCAAAGAGTATCTCAGTATTATAATAATTCTTTCTTTTCCTTCTTCTTTTATTTAAACAATTGTTCATCCATCTTCGACAGCCCAAATCACGTAACATCACCAAAAGCAGACACCACTGAAACAAGCCAAGAAAATAGAATTGGCAGAACTACATGAGAATACAAGATATGAGATGTCTGTTAAACAAGATGTTGATTTATAGAAAAATAGGAAGAATTGAACAGAACGAAAAGAAAACTAACGATGAAGTCTTACAACAAAAACATATGACAAAGGAACTACTGATCACAATTCAAACAAAGCAAATGAGATTTTTGGGGCATGTTAAAAGACACAGCAGTCTACTAAAATTAATCTTGGAAGGGAAAATACAAGGTGGCAGAGGCAGACCAAGACTAACATGGATGAGTAGCATCAAAAGATGAATAAGCCATTCTATGACAACCTGCACCAGCAAAGCAAGAGACCGAGCGGAAGGGCACTCCACTGTAGCCAACCTTCGTTGCGGAACTCAATGATGCTGTGCTTTCAATAAAAAACCGCTCCACTGCATACAGTAACTTGAGCAATAAAGAATTGACAAACAGAATATTTTTAAATATTTTTTTCGTCTTCATTTCTTTGAGACGTGAGCAGTAGTGTGCCAATGGGCAGATTATATATAAGTTTGTTCACTTTGAATTGTTTGTTATTCTTCGCTTCATGATGATTTCAAAGATTATTTCAACATATTTGTTTGCTGGTAATTGATACGCCTAGCATTCTTCACAAAATCTATATTGCTCATGCTGCAAGCTCAGAGCCTGCATTGTTTGAGATCCCAGAAAGTTGTTTGAATAGCGTGACTGCACCAAATAAAGAAATAAAAGCAGTGGGTGAAGAGGTAGTAGAGATCATTGATCGTCACACCAGTTATCAAACACAAAATGAACAGCGTTTAATAGTTTCGACATCGAGTAATTTTTGGATTAAATATTCAGTTTGTAGTCAAATATATTTTACATGACAAAGAAAAAGCTAACGAATATGACGTGTTTGTGTAATAGAACTAGCGACGAAGTGGTTTTAGTGGAGGGTGGGGGGGGGGGGGGAGTTGAGGGACGATTGCAAAGCCGCAATTTTCTTAGCGGCGTAAAATTAGAAACGAGAAAAAAGTTAAAAGTAGGATAAGTGAACCAAAACTGATCAAGATTCTTAATCATTTCCGTGATAAAACCCTGAACTCGCTAAACAGTCTGGTCAAATGTGTAGGTATCGAAGAAGAAAACAAATTCCATGCTCAAACAATGTCGTGATTAACTCATGTGATGGCCAGAAAATAACTTCCATGCTCAAACAATGTCGTGATTAACTCATGTGATGGCCAGAAAATAACTTCCATGCTCAAACAATGTCGTGATTAACTCCTGTGATTGCCAGAAAACAAATTCCATGCTCAAACAATGTCGTGATTAACTCATGTGATGGCCAGAAAATAACTTCTATGCTCAAACAATGTCGTGATTAACTCATGTGATGGCCAGAAAATAACTTCCATGCTCAAACAATGTCGTGATTAACTCATGTGATGGCCAGAAAATAACTTCCATGCTCAAACAATGTCGTGATTAACTCATGTGATGGCCAGAAAACAAATTCCATGCTCAAACAATGTCGTGATTAACTCATGTGATGGCCAGAAAACAACTAATATCTCAGCATGGCGTAAACTACGACCCATCACAAAGTGGTTAACTAAACGCTTTTCTAATGTTGGAGAATCAAGAGAAATCATCGTCTAGTGTAAACCACACCAAAAAAATGAAATGAAAAAATAAACCTAGTTCCTGTGAGAATTGTTTGTGTATAACAACACCATGGAATCTACGAACACATATTTCTAAAACTGAAATAAAGAAAAACATAATAAATCATATAGTCATAAATAGCAAACTCGTTTTAGCTGCTGTTTCTATTACATTGTTGAATAACCAAGCTCTGAATCCTATGCCATGAAAATGTTCACGCTATCAGAAATATAAGGGAGCCGCGATAGCTCAGTGGTTAGTGAACTGGACAACAAAGGACAACGGGTTTGAGTTCGATCCCAACCGACGGCTTCCGGGTTCACCCAGCCTTAAATGGCTACCGGATTTTTTTTCTGGGAAAGTAAAGCAGCACTGGCGTAATACCGACCAAATTATCCCAAAAATCATGTGCTGAAGGTCTGTAAAATATAGGGTCACTAACACCATATTCCCTATAGGCGTGACGGGGGTACTTTACATTTTTTTTTTATCACAAATATCAAACATTCTAACAAAATTACAGAAATACAAGGCTATATTGGGATCCGCGCTAGCTCAGTGGTTAGTGAATTGGACTACAAAGGTCAATAGGTAGGGTTCGATCTCAACCGTCGGCTTCCTGTTCACCCAGCCTTTAATGGGAACCGAATTTTTTTCTGGGAAAGTAAAGCGGCACGGGCGTAATACCGACCACATTACCCCAAAAATCATGTGCCGAAGGTATGTAAAATTGATGGTCACTAACACCATATTCCCTATACGTCACTTGGCGTGACGGGGATACTTTACTTTTTTTTTTTACAAAGCTATATTACTGCTAAAACATTAAATCCAAAGAAAATAGATAAGGCAAATCCCTGTATTTTGTAATAAGTTAAGATATATTTACAGGCAGTTAAGAATAAAGGAGATAAACATATTCAGAGTTTGGAGTCAATATTACACATGATATGTGCAGTTTTGGATCAATATGTCTGACACGGAAGCTTCGACATTTGTATAGAAACCACGAAGACCTAACATTCACGTCAATCATCTTTTGTCCAGACTGGTTCAAAGTGATATCTCTGAAGCTTCTCTTCCGAGTAGGATAGATATGACAGATGTATAGACGTAAGATGTTAGATGACAGATGTATAGACGTAAGATGTTAGATGACAGATGTATAGACGTAAGATGTTAGATGACAGATGTATAGACGTAAGATGTTAGATGACAGATGTATTGACGTAAGATGTTAGATGACAGATGTATTGACGTAAGATGTTAGATGACAGATGTATAGCCGTAAGATGTTAGATGCCAGATTTATATGACGTACGATGTTAGATGTCAGATGTATAGACGTAAGATGTTAGATGACAGATGTATAGCCGTAAGATGTTAGATGACAGATGTATAGACGCAAGATGTTAGATGACAGATATAGAGATGTAAGATGTTAGATGACAGATATAGAGACGGAAGATGTTAGATGACAGATGTAGAGACGTAAGATGTTAGATGACAGATGTAGAGACGAAAGATGTTAGATGACAGATGTATAGACACAAGATGTTAGATGTCAGATGTAGAGACGTAAGATGTTAGATGACAGATGTAGAGACGTAAGATGTTAGATGACAGATGTAGAGACGTAAGATGTTAGATGACAGATGTAGAGACGTAAAATGTTAGATGACAGATGTAGAGACGTAAGATGTTAGATGACAGATGTAGAGACGAAAGATGTTAGATGACAGATGTAGAGACGAAATATGTTAGATGACAGATGTAGCAACGCAAGATGTTAGATGACAGATGTATAGACGTAAGATGTTAGATGACAGATATATAGACGTAAGATGTTAGATGACAGATGTAGAGACGGAAGATGTTAGATGACAGATGTATAGACGTAAGATGTTAGATGACAGATATAGAGACGGAAGATGTTAGATGACAGATGTGAAGACGTAAGATGTTAGATGACAGATGTAGAGGCGTAAGATGTTAGATGACAGATGTAGCAGCGCAAGATGTTAGATGACAGATGTAGAGGCGTAAGATGTTAGATGACAGATGTAGCAACGCAAGATGTTAGATGACAGATATATAGACGTAAGATGTTAGATGACAGATGTAGAGACGGAAGATGTTAGATGACAGATGTATAGACGTAAGATGTTAGATGACAGATATAGAGACGGAAGATGTTAGATGACAGATGTGAAGACGTAAGATGTTAGATGACAGATGTAGAGACGCAAGATGCTAGATGACAGATGTAGAGACGTAAGATTTTAGATGACAGATGTAGAGGCGTAAGATGTTAGATGACAGATGTGTAGACGTAAGATGTTAGACGACAGATGTATAGACGTAAGATGTTAGATGGCAGATGTATAGACATAAGATGTTAGATGACAGATGTAGAGACGTAAGATGTTAGATGACAGATGTAGAGGCGTAAGATGTTAGATGACAGATGTATAGACGTAAGATGTTAGATGACAGATGTATAGACGCAAGATGTTAGATGTCAGATGTATAGACGTAAGATGTTAGATGACAGATGTAGAGGCGTAAGATGTTAGATGACAGCTGTATAGACGTAAGATGTTAGATGACAGATGTATAGACGCAAGATGTTAGATGTCAGATATATAGACGTAAGATGTTAGATGACAGATGTATAGACGTAAGATGTTAGATGGCAGATGTATAGACACAAGATGTTAGATGACTCCTTGACTCATGGACTCCTTGAGAAAACATGGACACTGGGTTAAAGTCAATGTCTTAAAACCAACCAAATGTCCTTAGTTACTGCCATGCTCTTTCTCATCTAACTACTTGTAGTCAAGACAAACACACCATTGTCTCCCTTGACGATTCTCCCCTCGACCTGAGCTGTGAAGGTTTACGAGCTCTGAACAACAGAACCTTCTCTGTATATGACTGCTTCATCCCAGAAGAATTATAACAAATTAAAACCTCTATATCTGCTTCCATGTTTACTGGACTTTGTTTTCTACCTTCTCTGTTTAGTCTAACGCTTACTGAGAGGAAAGTACAACACTACAGCAGGTCCAGTTCTTCACGAGGTTTTAGCTTCTCGAGTGTAGAGATCAGTTAAACCATGTCTTCGACCCGAACCATCCATTTTATTCCCTCTTCTGTAACATCCTACCTATATGACTCCTGACCTCACTGCCCAGCGGATGTTGCTAAGAAAGACCCAGTAAGAAGAAACTGTCAGATATAGAGCACATGCAGCTGAGTCATCACGAAATCAAAAGACACCTTATTCTAGGCGACCTCTAGGTTGATTGCAGCAGCACATGTCTCTGACGTATCATGTGGAATTTTAATTTTCCTCTTTTAGAACACATACCGTAATTGTGACAGCGAAACTGATCTAGATAAGTAATGCACAGCGGTGGGCGGTGGTGTCGAAACTTGAGGGGCCCAGGACGTGAGACCGATCTTTTAGGTTGATCATTAACCTGATAATTTGAGTCATTAAGACTGTACAATGTAAGCTATGTAAAATAGTTTGTTCAATTATTGCTATAAATTATCGTAATTACATCATAATATTATCTTAATTAATTGCCATGTAATTTATGGGAAACAATAGATGGTTTTGTTGTTAATTAACATTCTTACAGTTTTGTTTAAAGTTTTTTTTTTTTATTTCAAGCCGCAGAGCTGTGATTTGAGGAGGTTTAGTTAAACCAGCTTTCTTCCTTCGGTACTAGTGTTTATGTTAGATGAAAATCAAACTTTTATTAGAAACAATGTTGTTATGGCAACCAGGGAGGTGATTGCTGAAATAGTCTACTTAGTTCTCATGTTTTAAAGTAGAAGTTTTAAATTAAGTTTTTAATGCATTAGATGAAACACAAGAAGCACAAACAAGGTGGCATATATTCATCCAATCAGATTTCATTAGACAATACAGGGACTGACCAATTGAGAGTAGTCAATATAGTAAGAAGCCAAGCTTGGTCAGACTTGCTATATTGGAAGTTGGTGAAACTTGATGGACAAATCTTGAACAATACGTTGGATGAGACAAGAAATGCTAGATGTTGATTACGCGAACTTATTATGAATAAGGAAAGATAGTCAAGATTGTGAATCTTTTGATGTTCACTTTTAAGTCGAGAATATGATTCTAGAGTCTGCATGAGGTATGAGACAGTGAAGAGTGTTCAATTCTAGAAAAGATTCAACATTGAGATTTTTTAAACAGGAATTAGATGAAATAGGTCAGAGATGATAGGTTAAATCGTGTGTATGGATTTAAAGTTTACTTATAGACAATAACAGCACAGAAGTTAGGCTTTCGTTTACATGATTCTGTGATAGATTAAAGGAATTGTGCCGATTTGCTTAAAAAAAATCCCACGGAGAGTATCAAAACATCGATGGTTGCCTCAGGCACTAAAGAATCGACCTTTTACGATACAGAGTACTATATATTTATAATAAATATTTCTTTATAGGAAGAGATCTTTAGATACAAACATATATTTAACCAGAAGAGCTTGTGAAGTGTACGTAGAAGACTGTGGTAATAAACATATGCTCAAAATGAAGAGTAAGTCATCACATGAAGCGATGAGGACTAAGTGTTGTCGTAGGCTGTAGCTTTGTAGTTTCTTCGTTGTTCGATTTACGTACGTTGTGTTTGTTCATCACTCCACAGGGCGAACACAGACAAGTCATAAATTAAGATAGTCGATATGCGTTCCTTCCGCGCTTTAATGTGCATATGGAATGTTTTAATGTTAATGCATATATTTTAGAATGACCAACGGACACATTTGGACACACATGGATAATATGGTCGGTATTATACCGAACATCAAATGGCAGGACAAAGTAACCAACTCTAATGTCCTACAACGAGCCAAACTCCCATCGATCATGGCAACACTTAGGATTCGTAGACTAAGGTTGCTGGGCCATGTAAGAAGAATGGCAAACAATCGTATTCCCAAACAAATATTGTATGGCGAACTTAAGGTCGGAAAGAGACCAAAGGGCAGACCAGTGCTGAGATATAAGGATGTCTGCAGGGCTTCCTTGAAGGACTTTTCTATTAGTGTAAGGAACTGGGAAAATGTGGCTGCGGATGCACATGGAGAGCAAACATACAAAATGGCACATCAACTTTCGAGACAGTGCTGATGTCAAATTCAGAAGACAAAAGGCGCAAGAGAAAGGAGACAAGGTCGGGTACCGCGGGTACACCTTGCTCGTTCTGTGGATGGATCTGTCTGTCCAGGATTGTCAAGTTCAGCCACAAGAAAAGATGTTCAGTAAAGCAGCACCCAGTATGAGACACTAATACTTTACCAAACTACTGACTTACCATGATTGCTTGCTACCAACCCTCTGTCAAGACGCCAAAGGCCATATATCATACCGATATTGTCGACCTACTCTACCAGAAAGAAAAAAAAAGATTTCCTACCAATTTTTAGCGGTTGGATGAACCTCGAAGCCTTGCAGGTTTGAACAAAGTGTGTCGCTACATCCGTAAATTGAACCATACTTTTTCTAATCAGCAGAAGTGTATTAATCCCTCAGCCACCAATAATTAAACGGATGTTCACTAATATTTATAAAGAAAAAATTGTTTACCAAAAGTTCGTAGTTTATCCCAGGCTAAGCTGGGAGCATTAGGCTCCATCACATTCCAGCCAAAACAACCTCAGTGCTCAAAACAATAAAGGGTGACATTTCAACAGACTATAATTAACCATTATCACCTTTTGACCTTTGCTATTGAAGCAAAGGGTACTGGTCCACGTGCCTTGAAACATTCAACAAGCTTATATTGCTGAGTTGAATTGTTTAATATTTGAGATATCGAGAGTATTAAGAGATTGTTGACATGACTAGCACATCGTTAACAATTTATTTTATAGTCTCAAGGACGCTGTCTGCCTTAGTGTTGGAGGTGTCTGAGCAGTCTAGCATTGTTTTCAAAATCTCTCTTCACTGTCGCTTCCATTCTCTCTTATTCTCTCACTCTCCCGCTCTCTCTCTCTCTCCCTCTCTCTCTCTCTCTCCCTCTTTCGTTTTTTTTCAGTCTTGGTTTGTCTATTTGTTCTTTTAAAACATGTTTTTCCTTTTTAAGTCGACACAATTCCTCTTCTTCTTTCTTCTTCTTCTTCTTGTTCTTCTTCTTCCTTTTGTTCTTCTTTCTTCTTCTTGTTCTTCTTCTTCCTTTTGTTCTTCTTCTTCTTCTTGTTCTTCTTCTTCCTTTTGTTCTTCTTTCTTCTTCTTGTTCTTCTTCTTCCTTTTGTTCTTCTTTCTTCTTCTTGTTCTTCTTCTTCCTTTTGTTCTTCTTTCTTCTTCTTGTTCTTCTTCTTCCTTTTCTTCTTCTTTCTTCTTCTTGTTCTTCTTCTTCCTTTTCTTCTTCTTTCTTCTTCTTGTTCTTCTTCTTCCTTTTCTTCTTCTTTCTTCTTCTTGTTCTTCTTCTTCATTTTCTTCTTCTTTCTTCTTCTTGTTCTTCTTCTTCCTTTTCTTCTTCTTTCTTCTTCTTGTTCTTCTTCTTCCTTTTCTTCTACTTCTTCTACTTTTTTTCTTCTTCCTCTTCTTTAACTCCCTGTGGGACATATATCATCAGCAAACATTTTCCAAGCCTTACCAGTTTGATGTCGCTCTTTCTGATATCGCGATGTCCTCCCCATTTCCTTCATCTCTGCTTCCACCTGCCATCTCCAACTATATTTTGACCTTTCCCTTTGTCTCCTCCCCTGGGGACTCCAAAAAGGGATTGTCGTGTAATACTCAAAGTTGGCTTCTGCAGTGTTTTCCATGCACCCAGTGTTACCTTGTTGTTATTAATTATTTCTATATATCTATCTCCCATTTCATTTTCTTGTCTTGCTATCTCCCTAACTTCTTACCTACTTAACTCTCTGCCATACATCTCTCTCTCTCTCTCTCTCTCTTACTTTCTCTCTCTCCCTCTCTCTGTGTCAATTCAGGCTTAATCATCGTGTTTAATGTTTACTCTTTTATGAAACAAATAACACTGACCATATATTTATAAATGTTACAAAGGTCAATCAAATAAATATTGGCACAAATGTCATATTCCTTTATCTATCATATGACGTCACGAGTCACCAACTACTTTTACGTTATTCCACACGCTATAACTGTACCTGAAAACTACTAGCAATTCTAGTACAATAAAGCCTAAATCTATCTATCGCACTACTACTACTATCTGTGCTACTAGACCCACAAAGACATAACAATATGATGGAAGAATCTGAAGACGGATAAAGTTATCTGGAGATGGCGTAGTGGTTAGTAAGCTGCCGGGGACAGGAACTTGGGTTAGTTCCAGATCAACATCTTCAAGGATCAACTGGTTTTAAAGTGGTACCAAGTTTTTTTTTTTTCTGGTTAAAAAAAAAGGAAGAAGAAAAAGACACCAATGGCGAAGTGATGAGCTAAAGACTCAAAAGTGTCACGTTGGTGAATAAAATGTATTTCCTAACACCATATTCCGTAAACGCCACTGAACGTGACGAAATTTTTTTCTTTCTTTCTCTTTTTTTTCTCTCATTCTCTCTTTCTCTCATTCTCTATTTTTTCTGTCCTTCGACAGAATCCTAGCGCAGTAGCAGATTGACTGTCACCCAATACATGATGAAAATAAACGGAAACAACTGCGAAGTATATTTTGTCAATCATGTACAATCAATGACAAACATTCGTTATTTCATTAAGGCGAAAGAGAAGATTGTTGCTGCATTGTGAAGTGAAATGTTTGATAACAAGCACGAACGTTATCAGAACTGAAACCACTAGATATGATAAAGCTATCAGAAATGACATTACTAGATGTGATAAGTTATCAAAATTGACATCACTAGATATGATAAAGTTATCAGAAATGACATCACTAGATATGATACAGTTATCAGAAATGACATCACAAGATATAATAAAGTTATCAGAAATTACATCACTAGATATGATAAAGTTATCAGAAATGACATCACTAGATATGATAAAATTACCAGAAATTACATCACTAGATATGATACAGTCATCAGAAATGACATCACTAGATATGATAAAGTCATCAGAAATGTTAGTAACACTTTGCTTCAAACATTCAGGGAAACAGAAGGTCAAGTACGCTGAGCGTCTTATAAGAGTGTGGCCAATCCAGTTACTTCATCATCATCATGTGCCATATCGGTTGGCGTAGGCGATCATGTCCGTCCACAATCTTCTATCCACAGTGCATCGTATCAATTCTGTTGCTGACTGTTTTCCATGTCATGACACCAAGCAATCTAGTATCATCTCTCTTTGTCGTCCACAATCACTTTCCCTGTATTTTGCCGGTTGTAACCAAGTATTTCAACTTTCCTCTTTTCGTGATGTGCCAGAAAAATGTTGATTGTTTCTTTCTGATGTTTTTAAGAGCTCCCTTTTTGTGTTGGCCTCTTTGAGAATGTTCTCATTGGTCTTTTTAGGTGTCCAGAGAACATTCAACATTATTCAGAGTAATTTCATCTTTGTTGCATCTAACGTCTTTCAATTTGTATGTCTACTGTCCATGATTCGCTTCCATAGGTCAGAATAATTGACTCTACATAGCACCGATGAACTGTCTTTCTCATTTCTGTTGACATAGACTTGTTACATAAGACGTATTTTATTTTCTGAAACGCTATTTTTGCTTGAGCTATTCAGCTTTTTATTTCTGTGGTCCACCTTCCATGTACTACCTTCAACAGCAAATAGTTACTGTTTTAATACTACCACAAATTCCTGATATTTAACTACTTTCAAACAATATACGAACCATTATTTATTCTCTCTATTTATTGTCCTTTGAGCCTAAGACACACATTGGGCACACTGTCTAGACTCTTCATGTCCAACGATCATTTTTATCAAATGTCTGACCTTGCACATGACCTGCATTGTATGTTTATTACATGTCCTTGTTCTGGGCGTGTCGCTCAATCGCGGCAAGACAGCTGATGTCTGCTGGTGTAGCCTCTCGCTTCAGTGTTCTTATTAGTGTTTCTCTAGGTCGACCTATTTTTATTTTACTCCCTGCTTCTCATTTGAGGGCCTGCTTTGAAATTCTCTTCTTGTCTCTTCTCATCACAAAGTCAACATTTGACCATCACCTTCTCCTGATTATATATTATATTTTTGGATACTTTGTCATTTTTCTTATTTCTGCTCCAGTCTTGAATCCATTCCATATATACACAAACTATTTTCTTGAGGAATTTGTTTTTAAATGCATATAATTTATTTGCTACTTCTTTTGTTGCTTTCCTACTATTATTTATTACAAACTAATTAAAATAATATTTAAGACGAAAAATTGATTAACCTGATAATCGGCAATATTATTACTGTAGAGGGAGCCGCGATAGCTCAGTGGTTAGTGAACTGGACTACAAAGGACAAGAGGTCCAGTTCGATCCTGACTGACGGCTTCCGGGTTCACCCAGCCTTAAATGGTTACCGGCTCTTTTTTTCTGGGAAAGTAAACCGGCAGGGGCATAATACCGACCACATTACTCCAAAAATCATGTGCTGAAGGTTTGTGAAAAGTGTAGTCACTTACACCATTATTCCCTATACTCTACTTGGCGTGACGGGGCTCCTTACTTGTTATCGTTATGGAAGGCCCCGGTATCACTGCAAACGAATTAAAAGCCATAATTGCTCAACTGCCCGTGCCAGTGGAATCATCCGAATTACTAACTCATCTCCTTTTATGTTGAACATCAATGTCTTTGTGATTGTGGTGTTCCTGTTTTAACATTTTAGTGTTTACACCATCAGACAAGGGAACCTAATAAGTTTGATTTTTGTTTGGAGCTCCATTGAAGTTCAATACAGCACTAAATGTAAGGTCAGGTCTTTCGGTCATTTCCGACGTTTGATAGCGTTGTTTGCATGACACAGCTGTGTACATAACTTGCATGTATATAACACAGTTTGATATTTTCTTTGTCTCAAGTTACGCTCATTCGAAGATTACTATCTTCGTCGTTTGAAGTTGCGTTTATTCGACAATTACTATCTTCATCGTCTAAAGTTGCGTTTATTCGACAATTACTATCTTCATCGTCTAAAGTTGCGTTTATTCGACAATTACTATCTTCATCGTCTAAAGTTGCGTTTATTCGACGATTACTTTCTTTATCGTCTAAAGTTGCGTTTATTCGACGATTACTGTCTTCATCGTCTAAAGTTGCGTTTATTCGACAATTACTATCTTCATCGTCTAAAGTTGGTGTTTGTTCGACGATTACTTTCTTCATCGTCTAAAGTTGGTGTTTGTTCGACGATTACTTTCTTCGTCGTCTAAAGTTGCGCGTAAATAATATGTTAAGTGTGGCCATTGCTCTATGTTGTGGTTCAAGCAAGCTGCGATATCTGTATTTTCGGACCAACACATCCGACTTTAACACAGTAATTTCGCGCACCTTTTCGTCGTCACTCGAGAGTATCTTCTCACTAGACCAGACTAACTTTTGTATTGTCAGAACAACCAGATATGGATGAAGTTTGATCTTAATTAGCTTTGATTCACTGTGAGATCGTCGTTCGCTTTTAGCTCACATCCGTCTAAAGATGGCAAGCAGGTCGTTCCAGTTGGTCATAATTTAAACCTTTGGGATTAACTCGCTCTTTTCTATTGAAATAAATGACATTCTTTATGTTTGATAAAATGACAGACATAACCACATAAAGGTTTGTCATTAATGTATCATGTCGAAATGGGCCTGAGGGTTGCACTAAATTTCGTCGTTCTAAAATAGTTTTTAATGAGAGTATGCCATTGCTGTCCAACATGGCAGCATTTTAATGTGAGGGGACCAGTTCTCTTTAAAAATGCAGTATTTTAATGTGGAATGACCAGTGTTCTTCAACATAGCCGGCAGTATTTTAATGTAAGGACGAACAGTGCTCTTCAACAATACAGTATTGTAATGTAGGAGACCAGTTAAAAAAAAAAGTAAATTACCCCCGTCACGCCAAGTGGCGTATAGGAAATAAGGTGTTAGTGACCATACATTTTACAGACCCTCGGCACATGATTTTTTTTTTTTTTTTTGGGGGGGGGGGGGGGGGGGGGTGGTAATGTGGTCGGTATTACGCCCTTGCCGCTTTACTTTCCTAGAAAAAAAATCCGGTACCCATTAAAGGTTGGGTGAACCGGAACCCGTCGGTTGGGATCGAACCCTACCTCTTGTCCTTTGTAGTCTAGTTCACTGAGCTATCGCGGCTGCCAAGGAGACCAGAGCTTTAAAAAAATTATGTATTTTAATGAAAGTGGACCAGTGTTTTTTCAACAATTAAGTATTTTAATGTTAGGGGACCAGCGTTCTTCAAGAAAACAGTATTTTTAATGTTAGGTAACCAGTGCTCTTCAGCGTGGTAGTATTTTCCCCTCGCACTGAGACACTCTTCACTTTTATTTGAAGCTGGTTTTGACCGAAGATCATTGAGTAGGTACTAAACTCAGGATAATATCAGATTACAATTGAATCCATGCGAAAGAATAATATTGAAGGAAGAGTCACACTGGGATTCAACCCATGTTCACTTCAAACTGAAATTGAACAATTCACGTTCAAGCTGGAAAATCCACGTAGTTTCTCGAAATTGTTCATGTCAAGTATTGATCTATGGGTGTAACATTATTGCTTCCACATCCCATTGTAATGTTTTTGTTGTGTTGTACGTTTCTGTATTATTTCTGTGATTTTGATCTACTCCACGATGCCAATCAATGGAATGCAATTATTGTGTCAAATTGCAATCGTTACCCTGAAGTTGCCATCTTTAACAAAAACATGGAGCTAAATCTGCAGAGAGACAAGTCAAACTAATTTCTCTGTGGTTTTTGTTGTCTCTCTACATGTCTAGCGGCTTAATACTGTTGTTATGTTTATTTATCATGTTTCTTGCAGGTCTACTACCGGTCCACGAGATATTTAATTTATATGATATACTTGTACCTATCTCCATCTGTACTAAAGTTTCTGACAGACATACTCAGTAAATACATGAAGCCTTTCTGCTGTCAATTAGATTAGTATGTGTTCTTTATCTGCACTTCCTTTATGCTGATGATACTGTATTACTTGCAGAAAATCCTAAAGATCTGCAACAATTACTTATTGAAACAAATATGACAAGCAAAAAATATGGATTAGATATGAATATTAAAAAAGCTAAAACTATGATCATAAAGAAAGGTAATACTCAAAACCTACAAGTGGATATCAAAGTTGATGGAGAAGACGTGGAGACAGTTCAGAGCTACAACTACCTTGGACATACTATAGCCCGTGATAGAAAATGTAAAACTGAAATAAACAAAAGAATAGGAATAAAAAAAAAAGTAAAGTACCCCCCGTCACGCCAAGTGGCGTATAGGGAAATATGGTGTTAGTGACCCTATATTTTATAGACCTTCAGCACATGATTTTTGGGGTAATGTGGTCGGTATTACGCCCGTGCTGCTTTACTTTCCCAGAAAAAATCCGGTACCCATTTAAGGCTGGGTGAACCCGGAGCCGTCGGTTGGGATCGAACCCTACCCCTTGTCCGTAGTAGTCCAGTTCACTAACCACTGAGCTTTCGCGGCTCCCACTAATTTTTAGGGAATTAGTAAAACCCAGGTGTCCTCGCCAGGGAACGAACCCCGGCTGTTGCCGTGGTAAGCCAACCGCCTATCGATTGCGCTAACCGGACACCCAAAGAATAGGAATGGCAAGTTATATCTTCTCAAAATTCCTGTATGGTGCAAAAACATGTACATTAGACAAGAAAATAGAGCAGAAAATTGAAACCTTTGAAATGTGGATTTATAGAAGAATAGGTAGATTTTGTTTGGAAAGAAAAGAAAAGAAACGAGAAGGTCTTACAACAACTAAAATTGAAAAGAGAACTACTATATACAATTAAAACAAGACAAATTAGATTTTTAGGGCATATTTAAAGACACAACAGCCTGCTTAAAGTAATCTTGGAAGGAAAATACAAGGTAAAAGATACAGAGGCAGACCAAGACAAACATGGAGGAGTATGATCAAAAGATGGACAAGACAGCCAATGACAACCTGCACCTTCAAAGCAAGAGACAGAGCGGAATGGCGCTCCATGGTAGCCAGTCTTCGATGCTGGGAAAGGACACTCAATGGTGATGATTATCTGCACATATGCTTTAAACATCCTTTATTAACCAATAAGAGAGTGCATAAAATGAAAGAAGATGTCCAGCGACTCATACCTGACTGCTTGTGCCAGACCAGTTAACTAAAACTATTTAAAACATAATGAACGTCTCGTGCTGACTTTCCAAGTTGGCATAGCAGTTTTGTTAGGTGAAGCGAGTATGGCTTGAAGAGGGAAAGTAAACCTGACATTCATAAAACTACATGCTGAAATCGGGCAGTTTTGGCCCAAATAAAGATAGCTCAACCAATAGGGAAGGTGGAACCAGGGCTGTATACACTTCCTTCTTTCTAGAGCTATGTAGCAGAAACAGCTTCTCGCGCACTTTTTGTATCAACATCTGTTGTAACTATATGGACAACATCCCTCGCTACAGTTCTTTGTTTTGTTTACTCCAATATTTTCCTAATGTCACAACATCTGGTTTTATTAACATGTGGTTTGTAGCTTGGATCTATCGTTTTGGTTTCATTCATAGGAAGTGAACAAACAGTTAGCACACAAGGTAGTGAACAAACAGTTAGCAAGCACAAAGCGGATTGTTTGTTCATTAATCTAACATGGACGTATCGTTTTGGCTTCATTCTAAGGAAGTGAACAATTAGCACACAAGGTAGTGAACAAACAGTTAGCACACAAGGTAGTGAACAAACAGTTATCACACAAGGTAGTGAACAAACAGTTAGCACACAAGGCAGTGAACAAACAGCTAGCAAGCACAAAGCGGATTGTTTGTTCATCAACGTAACATGGACGTATCGTTTTGGCTTCATTCTAAGGTAGTGAACAAACAGTTAGCACACAAGGTAGTGAACAAACAGTTATCACAAGGTAGTGAACAAACAGTTAGCACACAAGGTAGTGAACAAACAGTTAGCACACAAGGTAGTGAACAAACAGTTAGCACACAAGGTAGTGAACAAACAGTTAGCACACAAGGTAGTGAACAATCAGTTAGCACACAAGGTAGTGAACAAACAGTTAGCACACAAGGTAGTGAACAAACAGTTAGCACACAAGGTATTGAACAAACAGTTAGCACACAAGGTAGTGAACAAACAGTTAGCACAAAGCGGATTGTTTGTTCATTAACGTAACATGAACCTCAACATGACCACGCCTACACGAGTTACTATTTCCCATGATACAACAGCTTTAAAACAAACGTAGCGTTGATTTTTTTTTAAAATTAAAATAATATTGTTATCTGCCGTGTGTGAAGATTATCAGGTAGTTCCGCAATCCAACAACTTAATACTGCTTCAGGTTACAAATATCGTAAAGTCATTACTGCGGTCAAGCAATACCGAGAACTCATTCTATGGGGGTGGAATGCCGAGGATTCGTTACTCACCGTTACTGTGACGGTTGAATACCGAAAATTATTTACTGTGACGGTCAAATACCGAGAATTCGTCACTGCGATTGTAGATATAGTGAAGGTAAATACGGAGACTCGTTACTATGGTAGTGGAATACGGAGATTTGGTTTCTGTGGTAGTGGAATACTTGGAACTGGTTACTGTGGTAGTGGAATACAGAGAACTGGTTACTGTGGTAGTGGAATACAGAGAACTGGTTACTGTGGTAGTGGAATACAGAGAACTGGTTACTGGGGTGGTGGAATACGGAGAACTCGTCACTGTGGTGTGGCATACGGATAACTGGTTACTGTGGTGTGGCATACGGATAACTGGTTACTGTGGTAGTGGCATACGGATAACTGGTTACTGTGGTGTGGCATACGGATAACTGGTTACTGTGGTAGTGGCATACGGATAACTGGTTACTGTGGTAGTGGAATACGGATAACTGGTTACTGTGGTAGTGGCATACGGATAACTGGTTACTGTGGTAGTGGAATACGGATAACTGGTTACTGTGGTAGTGGAATACGGATAACTGGTTACTGTGGTAGTGGAATACGGATAACTGATTACTGTGGTAGTGGAATGCAGAGACTCGTTACTGTGGTAGTGGCATACGGATAACTGGTTACTGTGGTGTGGCATACAGATAACTGGTTACTGTGGTGTGGCATACGGATAACTGGTTACTGTGGTGTGGCATACGGATAACTGATTACTGTAGTAGTGGAATACGGATAACTGGTTACTGTGGTAGTGGAATACGGATAACTGGTTACTGTGGTAGTGGAATACGGATAACTGGTTACTGTGGTAGTGGAATACGGATGACTGGTTACTGTGGTAGTGGAATACGGATAACTGGTTACTGTGGTAGTGGAATACGGATAACTGGTTAATGTGGTAGTGGAATACGGATAACTGGTTTCTGTGGTAGTGGAATACGGATAACTGGTTACTGTTGTAGTGGAATACGGATAACTGGTTACTGTAGTAGTGGAATGCCGAGACTCGTTACTGTGGTAGTGGCATACGGAGAACCCGTTACTGTGGTTGTGGAATACGGAGACTCGTTACTGTGGTAGTGGCATACGGAGACTCGTTACTGGTAGTGGAATACGGATAACTGGTTACTGTGGTAGTGGAATACGGATAACTGGTTACTGTGGTAGTGGAATACGGATAACTGGTTAATGTGGTAGTGGAATACGGATAACTGGTTTCTGTGGTAGTGGAATACGGATAACTGGTTACTGTGGTAGTGGAATACGGATAACTGGTTACTGTGGTAGTGGAATGCCGAGACTCGTTACTGTGGTAGTGGCATACGGAGAACCCGTTACTGTGGTTGTGGAATACGGAGACTCGTTACTGTGGTAGTGGCATACGGAGACTCGTTACTGTGGAGTGGTATACGGAGACTCGTTACTGTGGTAGTGGAATACGGAGACTCGTTACTGTGGTAGTGGAATACGGAGACTCGTTACTGTGGTGTGGCATACGGAGACTCGTTACTGTGGTCGTGGAATACGGAGACTCGTTACTGTGGTAGTGGCATACGGAGACTCGTTACTGTGGTGTGGCATACGGAGACTCGTTACTGTGGTAGTGGAATACGGAGACTCGTTACTGTGGTAGTGGCATACGGAGACTCGTTACTGTGGTGTGGCATACGGAGACTCGTTACTGTGGTAGTGGAATACGGAGACTCGTTACTGTGGTAGTGGAATACGGAGACTCGTTACTGTGGTAG
Organism: Megaustenia siamemsis; assembly: GCA_032433765.1. Lineage (NCBI taxonomy): Eukaryota > Metazoa > Mollusca > Gastropoda > Stylommatophora > Ariophantidae > Megaustenia > Megaustenia siamemsis. Next base: position 131,199,110 of record JAVIAB010000092.1, read on the forward strand.
TGGAATACGGAGACTCGTTACTGTGGTAGTGGCATACGGAGACTCGTTACTGTGGTGTGGCATACGGAGAACTCCTTATTAGAGACAACACTTAGCATTGGCTAAAGTCTGTATATGTCATTTTAAATTACTAATCTTCGCAGTGCTGATACCATTTCATAAACTCCCTCTATGTCTCATAGCAGCTTGTCATTGATTCTTCAGTTGATTTGCACATTTGTGTCTTTCTATGAATATAAACTACATATGATTTCTAGGTTGTACATTCAAAATGATTACAAGAGTCTATAGCTTTAAATTTATCTGGGAAAGTAAAGCGGCACGGGCGTAATACAGACCACATTACCCCAAAAATCATGTGCCGAAGGTCTGTAAAATTTATGGTCACTAACACCATATTCACTATACGCCATTTGGCGTGACAGGGGTTCTTTACTTTTTTTAAAAATAGCTTTAAATTTAAAAGCTTTTGTTTTTATAAATTGAATGTGGCATTCCAAAAAACTCTTGATATTATTAAATTTATGATGTTTTTGTTACAAACGTTTGTCTACTAAAATATCATTCCTGCATAAATATTTGCGTTAGCTAAATTTACTTTAACTTTTTGTTTCTGGTGCCACAGATTGAAACGACTTGCATAAAATATCAGTTTTAAGAATAAGTGACCTGCACTATAGCCTTAGAACTTCTTCATTCAAAATAAACGCTGCATAATTTCCAAGACTATGACTAAAGTGCCACTTTAAGATGAAAACAAACAGCTGTGCTCCACGGAACAAAAAAATTCTCTGTATATAATCTCTACAGTTTATTTCACTAATTCACATTTTCTTCGATTCCTTCTCGCGACCAATTCTTTTTTTCAATTTAATCAACACTCCCAACCACCCAAAGTCAGAGAAATATGGTCAAGAATGCAAGACATGATCGACGAGACAGAGACTGTGTCAATGAAAGAAGTCTATGTTACAAAACGCCTCAAGCTCATGTATGTCTCCAGCACAAGTATAATCTATTCCCTCTTTTCATGAATCAAACGACATAGAAAACACTCTCCCTTCTCACTGCACTCTCACCCTCCTTGATTTTCTAACAAAACGCTCCTTGTTTCTCAGACACCAACCACTGAAGGCTGCAAACATAACCTTCAACCTTAACCCAGCATTTCCTTTCTGATTCATCTCCAACGAAAATCTCTTTTAATTTTTATTTTTAAATAATCATTGATGCAACGCAGAGGTTCTCAAGTCATGTTCTCGGCTGGAACAGATTTTCATTTCTTCTCTTGTCAATTGTTATCACTTGTGAGTCTACTTTTGGGTAATATTTGAAAATCAGTGAACAGTCAGTTGTGGTAATGGTCAAGTAGTTCACATATTTTTGCTGGTAGGTACTTCTAAGGAGCCGCGATAGCTCAGTGGTTAGTGAACTGGACTACAAAGGACAAGAGGTAGGGTTCGATCCCAACCGACGGCTTCCAGGTTCACCCAGCCTTTAATGGGTACCGGATTTTTTTCTGGGAAAGTAAAGCGGCACGGGAGTAATACCGACCACATTACCCCAAAAATCATGTGGCGAAGGTCTGTAAAATTTATGGTCACTAACACCATGTTCCCTATACGCCATTTGGCGTGACGGGGGCTCTTAAATAACTCTAAGGTACTAAGGACGGCTCAATGTCAGATCGACAGTCTCCAATCGAAATAAGAGATGGGGTAGGGAGGGGGGGGGGTTGGCTCAGTTATTTGGAGAAGGAAATAAGAGTGAGAAGAGTACTGGACACCCCCCCCCCCACTCTGATATATTCTTAATTAAGCTAATACTTCACTCCTATGCGACAATACTTGTTATAAAACATTAATTAGCTTAATTGTAAAGATTTATTTGTACACAATCAAAAATTAGTGTGTGTTGATGTTTGATGTACTACTGCTTTTAGTTTAGATAACTTATATGCTCTATCATTGCATGGGATTATAATAGGAACAGGGACCAGCGACAGCGTAACTCCCATACCAAGAAAATGGATTGCAGGTTGAATGAGTAATTATAGTGGTCATCTGATGATATTAAATGATTTACCGCTTGATATGAATCTGAGCATGCAATGATATATGATGAGACAGTAAATTTAATTACTTCTTGCTAGGTGTATGGGGACGAGCACGCTATATAATCACTCTGCCATCTAGATTGAACGATGATACCGTACCGCTTTCAAATTCCGTTAATATTTTATTCTCCTAACTTTTTTCAGTTTAGCTTTTTTGATCATTCGCACAACAAAATATATTTCTACGAAATGGAATTACACAATTAATATTTTAAACAATAATAAGAAAAGCACTCTTTGACAAGAATTCCCATTTTAAAAAAATAATTTCAATAAAGTAAATAATACATTTGTGACAAAAAGTGAAGTGTAAGTACAGTTTGTCTTCATGCTGTTAAACGCTGATTGTTCTATGCGTTTTGGTAATTTTTATGTTCTACAAGAGGCCAAGAAAAGTAGAACATGAGGAGGAGACAATCATAACATTTGGACGCGCAATGTGAAGGACAGAGCTAGAATATATTTCGGAAACGGCAGGAAAGAAACTGAGAAAGGAGAGATACAAGAAAACAAATGCATAGCAGGATGTTACCAGTAAAATTGATATGGGCTAAGTGGTTATCTAGGCCATTAGGCATTAAAAAAAAAAAAAGCAAAGTACCACCGTCACGCCAAGTGGCGTATAAGGAATATGGTGTTAGTGACCATCATTTTTACAGACACATGATTTTTGGGGTAATGTGGTCGGTATTACGCCCGTGCCGCTTTACTTTCCCAGAAAAAAATCCGGTACCCATTTAAGGCTGGGTGAACCCGGAAGCCATCGGTTGGGATCGAACCCTACCTATTGTCCTTTGTAGTCCAGTTCACTAACCACTGAGCTATCGCGGCTCACATGCCATTAGGCATGGTTTTTTTTTTTATTATAATAGTTGTATACAGAAATGTTACTTCAGTAAAAATGAATGTAACTATGGACGATTAACTAATATATTAAGATACATCTTTCATAGCTGTTTGTTTTCATCTAATGTGATATTTTAGCTGTAACTTGAAAAGTAAGCAGCATATATTGATTATGATGTTCTGAGTCTAGTACTTTTCACTCATTCTTAAAATATGTATTTTATGTAAGTGGGTTTTTTTAAACGATAGACGTCAGGCAACTAAAACAAGTAGAGGAATTTAAATACACAGGAAGTCTAGTGACAAACAACATAAATAGACCCAAGATGCAACAAAGCTTGTCAAATTATTGGATAGCTATCACCTCTATTGTCCAACAAGGAAGGAACCCTAGAGGTAAAACGGGCACTCTACAATACAATCTTTCTCCCAAAGTTGTGCTACCAGTCCTGGACCATAGATGCAAGAACAATTAGAAAAATAACCTCTACTGAGATGAAATGTGTTAGACGAATGACAGGAAACAGTCTGAGAGATAAGATAAGAAATGAAGAAATGAGAAAAGAGCTAGGAAGACAACCGCCACAGAACATATAAAGAAACAACAGATAAAATCGGTTGGTGAACAGGCAGAAAGATCAAAACACATCACAACGAGCCCTCAATCAACGTTGCGTGAATACCAGACCCAAGGTCAATGGTCGACCACGAAAAAGATGGATTGACATAATATTAGAACCACTAGGAAACATAAGAGCACCAAAGGCCAGCAGAAGAGCAAAAGACAGTAAATGATATCTCCCCTCGACGCAGCAAGATAAATGAGGAAAGAAAGAAGCAGGAGAATAAGAAGTAAGTATTTCAATGAGTAACATCAGACACAAATAATAACATCTTTAAGGTATAGTCAATGTGTATGTATGAACAGTATTTTAGCAGTTAATGCCCGTAATTTAAATATTAAAAATTGACAAATTTGAGAGTTTCAGAGGTTATATACAATATTATATTTCTAACCACACACGTTTTGTCATTTTAAGATGCAGATTCTTCTAATCAGTTTGAATGTAAAATAGAAGTATTTGTATTTTATGTTCCATGAAATTTGCAAATGAGCAAATTAACTAAAGTATCACTGACGAACAACTGTGTTTTCTTTTCTCGATCAGTTTTCTCTCAGGATAACGTTTCCTTAGGATGTCCTTCAGTTAACAGCAGGGAGTTTGACTTCAGCTTATTCCATTTTGGCAGGCCTTGTATTTGACATAATTAGAATACCAGGTCTCCCCGTTACCATCTTTAGTCGTCTTTTACAGCATGATAGTATATGCAGTTGTTGAAGCTTGCTTATATGAAACACACAAAGGGATAATAAACGATATAGCAGTCGATATATGTGAGCGTCAGTAGTGTATTAGTAGTAGTGGTAGTAATAGTAGTAGTGGTAGTAGTAGTAGTAGTAGTAGTAGTGGTAGTAGTTGTAGTAGTAGTGGTAGTGGTGGTGGTGGTAGTAGTAGTAGTAGTAGTGGTAGTAGTAGTAGTAGTAGTGGTAGTGGTGGTAGTAGTAGTAGTAGTAGTAGTAGTAGTGATAGTGGTAGTGGTGGTGGTAGTAGTAGTAGTAGTGGTAGTAGTAGTGGTAGTGGTAGTAGTAGTAGTAGTAGTAGTAGTGGTAGTAGTAGTAGTAGTAGTAGTAGTAGTAGTGGTAGTAGTAGTAGTAGTCGTAGTAGTAGTGGTAGTTGTAGTAGTAGTAGTAGTTGTAGTTGTAGTAGTAGTAGTAGTTGTTGTTGTTGTAGTAGTAGTGGTAGCAGTAGTAGTGGTAGTTGCAGTAGTAGTTGTAGTAGTAGTAGTGGTAGTAGTAGTAGTAGTGGTGGTAGTAGTATCAGTTGTAGTTGTAGTGGTAGTAGAAGTAGTGGTAGTAGTAGTTGTTGTTGTTTGTTGTAGTAGTAGTGGTAGTAGTAGTAGTAGTAGTAGTAGTAGTAGTAGTGGTAGTAGTAGTAGTAGTAGTAGTAGTAGTAGTAGTAGTGGTAGTAGTAGCAGTTGTAGGTGTAGTAGTAGTAGTAATAGTAGTAGTAGTAGTAGTAGTAGTAGAGGTTGTTTGGAATAGTTGTAGTAGTAGTGGTAGTAGTGGTAGTAGTAGTAGAAGTAGTAGAAGTGGTAGTAGTAGCAATAGTAGTAGAAGTAGTAGTAGTAGTAGTAGTAGGGTTAGTATTAGTAATAGTTGTTGTTGTAGTGAGAGAGAAGTTATTTTAGAAAAATAAAAACGTTTAAACAATATCTACAGTTATAGCTTTAGAAAGAAAATCGTTGACTGGGTGATTAGTGGGCTCGGTTCATGAACAGAAGGGTTCGGGCTCACATCTCAGGGGTGGCAGACTTTTGTTTCGGGCCGACAAGGCTCAGGGGTTCATCTGTTCTCTAAAAATGAGTACCAGGATTTTTCTTCAAAGCAAAACGGTGATATCGACCACATTAGCAAAAATTGTGCTTGTGGCCATTGAAAAATATTATCAGAAATATTTCCCCATTCGCTTAGCAATGTATACAGAGAACTTTTACTATGTACAGCTTTATGAATAGTACAAGACGACATGGAATGTTTCGACATTTAGGTCCGAAAATGTGTCTTCCTTTTGGACATACTTGGCCATAAGTAATAGGAAAGTTTAGACAAGGGTAAAGCTCACACACAATAGAAAATATTATAATTCTTTCTTTCTTTCTTTCTTTCTTTTCTTTATCCTGTTCTGCTATTGCCGGTAGACATTACAGGCTTATGTCAATGTTATGTTTTCTATCAAGTACACTTTTTGTGGCTTGGCACATAGTGATATTGCATTGTTTTATTATGCCGTAAATCCCATCAATTACCTTGTTCAGCGTATGAACCGACAAAAAGCAACATGTCAACACCAAGGTCCGAGCATCGGCACAAGCTGGACTTTGTCCTTGTTCGCAGACAACACTTTAATAATGTTAGGATAACCAGAGCATACCAGATCGCAGTCTGTGACACAGACCACGCACTTGTCATAAATAAAGTGAAGGCAACCACCAAAAGGATATAAAAATCTAGAGAACCATCCAGGCTGAAGTTCAATATCGCTGCAACAAGCAAGTCCTGTTCAAGAATGTATTCCAGAAATGCATGGAGAAAGCTGAAAACATAGACAATGTAGATTGCTTGCTTGCGTTCGCCCGATGACTAAAGTGTTTTAGAGTATTCGTAGACTGTAGAATTCCTCTTCATCATCCGCCCTTAAAAGGACGTTAAGTGGGTGTGTCTGCGTTGTGTTGTGGTTTCCAGTATAACTTTGATATTTGCACCTTTCGGCCCAACACATCCGACTTCAGCACGAGACAATGTAGATGATTCATAGAACCGGCTTAAATCGCACATCCTTGACTGTGCAATCTCTTCTTTCGGTAAAGGCAAACACTTAACCAAGGACTGGGTTCATGAAAACGTGATGAAACGCATGCCAATTGTAGAGAAAAAGAACAAGATCCTAACCTTAAAGAATAACCCATGCCAGAAGACAAAAGACAAATTCAAACTAGAAAGAACAGAAGTACAACGGGAATCAAAGTGATGTGTGAACGAGTACTGGTCAGATCTGAGCTGTTGAGCTGGGCGATTCACGAACAATGTATAACAACATTAAGATGTCTAGGCTGAAACCAAAAATTTGGGGGCCTCGGTAGCCTAGTAGGGAGAACCACCCGACTGGACTACCGACGTTCGGACAACCGGTGTTCGATTCCCGCTGGGAGCAGTGTGAATTGTACTCGTGGTTGAAAAAAAATACCCCCACGGTCGACCCAGCTGTTGGCAGAAATGGGTACCAGGATATTACCCTGGGAAGGTGAGGAATGTTGCCTCGCATCTGAGTTTCGATGCTTGAGGCGACACTATCCAGGAATTTCCGAACATTTCTGTAAAGGCGGCCGAGCACATATGGGTGGAAACTCGCTAAGACGCCGGTTCAAGTCTCCTATTTTACCTTTACCAAAAAAATTGCTCTCTTAGAAGACGCAAACGGTGAGCCTATCAGTGACAAAATTGAAGAGCTGGAAAGATGGGTCGAACATTACTCAAGTCTCTATTCTGATGACGGACCAGCAAGCTCACTCCTACACCAGCTAGGATTGTGCATCCAAGAATCTCAGTGCTGACTGATCTAGACAATGAACCCACTGAGAATGTACTTCACGATGTCATCGTCGACCTCTCAAGTAGATAAGCGTCTGGTAACGACAACATTTGAACCGAAATATTCAAAGAAAATCTTAAAACACTTCTGCCCCCACCTCTACATTGGACGACCTTGTCCAATGTTGGAGAAATGTAAATATACCCCAGGACATAAAGATGCCAAGATTGTAACGTTATGTAAAAATAAAGGGGACAGGGTGGTTGTAAAACTATAGGGGTATATATATATATATATATATGGCCCTTTTCGTCTTGTCAGACGGTCTAGTGGAGGCTATTGCGTATTTTTTTGAGGTATTGTTTTTGCCGAACAGCTTCTCTCGTGGCTAATTCTACCAATGTTTGACAAACACACGCGGTCACATAATGAACAGGTCAGGCTCGCTGGTCCACAGGGTTTACCATCCTTTTTCATGAGTCTCTTCTCTTCTAAGTCCTGTCTTAGAACAGTCTCAAATGTTGTTATACCGTTCCTTATACGTGCTCTCCATGATGTGCGATCACTTGCCAGATGTTGCCAGTCGTTTTCACAGATGGAGAAGTCTTTCAGAGATGATTTGCAGATATCTCTATATCGTAGTTTAGGTCTGCCGATTTGTCGTTTTCCGTGTTTTAGCTCGCCATATAGTATTTGCCTAGGAATGCGTTTTTCTTCCATCCGTTGGACATGCCCCAGCCATCTTAGCCTTCGACTTCTGAGCATCGACATGATTGTTAGGGTCTTAGCACGTTGCAGGACAGTTAAGTTGGTTATTTTGTCCTGCCATTTGATGTGCATTATTTTGCGGAGACATCGCATGTGGAAGACATTTAGTCTTTTTTCCTGGTTTGAGTATGTTGTCCAGGTTTCGGATCCATATAGTAGTGTGCTAAGCACACAAGTTTGATATATTAAGAGTTTAGTCTTTTGAGTTAGTTTCGTGTTGTTCCATGCCCTTTTTGTGAGTTTGCCGAAGGTCGTAGCTGCCTTACCAATTCGACAGTTTATTTCTTCATCAAGAGAGATGGTTTGCGTAACTGTGGATCCAAGATGTGTAAATTTCTGTACTGATTCTAGTGGGCAGTCTTTTAGAGTAATAGATATAGGTTTGAAGTCACCTTGATTTAGTATTACTGTCTTCTGAACATTAATTGACAGTGAAAAAAGGTCGCATGCTTTATCCAGGTTGTTGATCAGCGACTGTAGGGTGGCCTCACTATGAGCGACTAGGGCTGCATCGTCAGCAAATAAAAATTCTTTAAGTAGGGCAACATTTGTTTTGGTTTTTGCTCTTAGTCGTGCTAGGTTGAACAGTGAGCCATCTGGTCTAGTGCGAATGTAAATATCTCCTGAGCTGTTTTCGAAGGTGTAATTTAGGAGGGCAGCAAAAAATATACCAAAAAGGGTGGGGGCGAGGACACATCCCTGTTTCACTCCTTTGTTGACTTTGAAATTCTCTGATGGACTCCCATCAAAATGGACTTTGCCATTCATGTCTTCATGGAAGGAAATTATCAGCCTAAGTAATTTAGGAGGGCAGCCTATGCCTTCTAACACTTTGTAGAGACCATCTCTGTTTACTGTGTCGAATGCCTTTGTGAGATCCACAAAGGCAATATAGAGCGGCATATTTTGTTCCCGACATTTTTCCTGCAGTTGTCTAAGAGTGAAGATCATATCTATGGTTGATCTCCCGGGTCTGAAACCGCATTGGGACTCGGGAAGCACCCGTTCTGCAAGTCTATGCAGGCGATTAAGTACGACTCTAGCAAAAGCTTTGCCTGTTGTGCTAAGGAGAGAAATGCCTCTGTAATTGTTGCAGTCACCCCTGTCTCCTTTATTCTTGTACAGCGTTATAATCTTGGCATTTCTCATATCATGAGGTATTTCTCCGTTTCTCCAGCATTTAATTAGCAGTTTGTATAGGTGTGGAAGTAGTACGCTTAGGTTGTCCTTTAGTGCATCTGTGGGAATGTTGTCATTTCCTGCAGCTTTTCCTCTTGAGAGGGCATTTATAGTGTCAGCAAGTTCGTTCATAGTAGGCTCAACATCCAGTTCAAACATTGTAGGATATTTGGGTATTGATTGTGCTAGAGCTGTGTTTGCTGGTCTGTCGTCACTGTATAGATTAGAGTAGTGTTCAACCCATCTTTGCATTTGTTGTCCCTTGTCAGTAATAGGTTCTCCAAACTTGGATTTTAGGGGGCTAATTTTGTTATTTTTGGTCCAAGGGCCTTTTTTATATTGTCATGCATGGTTTTTGAGTCGCCCCTGTCTGAGGCTTTCTGTATTTCAGAGCATAGATTGTTCCAGTATTCATTTGCGCATCTTCTTGCTTCGCGTTGTAGGGTGGCTTGCGCATGTTTGAGCTGATCCTTGGTGATTTGATTGGGATTATTATTGAAGTTCAGTAAAGCCTTTTTCTTATTAGCTATTAGTGGGTCTAGTCTTGCTGCATTTTCTTCGACCCAGTCGTTCTTTGAGAACCGTTTCTGGCCGTAGGTAGATAGAGCGCAGTTATAGATGTGTGTTCTCAGGGAGCACCAGTTGTCATCCACACTTGATGCATCTTCTACTTCTTCTACCAGTTCATCAAACTTGGATCTAAAAATATCTTCGGTTGGTGTGGTTTTTGTCGCTGTGATGCTGATCTTGGCTGCTGCAGGCTCTCTTGATTTGTAGATACGACTACTTCTGGATTTGATCTTACTAATGACTATAGCTCGTTTCAAAACATATGCCCAACTTCAAAATGCTATTACTCTCTAACCGTTTGTTAAATACTTTTGAAATTTTCCAAATGTTATTAGAATGCAAAAGACCCTTTAAATGTATATTTAACAAATATCTTGCAGCTGCAGTTTTCTTAAAGCGGCGATATTTCTTTGATGTTTGTCAAAATTGTAAATTGTGAAGCCCTAAAGAATAGAAATTACCGTAGTTGCTGGTCTACGATTAATTTTCACTAGGTAAAGGCGTGGCCGTAATGGGGAAATAACTGGATAAAACAAAACACCAGGAGAATTATTGTCTGCTCAGTTCGAGGACGGACGATAATAATATCAAGGTATACCTGTATGTCCAATTTTCATAGTTGTGTGGTCCTGAAAAGGACCGTTTGTTGAAATAATTTAAGGTAATATAGGGGCCAACATTGTGGGGGCTATATACTTTCATTCTGAATCAGACGAGTCTAAAAGATTAATAACTGTTTGGGGTTGAACATTCCACAAACCATCATTTTTCCAATATTCCTCTTCCTGTTTTAAGACGTGGTCTTCACATTTAGCCCAATAATCTTTGTCTATATTTAATAAAGCGAGATTAGCAAGAGTCTTTACATCGCATATTTTGAATGTTGTATTTTCATCTGCCACTTGTCCTTTAAATTTTGCCCAGATTAGTTCTATTGGATTTAAATGAGCGTGGTAAGGTGGCAGCCTCAAACTTATATGACCGTGCTCTTGGATAATCTTATCTATTTGAAAAATCTTTGTCCTCTGTTTTTGCTTTACTAGAGATAGTAATTCAGGTTTTAAGTACATGTTATTAAATTGTATGTGCTCCTTTGTGAGCCATATCTTAATAGCATCTTTTGTACTGGATGACGTCGGGACTTTATCTTCAAGTGCAACAATGTTGTGGTACGCTGCATTGTCCATTATTATGCAAGATGGTCGATCTAGTGCTGGGAGAACATAATTTTCAATCCAATGTCTAAATATGTGACCATTCATCTCAGAGTGATAATCCCGATTGTCTATGGATTTTGAAAGAAAAATGAGCTCTGCATTCTGTATTAGTCCATGTTGTCGACTACCTGCATGAGCAATTATCAAGCGCTGTCCTTTGCTGCTAGGTATTAATCTCTTAATCTTTCCATCTGATGACTGCCATTCCCTTTGGTTAGTGTGGTGAGCATTGATCCATGTTTCATCCAAGTACACAATATCATAACCTTGCTTGCGCACCTCTTTTACTTCACGTAAGTACTTGCTTCTCATGACTACTATATGTGGCTTCTCACAGATGATGTTTCATCCATTGGGATACTTTCTGAATGTAAAGCCTGCAGCTCTCACATTCCTCCATAATGTAGATTTGATATTTCAATACTGTTGTTCTTTTTCAGCGATACTTTTAATTTTCTTATTGTAACAGTTTCATTCATACCCAACATTTTGCGAATTTCACTTCTAATAAGTTCACTGTCGAAATTATCCAACATTTTTGCTCTTCCTTGTGATTTTGTATATTTGGAACATTGACGGTCACGTGCTTGAATCCGGCGATTAAATGACCGTTTAGATAAATCAAAAATGTGTCTTGTCCTATTCTCAGGGTTTTCTAAAGAATGAAATAATCTTCCTCGTTTAGCCTCTTTGCAAAAATAGTCATACATTTTTATTGCGATGTTTTGTAAACTGCAGAATTTCATTTTAAGAATCATGATAAATGTTATTGTTCCACGTTACGCCGCTGAATTAACGGAAATGGAACACACAATGTCCCGTGTTTACTACAAGTGTCTAATTGTGTCAGAAAACTCACGCGGAAAGCGTGAAAAATCGTAAATTTGAGCGTGTATAGATTTGTAATCGCTATTTTTAACTTAAATACTGTAAACACTAAGTTTTGACTACATCAATGGGTCGTCATAAATTTATATAAATCAAATAAGCAATAATAATAACCAAATGTTTGTTTTTAATTAAATTAATTCCCTGTTGGGTTCTAATCATTATAACTATACATGCAAATTTTGAAAAAAATACAAAAAGCGGTTTAAAAGATATTGATTTTTAAAGTTGGGCAAGACTTATGAAACAAGCTATAGAGCGTGGTCTGTGTTGCAGTCTGCACTGTGATATGTTCGTGTTATTCTGATGTTATTTAAAGACTGCCTACGTGTAAGAACTAGGTCTAGTTGGTGCCAGTGACCACTTCTAGCATGACGCCATGTTACTTTATGCTTGTGTTTCACATTAAAGTATGTATTTGTTACACATAGGTGATATACCCCCCCCCCACCAGGGGTATATCACACCTGAGAATAATTGGAAAGGCATTCGTAAGAATTGTTTCAAAGCACTTACATCAACTGGGGCCGCGATAGCTCAGTGGTTAGTGACCTGGACATCATCATCAAGTACCGGACCTGCTGGCGTAGGTGATCATGTCTCTCTGTTATAGGTTTGTAATGTTCTTTCTTTTAACTGTATTATTTTATCTTGTATAGTTGTAACTTGTTAAAGGTCACAGCACATCACAACATTAATGTTACAACAGGTAACAGGTAATATGTAAATTCATGACAGAGTCTTTCTTGTTACAAACAATGATAATCAAGTTTATTGACTTATTCATTGGGCACTCATGATCTATAGTCTTGGCTGCACTTATATTAAATAAATTAATCATTCATTAATTCGGGACATGTCGGAGATAGTCGCCGGTCTCTATGACAATGTCCCAAGTGCTAAATTGGCATATAACTTATTCATCAACATTATTCCTTGGTCTACTTACTGCTTGTAGAACATACATATACACAGTTCTTGGAGCACTTCACAACACTTGCTCATTATTAATTTTCATAATCTTGTCCAATTCTACTAGTAACTTCTCTACTGTCTTACTAATCTATCAACTGACTTATACTTGTAACTTGAAGATTCCTGACTGACTTCTCTAACTCAATAAAAACTTATTAACTAAACTTCTACTCTTAACTTTCTAACTGTTCTGACTCTAACTGTTTCTAAACTGCTTAACTGCTTCTTGTCTAACTTGCTGTCTCTGCTTATCTAATGCTAATCCAATTCTGATCTTCTAAAATCGTGTTCTCCCTGACTAACTTTATTAATCTTGTTGTGCAGGACTTTAAGTACCCAACTACCCTCTTCTACCTGCAAGATAGTGACCAATAAGATCGTCGCAAATTGACCACTCACGACTCTAATGGTCACCTGAGTTTGTCGCTTGCTCATTCTGTGACCAACACCTGAACTCTTCGCCAGATTGATGACAACCACTTGTTTCCACGAAATCTCTATGACCTATTTGGAATATTATTATCTCATGACACTGACCTCTCCTGGTAGCTATTTACCTGGCAGAGTAACACCATGAGTCCAGCGCATGCTATCCGTGTGGTGGTCACTTACAATAACAACAACTTGTTGTGAGCGTGGAAATTTGCCAGTAACGCCATGAGGTCGATGCATGCTACCTGTGTGTGGTCACTCTCACAACAACTTTGCTGATATGAAACCCGCATGGACATCTAACTTAGTTCGGTGGGTGCCATTGTTATGTCCGAGGCCCCTATCCCTGCAGACACTGCGCATTTCCACTTCTGTTGCATGGCAAATTCTATGGACTCTAAACTCTCATCCTGTTGTCCAATAATTCTACCTCTCTCCTTCCCCACTTTTGGGTACTACCCTACGTGACTTATAACTTAACTTGTATCTTGGAAAATTACTGGTTAGCAACTCAGTTAAATGCCCCCATGCTTACACTAGCTTACTCTGTTACATCTCCACAACTTTCGATCTCGGCAGCTATTTATCATTTCTGCTGTTGACCTTCTGTCAAGCCATTCTCTTAAGCTGTCTGTTATTTTTTCTCTTTGCTTCTCTCAAACTCTTCGTCTCTCAATTTTTTCAGTTGTTACAATATATTCCAGTTGTTCTCTTCTCATTACATGGCCAAAAAATGATGATTGTTTCTTCCTAATATTGGAAATTAGCTCTCTTTTTGCTTTGACCTCTCTCAGAACATCTTCATTACTTTTCTTAGCTATCCATGGTACTCTCAACATTCTTCTGTAAAACCACATTTCTACAGACTCCAGTGATTTTCTTGTCTGTTGTCCTATTGTCCATGATTCGCATCTTATGTTAAGACTGGCTCTACGTAAACTGGACTACAAAGGACAAAAGGTAGGTTTCGATCCCAATCAACGGCTTCCGGTTAATCCAGCCTTTAATGGGTACCTGATTTTTTTCTGGGAAAGTAAAGCGGCATGGGCCGCTAACACCATATTCCCTATACGCCACTTTGCGTAACGGGGATACTTTACTTTTTTTTTGTTACTTACTTACATCAACTGGCGGAACGTATCCTTACGTTCTTATCTCTATTCCTTATCCCAGTGCGGATTTAGAGCTAGACAGTCAACCACCGATATGATTTTTACTCAACACCAACTGCAGGAAAAATGCAAGTAATAGAGAAGAGCTCTATTTGTAGCCTGCGTTGATCTCACAAAGGTTTTTGACACATTGAACAGAGAAGGTCTATACAGGGTCCTTGAAAATGTTGGCTGCCCTCCTACATTACTCAAGATAATCAAGTTGTTTCACAGCAATATGTCTGCCACCATCCAGTTCGACGGTAGATCTTCATAGCTCATTGAGATGAACTGGGGAGTCAAACATGGATTTGTCCTTGCCCCTACTCTATTCTGAATATTGTTTCGCTGCACTTCTACACAATGCATTTGAACCCGTCGGAGACATCTACATCCGTACAAGATCTGACGGCTCCTTATTTAATCTAGGACGTCTGAGGTCAAAATTTAAAACAACTGAGACCCTAATAAAGGAACTTCTATTCGCTGATGATGCAGCACTGGTTGCTCACGGTGAATCTGTCCTGCAGTCAATGATTGACAATCTAGCTAAATCATGTGATTTATTCTCCCTATCAATAAGTATTCAGCAGATAGTGGTGCTTCAACAAAGTGTAGCCAGGCCTACAGATATAAATAACACACCCCTTGAATGTGTGAGAAAGTTCATCTATATCGGTTCTATGGTCACAACCACCGTCTCCCTTAAAGAAGAAATAAATTCTCGAATCGGAAAGGCAGCTTCCACATTTGGTAAATGTAAAGATAAAGCATGGGCCAACACCAATTTAACACTCAGGACTAAGATTCAAATTTAACAAAGTTGTATGCTTTGTACACTTCTGTACGTATCAGAAATGTGGACGACCTATGCAGGGCACGAGAAAAGGTTAAACAGCTTTCATGTGCTTTACCTTCGGAGGATTATGAACATCAAATGGCAGGACAAAGTAACCAACTCTAATGTCTTACAACGAGCCAAACTTCCATCCATCATGGCAAAACTTAGGAGTCAGAGACTATGGTGGCTGGGTCAAGAAAAATGGCAAACATTCGTATTCCCAAAGAAATATTGCATGGCAAACTTAAGGATGGAAAGAGACAAAGAGCAGACCAGTGCTGAGATATAAGGATGTTTGCAGGACTTCCTTGAGGGAATTCTCTATCACAGTCCAGTGCTGAGATATAAGGATGTTTGTATCACTTCCTGTGATAGAGGAAAATCTCTATCACAGACCAGTGCTGAGATATAAGGATGTTTGTATCACTTCCTGTGATAGAGGAAAATCTCTATCACAGACCAGTGCTGAGATATAAGGATGTTTGCAGGACTTCCTTGAGGGAATTCTCTATCATCGAAAGAAACTGGAAAAATCTGGTTGCAGATCATAGCACATGGAGAACAGAAATAAAAAAAAAATGGCACAGCAACGTTCAAGGCAGTGATGATATCAAATTCAGAAGACAAAAGGCGCAGGAGAGAGGAGACGAGGCCAGGCACCAGGAATACATCTTGTTCGTTCTGTGGATGGATCTGTCTATCCAATATTCGCAGATTCATCACGAGAGTATTAGTTCAGCAAAGCAGCATCCAGTATAAAACACTAATATGTTTACCAAACTACTGAATTATCATGATTGGTACCAACCGTCTGTGAAGACGCCAAAGAGCATATTTTAAAATAATAAATTCCCTCAATCCATTTTCTTCTTCGTTTACCTCTATATCTTGGTTGTTCCATTTTGTTGTTATAAGCGCTTGACGCTGGTGCTGAGCGCATGAAATGTTCAAACCACTTTAATCTTTGCCTCTCTTTTACTGATTTACTGAATTTTACTGAATTACTGATAGAATTCCAATGGTGTTTCTGATTTCATCGTTCTTTGCATCTCTTAGTGTTTTATTCACAACTTTTCTGAGGCATCTCATCTCACAAGTTATCAGTTTTCTTTGTTATCTTTATTCAGAGTCCACATATGACATTGATAGCAAAGAGTTGGAATAAATATAGAGCTTATCAAGTTCTTTTTTTGCAATGAGAAAGCACGATGCTTTAAAATTGGCGAAATTTGGTCTGTAACTTTCTTAGCACTTTGAATTCTTGCTTCAATCTCTCTGTTAAGCCTTTCATCCTCTGTAAAAATGCTACCAGATATTTGAATTCTTCTACTTGCTTTAATTTGTAATTGTTTATTGAGATGTTAATGTTTCTTGGTGTTTTGTTCATAATTTCAGCTTTGTCTACATTTATCTTCATATCGAGCTGATAGCAGTTTAGTTTACAGTTTAGCTGAAAATCAGTTAGATTTGTTAACATATCTTATATATATTTTTTTGTGTTTGTTGTTTGTTCCAGCTGAATGCCTACTTGGCCGAAACGTCGACTTTTGTTTTGTCCATTACCACGTAAAGCTGTCACCATACCACTTTTTTTTCTTTTTTTTTTTTAGTACTGCTGATAGCAGTTTCTTTGCAGCGAATTTATATGCGATTGTAGATGTTCTTCTGTTGTGTATATTAGGCATTGATCACCAGCAAAGAATAGTTTATTTATTTCATAATGTAGATCTTGTATGGATGTAGATGTCTCCAGAGACGGTTTCAAACGCATTGTGTAGAAGTGCAGCGAAAAATATTCAGAATAGAGTAGGGGCAAGGACATATTCATGTTTGACTCCACAGTCATACGTGTAACAGTAGTTTAGCTGAAATCAGTTAGAAATGATTAACATATCTTATATATATATAATGTGTTTGTTGTTTGTTCCAGCTGAAGGCCTACTTGGCCGAAACGTTGACTTTTGTTTTGTCCATTACCACGTAAAGCTGTCACCATACCACTTTTTTCTTCTTTTTTTTTTTTTAGTATTGCTGATAGCAGTTTCTTTGCAGTGAATTTATATGCGATTGTAGATTTTCTTCTGTTGTGAATATCAGGGAGCCAGTAATGGGTGTACTAAACACTCCAAAGTATGGTGACAGCCTTACAAGGAAGGAACGCAACACAATAATGACGTTTCGGCCTGTGGCCTTCTTCGGAATACGAGGACAACGACAACAAACGGTGAAGCACAATTATCTATAACTACATGTTAGATGATCAAGTGGAGGACGAGGAAAGTAGGATGTTGAAATAAGAAAGGAGAGGGAAGATAGAAATGAATACTACATGAGGAGAGGTAAGATGGGCATCAAGATATATAAAATAGAAAAAGAGAAAAATATAAAAAAGAGAAAAATGTATCATAAAATGCACTTAGCTTAAAACAGCAAGCCTGTCCTCCGTGCTGGAAAACATCAGAATCACTTGGAGTTGTGTCTAAAAAGTAACACGTGACTGCAACACGCAAGTTTAGGACAAGAGGAACTGTGTGGCGGGAAAACAAATTAGAGGCGGCGGGGGGAGAGGGGGGAGGAAGAAAGATAGGCGAAGCTGCCAAACTGCTATGAAAACGATGGTCAATGGTGAGAGGAAAACTAGAGGCCTAAAACCAAGGGCCTGGAGTGGCCAAACTGCTAGCCACTAATCACTCGGACAATGCAAGCGAGAGATCCCGCATGAGGTTAAAAGGAAGAGTGAATGAAAAGACAAAGTAGTGAACTGGGAGATGGGTGAGAGAGATAGACTCTACAGAATGGATGACCTGGGGCTGGAAGAGTTGAGAGGTAGGTCAACGAAGGGAGGAAGAATGGGGGAAATGAATACCAGAGGAAGAGATAAGGAGAGGAAGAATAAGAAAGCTGGTATAAGTCAAGTTGGTAGGAAGAAGGGCGGTAGAGTGATAGAGGGGTGGTCCGGAGGAAGTTAGTCAATCGAGAGGTAGGGAAGTATTAGAGGAGGAGGTATGGAGAGGAGGGATAAGAAGCAGATATGTCAAAAGTGGATAGGAGGAGAGGCGGTAGGTCAGAAGTGAATAAAACGAGAGGGAGTCTGGAAGAAGTGGAGTAATAGAGGAATGGTACGCAAGGGGTATGTACCATAGGAGGTAAAGAAGTTGGGAAATGATAGAACAAAGGGGGATGATGAGGGCCCTAGGAGAGGATTGAAAGTGGACATCAGGATAAGGGGGCTACTGGAATAGTGGGTATAGAGGAGTTGTAACTACAAGTGAATAGAGAGGAAAGGGGGGAGCTAGGAGTAGATCAGCAGAGAGGTGGTGGGAAGGACGAGGAACAATCGAAGTGGGCAGAGAGATGGTACAGTCCAGGTGGAGAGGTGATATAGTGATAAGGTGGTGAAGGACATGTAGGTAGTCAGAAGCGAAAAAAAAGGGGGGGGGGGGGTTAGGATGAAGAAGGCAAGATAGGGGTTAGAGGAAGAGATAAGGAGAGGAAGAATAAGAAAGCCGGTATAAGTCAAGGAGTTAGGGAGAAGGGCGGTAGAGTGATAGAGGGGTTCACCGTTTGTTGTCGTTGTCCTTGTATTCTGAAGAAGGCCACAGGCCGAAACGTCATTATTGTGTTGTGTTCCTTGCCTTGTAAGGCTGTCACCATACTTTGGAGTGTTTAGTACACCCCACCACTGGCTCCTCGCTACCAGCTTTACCGCAGCATTGCAATTATTTGCCTGTTCCCTGTGTATATCAGGCATTGATCACCAGCAAAGAATAGTTTATATATTTCATAATGTAGATTTTCTGCCGCTTGAATTATCTCTATTTTAGTGACGTAATGTTTGTTTATAATGAACAGTCTTTTTCACCCTGTGGAGCATAGGTCTTCAACTAAACAGTTTCCAAGCCATTCTGTTTCTTGCTATCCTTTTAAGATCACTCCATGTCTTCCACATCCTCTTCGTCTCTGCTTACATTTGACTTCTCCAAGAGTATTTGGGTCTTCACAACCTCTCTGTCTGAATCCAGATGTCAGTTGAAACCATTTTGATAGACCAGCATTTGCTCTAACCGAACTTTCACAATTACTATACAAAGATCTAACACTGTCCTTTAACTGCGTATGTCTCCAATGATTTCCCCTAGTATTTTCCTATTCACTCTACCGATTGCCTTCGCTTAGTTTATCAAGGTAACATTTATTTCCTCTTGATATTTTAGCACCAATGGTCTTAATAATAAAAAAAAAATAAAATTCATCGGCGACACCCCCGTAGGCAACGGCGCTAGTGGCAGGCGCCGTTCACCAGTGGCCGACGCCGGCGTCTTCAACGTGCTTTTGTTAGGTGTAGTAAATAAAAAAGTAAAGTACCCCCGTCACGCCGAGTGGCGTATAGGGAAATATGGTGTTAGTGACCCTATATTTTACAGACCTTCAGCACATGATTTTTGGGGTAATGTGGTCAGTATTACGCCCGTGCTGCTTTACTTTCCCAGAAAAAAATCCGGTACCCATTTGAAGCTGGGTGAACCCGGAAGTCGTCGGTTGGGATCGAACCCTACCCCTTGTCCGTGGTAGTCCAGTTCACTAACCACTGAGCTATCGCGGCTCCCTTTTGTTAGGTGTAAATGCCTTATATTACTACTTTCGTGTAGAGAGATCCGATGTATAGCTATCCCAGAAAACGGCGAAAAGTGTGAGCTCACAAATGTGATATGTTTTCTGCGGACGTTAAGTAATCGCCGACAGTTGGAACATAAAATGGTCTCTGTCTGGGCAAAATTGATTTGGGGTGGGGGGGGGGGGGAGATCTACCCTAAAATGTCAAAACTCTCGACGATAAAAAAAATGAGAGTACCTCTGAAGTCGAAGGATATCTGCCTTTATGGCGGGGGACACCTGAGCATACAACTGCTGTTGTGAAAAATGTAACAACAATTGAAAGGAACAAGTGACAAAATTAGTCAGTCTCTCGGAACGTCGCTAGAGCTAAAGCAGGTGTACACAAACAAACAAACAAACAAACAACATTTACTGGTTTTTGTTTTCTCTCATAGTCTGTCAGAGATGTAGGCTCGTGCTGTTAAGTTTAAACACCAAATACCCCCAACGTCATAATAATACCCATGGAACGATATTATACAAAATGATCTGAATAAGGCGTACACAGCAATTAAAACAGGGACTACATAAAGTTGCGCGGATCCGCCTCATGGAAAACCAGTGTTATATAATACACTTAATGCTTGACAAATACGAGGCAAAGCTGAAGGGTTTAATTTTAAAAATCTGAGCTCACTGTACAGTTAAAGTGCGTTAAGAAATCGCGTGCACAAGGAGCGTGCGTTTCGTTAGAATTAACCAGGCCAATTAGCAAAGCCAGCTGTTTTTTTTAAGTGTGCAATAAAAAAGTCGTGAATGCTAAGAAACCTTACGGGTAGAGGTCACATTATAAAGTAGAGGACACGTTAAGAAAGCTCAGGCCCTGCTATTAGACAGAAGGTCTGCACACTATCATTACTTTGCAATATAGCAGATCACCGCTTTTCAGTGCTTCGGTTACACGGCAACAAAATGTTGACCCATATGCAACACACTTGATTTAAACAGTTCTCGGAACAAGCTGTCATTGGTTAAGGAATTGAGATCAAGATTGTCAACTCCATTTTTGTTTGTACTTGCTCATTTGTTTACATTCTGCGCAGTGCGCATCTTTATATTATAGAAATTTACACGACTTTCGGATTTCACTTTATCATTGTGAGATAATAACTTATACTCTGTGCATCACGGGTCGACCGCAATGAGGATTTCGGATTTCTTTCTTCAGCTTCCTGTGTGTTTATGTGTGTACTTGGTGTGCATGTGTGCGTACGTGTGCATGTGTGCGTACGTGTGCATGTGTGCGTACGTGTGCATGTGTGCGTACGTGTGCATGTATCCCCAGTAGATGAGACCCGTCAGACTTGACAGGCTACAACTAAAAGACAAACTTGTTTCAAACAGTCACTACCCTGTGGCTATATTCACACATTAAAAAAAAGTTTTGGCAGTAATCCCAGAAAGCAACTCGTCGGAAGTTGAAGTTCTCGAATGAATTCAAACATTGTATTCAATGGTTTTCTGGCAACTCGTAGGCCTAGTTGAAAGTCCGAAATTGCATCAACCTAGTCTTTCCCGTGAATGCGCGAGCTGTGGTTAGAGGGGAGAACCTGCTGTGTGGGTAACAACGGTCTTCTATGTCACTGTGTTATTTTATGTTAAATTAGGATTGTCATCACCGCACTCCGGATAATCCCATAGGTGCTCCGATCTTCTCCTCAAAACGTTCATGAGCACACAACGACAAATTGTGTCAGTTCGGTGTTGACTGACAAACCATCTCATATGTCCAGAATGCCTAGGCATAATGCCACGTAGAGGACTCTCCAGCTTCACTTCTCAACGTCGACATAACACAAGGAAAAAAAAACAGTTAGCGGTTATAAACACTTCATGTCTGTTCGTAAATGGAGATGTGTGCACAAATTTAAATACACTGATCCATTAAAGGAGCTACCAAAAATAATTGACATGAACCTATTAACTATTTGTACGTTTCGACTCACAGTGCATCACTCCTAATTTTATTAGTGTGAACCGTTATCAAATGATATACCTATTACATGTCGTGTATCTATTTGGTATTGGTGAAAACGAATACCTTGTTCAATTATCTAAAAATTCATATATAATATGTTATATGTTAGATACATATAAATATGTACATTTATTCTTTAAAACCATAAACAATTTTGTCTCTGAAATCTCTTCCGTTGCATTGACAAAAGGCTTCCGTACAGAACGAGTTAATACTATCTGGGTTGACACGAAAAGTGTGGAATAACAATATATAGACCATCAAGGTCCTTATATGTAAAGTATACTGAGAACTCTAGCATGTGCCAGAGAAAAAAGTGGTCTTTATACATCTACTGGACGGTCAAAGTAAGAAATAATGGCTGGATGGTCAAAGTAACAAATAATTGCTGGGCGCAACAAAGTAACAAGCAGTGGCTAGGCGATCATAGTAACAAACAACGGCTGGACGGTCAAAGTAACAAACAATAGCTGGACGGTCAAAGTAACAAACAATGGCTAGGCGATCAAAATAAGAAACAATGGCTGGACGGTCAAAGTAACAGACGATGGCTGGACGGTCAAAGTAACAGACGATGGCTGGACGGTCAAAGTAAGAAACAATGGCTGGACGGTCAAAGTAACAAACAATGGCTGGACGGTCACAGTAACAAACAATGCCTGGACGGTTAAAGTAACAAACAATGGCTAGGCGATCAAAGTAACAAACAATGGCTACACGGTCAAAGTAACAAAGAACGAAGTGCTGGATCGTAGTGGTGTAACAAACATACTCACGTGATGACAGAATCAAGATCTGAGAGCACGAGGATACCTGAAGATTAGTACAGACACAGAGCATCCATTGCTCCACGTGCTCAACACAGGGAAAGGTGCCAGGCTAAAAAGAGGCAAATCATGGGTGGGCCGAGCAGAAGCTGTCATCAAACAGGTCTGTGGGCTTATCAATATCAGCGTTGGTGAGGAGTGGATACCGGTGCCTACGTCGTTCAAGGGGACTTTCTCGTGTATTGTCACACTCGACAGGAAAAGTAGGGAACATAACCTGGTCGCGGTTAATGCTGAGGTCAACGGTCTCATCTGCGATAACACCAATGAGAAAGATGCAATCATCTATACAGACGGATCTGTAAGACGACACCAAAGAAGTGCATGGGCATTTACAGCACGCTCGGCAGGCAGAATAGTCAAAGAAGATAGTGGTGCATACGTCATGACCACGAGTATAATGACAATGGAGGTGATGGCAGTGACCAAGGCATTCAAATGGTTAGAGTCAGGAGACTACACCCACGCGTGTATACTGAATGATTCGATGAGCATGATAAAAAAAAAAGTGGAGACGCATGCACTGGGTAGAGTCGTTGCAGAAATCTAAAATACGTAAGGTCACCTTTGTCTATGTCCCTGGATATGCGGGAGTTCGGGGAAATGAAAGAGCGGACAGGTTGGCTAGCTATGCTGTCGTTGAGGACGGGCAACCAATGGATCGGGCGGACATCATCAATGACCTCCAAGATGTGGGAAGATAAACAGAAGATATGAACTTCGTCAAACACAGATCCACGTCACTTCTTCGGATGATGGAAATGAGAGTTTAAGATGGGGACAGCCAGAAATGAGAAACTTAGTGGCCGTGTAAGAAGACTTATCAACCAACATAGAACTGGATTCGTCAGTCGCTGGACACTGTGGGAATTGCTGAGGAGGGGATCTGAGCACTTATGGACATGTTCGGAGTGCAATGATGATGACCCGCAAATAACTCAATAACATGCTCACTATCATCATCAACACCGTATAAGGTAGTTAATTCACATGTATCAAACATGCTCACTATCATCATCAACGCCGTATAAGGTAGTTAATTCACATGTATCAAACATGCTCACTATCATCATCAACGCCGTATAAGGTAGTTACAATCACATGTATCAAACATGCTCACTATCATCATCAACGCCGTATAAGGTAGTTAATTCACATGTATCAAACACAACAGACAGATTTCCACAGACATCCTATACGGAGAAACAGCCTTGGACAAAGGAAACAGAGGAAGACACCTTCTACGCTACTCAAAGACGTATGTCAACGTGATACTAGGGCCCGATATGAATAACACCGACTGGGATGTGCTTGCTCAAGGCAGATCCCGCTGGAGACAAACAATGGTCGCTGGCCTGAAGACATGCCGACTTCTTTTTTAGAGAATGTCGCTGGACGAGCAGAGAAGAAGAAAAAAAACAATTTACAAACAAGATTTATACAATGTCACTGAGCTTTTTATCTCTCCAGACTGAGAGGAACCTATTACTGTGTGTGTGTGATGTGTGTGTGAGTGTGTGTATGATGTGTGTGTGCGTGTGTGTGTGCGTGTGTGTGTGTGTGATGTGTGTGTAAGTGTGCGTGCGTGCGTGTGTGTGTGTGAATGTGTGTATGTATATGTGTATACATGTATGTTTATAAATCTGCACATTACGACAGTATATATATATAGTAAAGTAAGTAAAGTTACCCCGTCACGCCAAATGGCGGCGTATAGGGAATATGGTGTTAGTGACCATAAATTTTACAGACCTTCGGCACATGATTTTTGGGGTAATGTGGTCGGTATTACGCCCGTGCCGCTTTACTTTCCCAGAAAAAAATCCGGTACCCATTTAAGGCTGGGTGAACCCGGAACCCGTCGGTTGGGATCGATCCCTAACCCTTGTCCTTTGTAGTCTAGTTCTCTAACCACTGAGCTATCGCGGCTTCTTATATATATATATATATATATATATATGTATATGTATGTTTATCTTCTTCTTTTTGCTTTCTCACTGGTACCGAAAAGGTGTCGTAGTTATATCATTTGTCGTTCTTGAGCTGCTCTAGCTGTCTGAATTAGTGATTTTCCTGTTTTGTTACATGTCTTTGTCACAACATCTATCCGTCTTCTTCTGTGTCTTCCTCTTGGCCTTTTTCCATGCATTCTCGAGAAGAACGCCCTTTATGGTGATATGTATGTTTATAAATGTGCTTAGATATATATATATATATATATATAGAGAGAGAGAGAGAGAGTGAGAGAGAGAGAGAGGGAGAGAGTTATTGATTTATTAGTGGGACATTATCATTGCACTCCGAACATGTCCTTATCAGAATCCCTCCTCAGCTAGTCTCGCAGTGTCCAGCGACTGACGACTCCAGTTCTGTGACGGTAATTTAGGCTTTTTACGCGCCCACTAAGTTTCTCGTTTATGGCTGTCCCCATATATATATATATATATATATATATATATATATATATATATATAAATGCATATATGTTTATATGTGCGTATATATATATATATATATATATATATATATATATATATATATATGCGTGTATGTGTTTATGTATAATTGCTGTATTCGACGTTTTACATACTGTTGTCTACTTGTAAATGGTTTTCCATGATGACGTAATGTTCTTAGCCCTCGCGAACTGTACCACCTGAGTCACCTTTCAACTCAGGGTTGACTGATATTGACAACGTGCCTACACACGTAACAGTAAACACACGTGACAGTAAACACACTGCTGTGTCTGGTTTAATGTCGGAAAGTGCTTCGTCTATTATCAAAGTTGCCACAAAATAATATTTTTTTTAAATTGTTTCAGTTTGCCGCACATTGAACAAACCAACGTTTTGACAAACAGAGCTGGAATATGGCACAATTAGTTATTTTCTTGTACCGAAACCTTCTTTGTCGCGGCTCCTATTTCTTGTATTGATAAAGATTGACTTCATCAGGAATAAAGCTGCATGGTTTACTTTCTGTAATTTTAAAATCGGATTTTCGAAAGTTCTAGCACGTTATGTATGTACATCGTTGAAATTTATATTTCATTCAAAGCGATAACAAATAAAGCACAAATTAGAAATGGCATGAAAACCCCGTTTCAGACAGTAAATTAAAAAAAAGCATTAAAATTATAAAGTACCATGCAATTCGTGAAGGAAGTGATAGACATAATAGTAAAAAATGAAAGCAACAAGAAAGGTCTCAGTCTGAATAGTAAGAAAACAGCTTGCCAAACTAGAAGGTGGTCCAGCAAATGCTGCGGGCCTAGTTTTAATTATAGAGTATATTGTCAATTGTGTTATTTTAACAAATTAAATTACATTATCTGTATGTTTCAATCTCTGTGCATGTTTATTTTAATTTTTTCTCGTTTTTCTCTGTTTTCTTTTTTCGCCGTTGATGCTTCACGTGAATTGAGATATCCCAGGAACGGTCTGTTCAAATCTCATGAAACTTTACATAGCTGCACTCTGATATGATATGGATTGACTAATGAATAGATTTTATTTAGAGTACATAGGGTTCTCTTGTTCAATGATCAATTACCACCCCCCTCCCCCCCCCCCATAATTTTGGACAACAAGAGAGAGAAAACATATTTTTAAAAACATGACACAGTAACAAAAAACTTACATTGTAGTTCCATCAGTTCATACATAGTGTACACATGTGGGAAAAAATGTGTTGCTGTTGTGCATATTAAGACAGAAAACTGAAATTTAAATATTCCAATATGGCGGCTGTTTATCTTGGTTTCTATAGCAACGATATGATGCTAGTAGTAATACATATTATTTTTTTTTACTTACAATACATTGTACTATCATATAATATAAAATAACTCAGCTCAAGTCATTTAATAATTAAAAAAAAAATGTCTGTATAATACCCCTTAATTTTATTTGTAGGATCACCATCGCATTGCATAGTGATAACATCAGTATAGATAGTGTTAAAGTAGTAAAAACAGTGTTAGTGGTAATAGTTATAGTACTAGTAATACTTAGAGTAGTAGTTATAGTAGTAGTAATAGTAGTAGTAATAGTAAGTAATTGAATAGTAATTAAGTAAAGGAGACGTTTGCTTTTAAGAAGAATTAGAAGAAGAAGGAGAAGGCGGAGAAGAAGAAGAAGAAGATGAAGAAGAAGATGAAGAAGAAGAAGATGAAGAAGATGAAGAAGATGAAGAAGAAGAAGATGAAGAAGAAGAAGAAGATGAAGAAGAAGAAGAAGAAGAAGAAGAAGATGAAGAAGAAGAAGAAGAAGAAGAAGAAGAAGAAGAAGAAGAAGAAGATGAAGAAGAAGAAGAAGAAGAAGAAGAAGAAGAAGAAGAAGAAGAAGAAGAAGAAGAAGAAGAAGAAGAAGAAGAAGAAGAAGAAGAAGAAGAAGAAGAAGAGAAGAAGAAGAAGATGAAGAAGAAGAAGATGAAGAAGAAGAAGAAGAAGATGAAGAAGAAGAAGATGAAGAAGAAGAAGAAGATGAAGAAGAAGAAGAAGAAGAAGATGAAGAAGAAGAAGAAGAAGATGAAGAAGAAGAAGAAGAAGAAGAAGAAGAAGAAGAAGAAGAAGAAGAAGAAGAAGAAGAAGAAGAAGAAGAAGAAGATGAAGAAGAAGAAGAAGAAGAAGAAGAAGAAGATGAAGAAGAAGAAGAAGAAGAAGAAGATGAAGAAGAAGAAGATGAAGAAGAAGAAGAAGAAGAAGATGAAGAAGAAGAAGATGAAGAAGAAGAAGAAGATGAAGAAGAAGAAGAAGAAGAAGAAGAAGAAGAAGAAGAATGAAGAAGAAGAAGAAGAAGAAGAAGATGAAGAAGAAGAAGAAGAAGAAGAAGAAGAAGAAGAAGATGAAGAAGAAGAAGAAGAAGAAGAAGAAGATGAAGAAGAAGAAGAAGAAGAAGAAGAAGAAGAAGAAGATGAAGAAGAAGAAGAAGAAGAAGAAGAAGAAGAAGAAGAAGAAGAAGAAGAAGAAGAAGAAGAAGAAGAAGAAGAAGATGAAGAAGAAGAAGAAGAAGAAGAAGAAGAAGAAGAAGAAGAAGAAGAAGAAGAAGAAGAAGAAGAAGAAGAAGAAGAAGAAGAAGATGAAGAAGAAGAAGAAGAAGAAGAAGAAGAAGAAGAAGAAGAAGAGAAGAAGAAGAAGAAGAAGAAGAAGAAGAAGAAGAAGAAGAAGAAGAAGAAGAAGAAGAAGGAGAAGAAGAAGAAGAAGAAGAAGAAGATTCGCATAGTGCTACTCCCCAAGCAACATGACAACACTGGACAACTTAAGTTGATGATTCCGAAGACTTCAGAATCCCCCTCTGCGATCAAATATACAAAATAGCTTCGTGAATTGTTCATTTTCCTTTCTCATAAAAGTTATTATGCCTATTTTTAACCAGTAATATCCAAGTGTTATATAATTTGATACACGCTGTCTGTCAATTCAACAAAGGTCACATGCGCGCGTGAAGGTGTATATTAGTTTGTATTTATGTGTGTGTCTGAGAATTTGACTGTGTGTATGTAAGTGTGTAATGTGTGTGGGTTTGTGTGTGTGAATGTGTGTGTGTCCGTATGTGTGTCTGTGTGATCGTTCGTGTACGTGTATGTGTGTGTCTACGTGTGACTCTGTGTGTGTCTGTGTATGTGTCTGTGTGGTATGTCTGTGTGTGTGCGTGTGTGTCTGTGTTCGTACGTGTCTGTGTGTCTGTGTCTGTGTGTGTCTCTGTGGTTCTGTGTGTGTGTCTGTGCCTATCTCTGCGTGTGTATCTGAGAATCTCTACATTTCTAAAACGGAAGACAACAGCTCGACCCCTCTCGTTAGTCTTGACCAATGGAAATAGCATCGATCTTTGAGGCCGCATCACTGTCCTTTTCCGCCTGAAGAAATAAGAGTTTCAAACTAGGAAATTAACTATCCAACTACACAGACATATAACACCCACTTTGAAGTACGGGTAACAACAATCTATAGCAATACTAATATCACTTAATTTACTTAATTTTATAAAACAGAAGAGTTCAAATTGCATCCTTGAGATGTTTTAATTTAGTCGGTAAAAGTAGAGTTTTTCAGAACAAAATGGTAATACCTGTTCCTTATCTTTAACGTTGTGTGTTTTGTTGTTATATGCGGTTCTTTGTTATTTAAGTGCGTTGTAATTTGTAAGACGGGTGCGTACTGTGCCTCCTGTATTGTTTATTACCTACATGCCCTACATATGTAAGTTAGCCAACCCATCGGAAACAGAGGAGATTAACGAGATTCTGTTTGCAGACGATCAGGTACTAATGCATGGAAAAATAGACGACCTACAAGAATATTTACATAGACTTAACAGCACAGTCACTCTATACAACACGAAAATCAACATCAATGAAACAGAAGTCTTGAATAACGCAAAAGAGAAACAAAACAACGATAAACGGCAAACAACTAAAACAAGCGGAGGAATCTACAATTTTTAAATCTAGGAAGTCTGGTGACAAACTATAATTCACAAATAACAGAAATAGACCCAAGATGCAACAATGCTTGTCTAATCATAGGACAACTATCACAAATATTGTCCAACAAGCAAATAACTCAAAACAGGCACTCTACAAAGCAACATTGATTCTAACGTTGCGCTACTAATGCCACACATGGTAATCGTAAAAACAATAATAACAATATGCACTGCCGAGATGGGGAGAACGAATGGGAGTTAGGCGAATGACAGAAAACAGCCTGAGAGATAAGATTAGACATTAACAACTGAGACAAAAAGCTAGGAGTCATTCCAGCCACATAATACATAAAGAAACAACAGATAAAATGGTTTGGTGAGGTAATAAGACAGAAAAACCAAAACAAAACACAACAAGCTTTCAATAAACGCTGCAAGTACACCGCACCCAAGGACCTACCACGAAACAGATTTATTGATGAACTATTATAGTCCGTTCAGAAATTCCTAATCACACCTGAATTAGTTTTGCGTGATAACCGCTTGTTATTTTGGTTTCAAATTTTGCATGCAATCTTAGAATATTGATGACGCAAAGATTTTGGTATTTTTTATTCCACAAACACAACAGATTTTGCACATCGGCGAATTCCTTTGATCTTGTATGACGATATCACACAAGTTGATTCAAATTTTAGAGTTTACAGTAATCGTGTTAAATTTTCCAGTTTACTGCAACACTTGTCAGAGGCGTATCTACATAGTGCTTAATTGTGGGTGTTGTTCGTTATGTGTATTTGCAAACATGAATTCAGTTGGTTACAATTAGTCTTGTCCTTCGGTCACCATTAGACCCGAGGACGTCCTAACTGCAGCTGGAATTGAATTCATCTTAATTTTAATCATTCCGAATCTGACGATTCCAAGAGGTTGATAATCATTACTGGCTGGACAAATAGTAATCCATCTCGTTTCCAGTACTCATCTTCCACACGCAACACATGTTTAACACACTTTTTCCAGAACGGAATGTCTATTTTTGAGAGAGACTCGCGTGTCAGAACTTCAACATCACACATTTTAAACGTCCTGTTCTGTTCTGCAACTTTTGTCCTTTCACGGGAGCCCAGACAAGTTCGATTGGATTAAGGTGCGCATGGTATGCAGGGAGTCGAAGAGAGGTGTGGCCGTATTTCTCAATGATTTTGTCAACATGGTACACCTTTTTCTTATTCGTATTCTTCACAAGTTGTAACAAATATATGGTTATAAATAAATAAATGGTTTTAAATATGTGTCGTCAAATTTGACATTTTCATTCGCAAGCCATGTCCTAATTTGCTCTTTTGTATTTGATGCAATAGGCACTTTGTCTTCCTCTGGTACGACATTGTGGTATGATGCATTATCCATGACTATGCATGAAGGTCTCTCCAGGATTGGTAAAAGATCGTACTCCAACCAGTGCCTGAAAATGTTTCCATTGATTTCAATATGGTAGTCCCTACCGTCGGTACATTTTGATTGGAAAATAAGTCCCGCATCATGGACAAGGCCGTTTTCAGTGCTTCCAGCATGCGTTATTATAATGCGCTGGCCTTTGCTGCTCGGAATTGTTCTTTTGAGTTTGCCATTTACTGACTGCCATTCTTTAGCATAGGTGTGGTGTGCGTTGACCCATGATTCGTCCAAATATACAATATCATATCGTTCACTTCGTCGCTCACGGATCTGTCTCAGGTATTTGCTTCGAGCAATTACCAAGTGTGGTTTTTCACAAATAATATCCTGCCCCCAACAGTTTTTCGGAAAGTGAAGCCGGCTCCTCGCACAATCTTCCATAGAGTACTTTTAGAAATGTCAATATTGCAGTTTGCATGCAATTTTAATTTCAAATTCCTGAGAGTAACAAGTACATTATTAGCAAACATTTTCAACATCTCACGTTTTATGACATCCATGTCAAAGCTGTCGACTTTCCTTTTCCTTCCTTGATTGACATAAGTGCACTCTGAGTCTTGTTTAATCCAACGAGAAAATGACGATCTATTAAGACCAAGCGCGAGTTGCGTTCGTCTCTCTGGGTCATGAATATCACAATATAAATGCCCCATCTTGGATTCCTTAAGGAAGTGCTGATATTGTAAAACAGTAACCTTTTGCATAGTTATAAATTTGCATTTCAAACTCATTGTAATTTAGATATAAATGTTGGTATTTAAAGTCAACAAATTGTCTACTGAGTCTTCAAAAAATTAATAAAGATACGCCTTCCCTTTGGTAATTAATGCCAAGGCCGTGGTGCGTCATGTCGTTCAATAACAATTCAGTTTTGTGCACGGGATTTTCCTGAAGTTAGTATTTCTGCAATAGCCAAACTATTTTACGTGAACGACCGCACCAAATTAATGTATATATCCTAAAATGGTGTCAAATTAGAAACAGGGTGAATTTAATATAGCCTAAAGAATAAAACTTTTAAACTAGATCAAATTTCTTGGAGCAAAAAATATTTCTATAACGTCATCAATATTCTAAGATTGCATGCAAAATGTGAAAGCAAAATAACAAACGGTTATCACGCAAAACTAAATCAGGTGTGATTATGAATTTTTGAACGGACTATAGAAACAAAAGGAACCATAACAGCAGCAGAGTTCAAAAGAAGAACAAAAGACCGTAAATAATATCTCCTGTCGATGCTGAGCGGCAAATAAAGAAGGAAAGAAGACGAAGAAGTAATTTGTAAATGAATATAATATTAGTCTACTGTGGTTTTTAAATTTTTTTTTAATTTTGGTATTCTACTGTCAACTGCTAGGGAGCCGCGATAGCTCAGTGGTTAGTGAACAGGACTACAAAGGATAAGAGGTAGGGTTCGATCCCAACCGACGGCTTCCGAGTTCACCCAGCCTTTAATGGGTACCGGATTTTTTTTCTGGGAAAGCAAAGCGGCACGGACTTCACACTGACCTCATTACCCCCAAAATCACCTGCCGAAGGTCTGTAAAATGTATGGTCTTTACTGTCAACTGCTGGCTTTCACTTATTTCTAAAGAAGACCTTGAAACCTAAACCTGGAGTTGCAATATTGTGACTACTTATAATCTGTTCAGTGGAACAAACACCTGCATTATTAAGCTAGCTTTTATTTTCTATTATTATCCTATAAAATTTGATGTGAATGGCGATGTCCAACTTCCTCCTCGGAGCACGGCAAATTATAAGTTACGCTGCATCTGTTGAAAGTCTGCTACACAGCGTTAAAATGAGTATATTTGAAACAAGAGAGAGAGCGGTGAGAATACGTGAAGCAAGGGAATTAAATGTGATCTGGTTTAAATAAGAATTTATTTAAGTGCGTCATGATGTTGTAAATGGATACAGTATTGATCTACCTCGCTGTTTATTTTAATTTTTTGCTATCGGATGGCACGGCAGAGGGAGAGAGTAGTAGAAGTGATCAAGAGGCAATGATGAACAGATCGAAAGATCTATACGCTTTCATTGATAAAGGGGAAAGAAGTGCAGGTTCTTATAATAATAGCTTTACTATCTTAGTTTTCAATCGCTAGAGATTTCCCCTACTTTATCACGAGTAAAGGGAAGTATATTTTGTTCAGATGGGGGCAAATTTATGAGTAACATTTCTCGTTATAAATCGTAAGAGTTATTTATTTTGGTTTGGGTATATTACATTTAACAAAATTATTTTTAATTTATTTACAAAATCAATCCAGAAATTAGCGATGAACAGTGTAGTTTTGTTAGAGATAAAGGAACAAGCAATGCCATTTATATCATAAGATCTTTATTAGAAAGAGCCATAGAGGTGAAAACAGATCTATACCTATGTTTCATAGATTACACCAAGGCATTTGACAAAGTAAAGCACCATGAAATAATCACAATTTTAGAAAGCATAAACGTAGACAGCAAAGATCTAAGAATAATAAAGAACATGTACTGGCAACAAACAGCGGCCATAAGAACTGGAAACCATTTGGGAATGTTTCAACAAATAAAACAGGGTGTTAGACAAGGTTGTGTGCTGTCACAAGATTTGTTTAATATTTATAGTGAGATTATTTTAAGATCCATAAGGGACATGCCTAGAATAACAATTGAGGTCATAATATAAATAATCTAAGATATGCTGATGATAGTCTTAATCGCTAAGAGTGAAAATGAGTTACAAGAAATGTTGGACATGATAGTGAAAGAAAACAAAAATAAAGGGCTCAGCCTTAATAGCAAAAAGACACAGGTAATGGTAACAACATAGAAAAAGATATCACCTCAGTGCAAAATAAAGACAAGTGGAACAATATTAAAACAGGTAAATGAATTTAAATATTTGGGAACTTTGTTAACCTCAGACGGAAGATGTACAAAAGAGGTGAGATGCAGAATGGCTCAGGCAAAATCAGCTTTCCAAAAAATGAGGAAGATACTATGCAATCCATTTTTGACAACAGAAACAAGAAATCACTGGAGTCTGTAGAAATGGGGTTTTACACAAGAATCTTGAGAATACCATGGACAGCTAAGAAAAGTAATGAAGATGTTCTAAGAGAGGTCATAGCAAAAAGAGAGCTAATTTCCAATATTAGGAAAAAACAATCATCATTTTTTGGCCATGTCATGAGAAGAGAACAACTGGAATATATTGTAACAACTGGAAAAATTGAGGGACGAAGAGATAGAGGGAAGCAAAGAGAAAAAATGCCAGACAGCTTAAGAGAATGGCTTGGCAGAAGGTCAACAACAGAAATGATAAATAGCTGCCGAGATCGAAAGTTGTGGAGAGACATGATCACCTCCGCCAGCAGGTCCGGTACTTGATGATAATGATATTACATTTTGTAATATTTACAGACGTAATCACGAACGGAAGAGTCCAAAGCGACAGACAAGTAGCCATAAATAACATAGTACCAATTTTTTGAGAAGCAAGAATATTATCCTAGAGTGAGGCCTATACTACTACTAAGTTGTATAAAAATATATATATATATAAATTTGGTATAGTTTTTATTTAATGTTCATCATCATTGAGTGCCGTCTCCGCATCGAAGGTTGGCTACCATGGCCGTCCTTTCTACTCTGTCTCTTGCTTTGATGGTGGAAATTGGCATAGGCTGACCTGTCCATCTTTTTTTGTTACTCGTCCATGTTAGTCTTTTCCTCTGCCTCTTTTACCTTGTACTTTCCTTTCCAATATTACTTTTAGTAGGCTGTTGTGTCTTTTAAAATGCCCCAATAATTTCATTTGTCTTGTTCTAATTGTGTTTAGTAGTTCTCTTTTCATTTTCAGTTGTTTTCAAACTTCATCTTTTGTTTTCTTTTCCTTCCATCCAATTCTACTTATTCTTCTATAAATCCACATTTCAAAGGCTTCAATTTTCAAATGTTAAAAGTAAACAAAAAAAAAACTACAACTAAAAGAAACGCAAGCAGCAATAACAACAAAAAAATAGAGCTGAAAACTGGGCGATGTTGGAGTGTCCTCTTCATAACACCAAACCTGTCAATCAGGTCCAGGTTCCCTCTAGAACCTCATCTCGTGGTTGCAAGAGAACAACTAGATCGATACAGCTTTACCAGCTGAGCAGCACTTTTACCCTAATCATCCTTAGTAGTTGCCATGTCTGTGAACGTTGGCGGTTAACTTCTTAAGTGACGTGGTTTGGAGGTTCTAGTCCCTACAGTGTTAAATAAGTGTCTCGGTGTTCCAGTCCCTACACTGTTAAATAAGTGTCTGGGTGTTCCAGTCACTACACTGTTAAATAAGTGTCTGGGTGTTCCAGTCCCTACACTGTTAAATAAGTGTCTGGGTGTTCCAGTCACTACACTGTTAAATAAGTGTCTCGGTGTTCCAGTCCCTACACTGTTAAATAAGTGTCTGGGTGTTCCAGTCCCTACACTGTTAAATAAGTGTCTCGGTGTTCCAGTCCCTACACTGTTAAATAAGTGTCTTGGTGTTCCAGTCCCTACACTGTTAAATAAGTGTCTGGATGTTCCAGTCCCTACACTGTTAAATAAGTGTCTGGATGTTCCAGTCCCTACAGTGTTAAATAAGTGTCTCGGTGTTCCAGTCCCTACACTGTTAAATAAGTGTCTGGATGTTCCAGTCCCTACACTGTTAAATAAGTGTCTTGGTGTTCCAGTCCCTACACTGTTAAATAAGTGTCTGGATGTTCCAGTCCCTACACTGTTAAATAAGTGTCTGGATGTTCCAGTCCCTACACTGTTAAATAAATGTCTCGGTGTTCCAGTCCCTACACTGTTAAATAAGTGTCTGGATGTTCCAGTCCCTACACTGTTAAATAAGTGTCTGGATGTTCCAGTCCCTACACTGTTAAATAAGTGTCTCGGTGTTCCAGTCCTACACTGTTAAATAAGTGTCTTGATGTTCCAGTCCCAATACTGTTAAATAAGTGTCTTGGTGTTCCAGTCCCTACACTGTTAAATAAGTGTCTTGGTGTTCCAGTCCCTACACTGTTAAATAAGTGTCTTGGTGTTCCAGTCCCTACACTGTTAAATAAGTGTCTTGATGTTCCAGTCCCTACACTGTTAAATAAGTGTCTTGATGTTCCAGTCCCTACACTGTTAAACAAGTGTCTTGATGTTCCAGTCCCTACACTGTTAAATAAGTGTCTTGATGTTCCAGTCCCTACACTGTTAAATAAGTGTCTCGGTGTTCCAGTCCCTACACTGTTAAATAAGTGTCTTGGTGTTCCAGTCCCTACACTGTTAAATAAGTGTCTGGATGTTCCAGTCCCTACACTGTTAAATAAGTGTCTCGGTGTTCCAGTCCCTACACTGTTAAATAAGTGTCTTGGTGTTCCAGTCCCTACACTGTTAAATAAGTGTCTGGATGTTCCAGTCCCTACACTGTTAAATAATTGTCTCGGTGTTCCAGTCCCAATACTGTTAAATAAGTGCCTTGATGTTCCAGTCCCTACACTGTTAAATAAGTGTCTTGATGTTCCAGTCCCTACACTGTTAAATAAGTGTCTTGATGTTCCAGTCCCTACACTGTTAAATATGTGTCTTGGTGTTCCAGTCCCTACACTGTTAAATAAGTGTCTTGATGTTCCAGTCCCTACACTGTTAAATAAGTGTCTTGATGTTCCAGTCCCTACACTGTTAAATAAGTGTCTTGATGTTCCAGTCCCTACACTGTTAAATATGTGTCTTGGTGTTCCAGTCCCTACACTGTTAAATAAGTGTCTTGATGTTCCAGTCCCTACACTGTTAAATAAGTGTCTTGATGTTCCAGTCCCTACACTGTTAAACAAGTGTCTTGATGTCCCAGTCCCTACACTGTTAAATAAGTGTCTTGATGTTCCAGTCCCTACACTGTTAAATAAGTGTCTCGGTGTTCCAGTCCCTACACTGTTAAATAAGTGTCTTGGTGTTCCAGTCCCTACACTGTTAAATAAGTGTCTGGATGTTCCGTCCCTACACTGTTAAATAATTGTCTCGGTGTTCCAGTCCCAATACTGTTAAATAAGTGCCTTGATGTTCCAGTCCCTACACTGTTAAATAAGTGTCTTGATGTTCCAGTCCCTACACTGTTAAATAAGTGTCTTGATGTTCCAGTCCCTACACTGTTAAATATGTGTCTTGGTGTTCCAGTCCCTACACTGTTAAATAAGTGTCTTGATGTTCCAGTCCCTACACTGTTAAATAAGTGTCTTGATGTTCCAGTCCCTACACTGTTAAACAAGTGTCTTGATGTTCCAGTCCCTACACTGTTAAACAAGTGTCTTGGTGTTCCAGTCCCTACACTGTTAAATAAGTGTCTGGGTGTTCCACCCTACACTGTTAAATAAGTGTCTGGGTGTTCCACCCTACACTGTTAAATAAGTGTCTGGGTGTTCCAGTCCCTACACTGTTAAATAAGTGTCTGGGTGTTCCAGTCCCTACACTGTTAAATAAGTGTCAGGGTGTTCCAAATTGCCGTGAGAGCTCTGTCTAGATAATTTTAAAAACTAATTTTACTCAACGGCAAAATCACGTAAGAATACGCTCAATGCAGTGGCATCGGTTCTAAATAATCAATGTCCACTAATCAGACACCGTAGTTTACAGTGAACGCATGCAAAACTTATAACCCCAACAACAAAACAGCGGTCGAGTTGACCACTTGAAGCAGTCAAAAGATAAAAATGTGTCTATGATTCCTGCAGAATAAAAAATAACAGACCTTATTATTTTTTTTTTTTAAGTGGTACTTCTGCACAAACTTTGGTAATTATTGTATACTATATTTAATGACGTGTTCTAACCGCTCATATTAGGGGTGTAACTACCATATACGAACGTCCGAATGTGAACCGGCCCTCTCCAATAATGTATTTCATGTAATATTCATTAGTTTCAAGGCGCTGGAATAAAATATTTTTTTTCCGAGAAAGATGGCAGCCATTGATGCATTACTCTTTTAGAGAGTGCCAACACTGAAACAGTGTTTTGGTGTGTTGACAGGTTTCTATGTTGTTTTATTTTCGATTTATTCGAGTGAATTGAATTTGAAAGTGACTGTGGGCATTTTTTTTTTTTTTGGTGATATATTTTGAAATTGTCGCCCACGTAGCCGTGTGGCTCGCACTGGAGTTCGATCTTTCTAACGACAACCAAAATGGCTTTGTATTTGCAGAGCCTAACGCACTCGCTTAAACTGTCTCGTTTCCTTTGTTTTGAATGTGTGTATTAGAGGAAACTGGAGTAAAGAATTAATGAAGAAAGAACTATAGGAAGGCAATGAGAGAAAGACTTAACAGTTTAACAACGTGGCACAGAAACAAATCCAACAATGGAATTTATAAGAAGCACTAGCATAAGAGGGGAGCCGCGATAGCTCAGTGGTTAGTGAACTTTATCATTCTCTGGGAGCCGCGATAGCTCAGTGGTTAGTGAACTTTATCATTCTCTGGGAGCCGCGATAGCTCAGTGGTTAGTGAACTGGACCGGGATAGCTCAGTGGTTAGTGAACTGGACCGGGATAGCTCAGTGGTTAGTGAACTGGACCGGGATAGCTCAGTGGTTAGTGAACTGGACCGGGATAGCTCAGTGGTTAGTGAACTGGACCGGGATAGCTCAGTGGTTAGTGAACTGGACCGGGATAGCTCAGTGGTTAGTGAACTGGACCGGGATAGCTCAGTGGTTAGTGAACTGGACCGGGATAGCTCAGTGGTTAGTGAACTGGACCGGGATAGCTCAGTGGTTAGTGAACTGGACCGCGATAGCTCAGTGGTTAGTGAACTGGACCGCGATAGCTCAGTGGTTAGTGAACTGGACCGCGATAGCTCAGTGGTTAGTGAACTGGACCGCGATAGCTCAGTGGTTAGTGAACTGGACTACAGAGGACAAGAGATCGAGT
Organism: Megaustenia siamemsis; assembly: GCA_032433765.1. Taxonomy (NCBI): domain Eukaryota; kingdom Metazoa; phylum Mollusca; class Gastropoda; order Stylommatophora; family Ariophantidae; genus Megaustenia; species Megaustenia siamemsis. The sequence continues at coordinate 131,237,524 of JAVIAB010000092.1, forward strand.
TCGATCCTAATCGACAGCTTCCAGGTTTATCCAGCCTTAAATGGGTACCGGATTTTTCTTTCTGGGAAAGTAAAGCTGCACTTGCGTAATACCGACCACATTACCTCAAAAATACTGTGCCGAAGGTCTGTAAAAATTATGGTCACTAACACAATATTCCATACACGCCACTTGGCTTGACGGGGTACTTTTCATTTTTCTAGCATAAGAGAGACAGAGACTCGAGGCTTGATGTCATTGCTTCTGGGCATGGCACCTGATGATTGCTTGATTGGGAAACAGCAGTTGAGGGATGTTTAATGAACGGTCTATTGAGGTCAAGGGGTCATTTCAATCTCGATCGACGGCCTCTGGATCTGTCGGCTTTATTGCTCTTAAACTTGCTACCGAGTGTTTAATCTGGTAAAGAATACGGAGCTAGTGTAGTGCTGTCCACATTACTCAAAAATACGCCAATAGTTATTTAAATATAAATGGCGCCTACAGGTTACTCCCTGTATGTCAGGAGGTGTGGCATGGACAGCAGTATTAGATTTTTTTCTGTGCAAGTGGCAAGTGAAAACTCAGCGCTTGAGTTGATTTCAGAACTCAACATATTTTATGTAGTCGGTGTAATGGTCACTGAATCATAGCTGACAAAGCATCCACATGTAACAGCATCCCGTCGTCTCGCCAACAAGCTACACATATCCAAGTGACAAAGAACCAAGGGAGAGATATTAATAGCGTTCTTTTTATGAAAGCTAGGAGCTAACACACTGTAGTTTAGCAAAATGCGACAGAGCGCAGCGTAAGTAACGCCCTTTTGGGACGAACGACTAACAGGTTAAGATTTTTTTTCTTTTAACTGACCCGACCTGGTTTATTTTTTGTCGAGGGACTCCAATAACTGTAGTTACTAGACATACCTTCAGTTAATAACTCAAAGTTCACCACAGATTGCTTTATGTCTTTCAGCTTCCCCTTTTCTTACACGAGAGAAGGTAAAAGAAATGCATAGGGTACGTGTAATTAAACACTCTGACCTGATCATCTCGGCTGCGCTGGGCAAGCGACCTTTATTTTCTATAAATAAATTATCTGTTAAGTATAGTTTATTTCTTTTATGCAAACATGGAATTAGGGAATTTAGCATTTCTTCAATACGGTGTGCAGTTTTATTCTTGCACTTGTGTGCTGTAAGAGCGTAGCTCCTCAACTATTGATATATGGGACTAAGAGAGTCCACTTGGTAGCTCCACCAGCGATCATTATTGACACAGCAGACGTAAAACTGCAGTGGTGACGAGGGAGAGGGAGACGCTAAAGAGGTTAGGGGGAAAATTGGCGGGAGATTTGTGCGGGAGACACTGGGAGTGGACTACACTAACGTGCAGCATATTCGCGGAGGGGTCGTGGGGTCGACCAGAGCAGACTCGTCTGCCTAACGAGCAAGCGGTGAGCGAGGGCTGGAGTGGGATATTGATATTCGCTGCTTTACTTAGAACCTTACATATGTTTACACTCTTGAAATAAATAGGTAAATTAGTTGTGATCAGCTGTAGAACGTAAATGTTGAAACAGATAGATCAACAGCAGGGAGTAAATGTTGAAATAGATAGATCAACAGTAGGGAGTAAATGTTGAAATAGATAGATCAACAGCAGGGAGTAAATGTTGAAATAGATAGAAAAGATAGAAGAACTGTAGGTATTTAATGTTGAAATCGGCAGACAAGATAAATTAATTAAAATTAGTTATAAGAGTAAATACTCAAACTGGTATATAAGATAGATCAGTTGGAGGAATAAATATTGAAATACGTTGATAAGTCAGATTAATTGTAAGAGTGATGATTGGAACTGGCAGAGAAGTAAGATTAGTTGTTCCTGTAAGCTCAGTGACAAAACATTGGTTGACAACGTCTAGAGCAAGCACGTATGTTACTTGTTAACTCTTTCCATACGTTTAGCCGCACAGTGCGTCACTCTCAATTGATTAGTGTAAACCGTCATCAAACTATATTCTTTTTATAGGTCTTGTATCATCTTGGTATTGGTGAAATCTAATTCTTTGTTTTATTATCTAAAGGTTCATATATAATATATTAAGTGTTAGATAAATATTTATGGTTGTCCACGTCTAGATCAAGCAAGTATGTAGGTTGCCAACGTCTAGATCAAGAAAGTATGTAGATTCCAACGTCTATATCAAGCAAGTATGTAGGTCGTAAACGTCTAGATCAAGCAAGTATGTAGGTTGTCAACGTCTATATCAAGCAAGTATGTAGGTTGTAAACGTCTAGATCAAGCAAGTATGTAGGTTGTCAACGTCTATATCAAGCAAGTATGTAGGTTGCCTACGTTTAGATCAAGGAAGTATTTAGGTTCCCAACGTCTAGATCAAGGAAGTATTTATGTTCCCAACGTTTAGATCAAGGAAGTATAGGTTCCCAACGTCTAGATCAAGGAAGTATAGGTTTCCAACGTCTAGATAAAGGAATTATTTATGTTCCCAACGTCTAGATCAAGGAAGTATTTAGGTTCCCAACGTCTAGATCAAGGAAGTATAGGTTTCCAACGTCTAGACAAAGGAATTATTTATGTTCCCAACGTCTAGATCAAGGAAGTATTTAGGTTCCCAACGTCTAAATCAAGGAAGTATTTATGTTCCCAACGTCTAGATCAAGGAAGTATTTATGTTCCCAACGTCTAGATCAAGGAAGTATTTATGTTCCCAACGTCTAGATCAAGGAAGTATTTAGGTTCCCAACGTCTAAATCAAGGAAGTACAGGTTCCCAACGTCTACAGATGTCTAACACTTGTCATCTCTGCTCCAAAACTTTCACCGGAGCCGGGACCTAAAACGACACGTTGCTAGTGTACATGGGTGTCAGGAATACAAATGTGATGTTTGTGAACGAGTATATAATAGAGCTGACAATCTTGCCAAACATATCAAGACAGAGCATCCTGCATCTCTTGTATCAGCAGTTCCTGCATCACCAACCCCTGCCTCAGCAGCTAATGTACCTTCGAAAGAGACCAGTGTTACCCCACATATCTGCCACATCTGTCAACAAATATTCACTGGAGCAAGCCATCTGCGAGTACATCTTGCTAGCCATGACATAGCTGTGGACACCTCAACACCATCAACGCCAGCTGGCCCCCTGGTATCGACAACCTCACGCAAGCGGGCAGTAAAAGAGTTTGACTCAAGAACCCTCAAAGAGACCAAGACTTATTAATGAAATAGACTCTTTAAATAAGTTACCTCAAGATATTAAGAAGATATATAAGAACAACTGGTTAGCTATTAGAACACATGCACGTAGGACCAAATACATGGACACGTATACTATATTTCATCAGCCTGATACTCCTATAGATTGGAGGACCCTTGTAAACCCAATTTTTCTAGCCCAGAAAAAGCGTTTCAAGGTGAATTATAGTCATCATCTAGTTTTAAGACATAGCGAGACACAGGGGCTGCGTTACTTTCACGCCAGCTCAAATAACGCGACAGGTTAGACAAACCCTTGTTAGTTAACAACAGAAATGACTTTGAAACATTTGTTGATAGATTAAATGAAAGTGATATATTAGGGTATGCAAATAAAAACAGGGAGACAACCAAATATACCTTAGAAGCATTAGTCAGTACGAGTGTTTATGTTTATAAACTTCAAGATTATCCTATAGGGTGTCTGTTAGATATTCCACCCTACATTGCATCAAATCATGGTATTAATACCCTTCAAATCGATTCCCGTTCTAAAGTTTACAATGATAATCTCTGCTTCTTCCGTTGTCTAGCTGTCCATCGAGGTGGTTCTGTTGAGGATGTTAGGAAGGCTTCAAGACTACTTTTCAAACAGTTTAACCCGTCTCTAAAGTTAAGTAACTTTCACGGTGTAACTCTTGCCGAAATGTCTCTCTTAGAAAGTTGTTTTTCAGTAAACATAGATATTTTTGACTTTGATTCTGAACAAGCCTTGCGTATTGTCCTGAGAAGTGGCAGTAGTTATATTGAAACTCTCCGTCTTTTACTTTACAAAAGCCACTTCTTTTATATAAACGATCTTTCCAGGGCTAGTAAAAGCTTTTCTTGTGGAAAATGTGGAAAATTGTGGAAAGAATTGGCGTATGGATAAGCACGAAAAACTTGCAATGGGGATATGACTGTAGAGACATATAAAGGTGGTGTTTACTCTTCACCTGAAAGTGTATGGGACGCGATCAGTGCTGAAGGGATCAGTACTCCAGAGTCTTTTATTTACCCGTTCAGGGCGACTTTCGACTATGAATGTTATTTTGATAAAGGGAATGTTCCACAAGAGACTCAGTTGACTACCTTTGTAGCTAAACACGTCCCCCTCTCCTGCTCTATAGCGTCAAATGTCCCCGGGTGGGAGGCACCAAAATGTTTCATAACCAAGGGTGACCCACAAATTTTAGTTAGTCAGATGCTTGATTATCTCACTAGTATCGCTGATACAGCATACTCGTTGTTGCGAGCTTGGTTTGAAAGTATTTTTACTCAACTCCATGCTCTGAATAAAGACAAGATAGTAGTTAGGTTTGATGAGTATTTAAAAGAGCTTCCAGTAATAGGGTTTAACTCGGGGAAATATGACGTCAACGTCATTAAACCTTATTTAATAAAGCACTTCATGGATGCCGCTCCACAAGTGGACGAAGAAGGCCATAGTATGGAAGAGGAAGAAGAAGCCGCTGCTGGTAACGAAGAAGAGGAAGATACAATGGAAGGAGACTACAAAGTAGCAAAACCGTTCAAGTTTATAGTTAAAAGAAACAATAACTTTATGTGTATTGCAACGCCGAATCTAAAATTCTTAGATATAGTAAACTATCTAGCCCCCGGGTTTAGCTATAGTAAATATCTGGCGGCTTATAAGATTAGTGAAACAAAGGGTTACTTTTGTTATGAATATATAGACGACCCCCAAAAGTTGGACGAGACAGAACTACCCCCACACGAAACGTTTTATTCGTCGTTAAAAAATTCCAACATTTCCAAGGAGGAGTACGCCCTGTGCAAAAAGGTCTGGAAGGACAATAACATGACCACACTTAGGGACTTTTTGGTGTGGTATAACAACAAAGATGTAGTCCCCTTTTTAGAAGCCTTGGAGCAGCAGGTTCGCTTGTATGGGGAGCGGGATGTAGACTGTTTTAAAGACGCCATTTCGGTTCGGGTGTTTGTTTAAAGTATCTTTTTAAGACCGTTGATAGGGGTGTAATGTTTAGTTTATGTTCGAGCAAACAGGCGAGTCTACACAAAATGATTAGAGATAATATCGTTGGGGGTCCCTCTATAATTTTCCATAGGTATCACGAGGTAGGCAAAACGTTTATTAGGGGCGGAAAGGTAGTCAAAGCCATCCAAGGTTACGATGCCAACGCGTTGTATCTTTGGGCTCTGATGAACCCAATGCCAACAGATTACCCAATTATTAGAAGAATGGAGACCGGGTTTAGGGTCGAAAAAGATAACTATTATGTCCAACAAAGTAGAGAGTGGTTAACGTGGGTTGCTCACCAAAAAGGGGTGGAGTTGAAAACTCAGTTTAATGGAGGGAGTTTCGGTTAGGTGGTAGAAATATCCCTGTGGATGGGTGGGATAAATCCAATAGAAGAGGCTACAATTTTCATGGTTGTTTGTACCATGGTCACAAAGACTGCCCCCTCACCAAAGGTAAAGATAGAAACCCTGTTAATAATAAGCCCTTGTTCGAGCTGTTTGAAAAAACATGTGAGATACACACCTACCTAACCGAGGAGGTCAAAGTTCCAGTAGAAGTTATGTGGGAATGTGAGTGGCAGGCTCTGAAAAAGTCTGACCCAACCATTAGGGCTTTCCTTTTTAAAGCCATCCCTAGAGCTAGACCCTCTTACTCTAAAGAAGGGCTCCCTCTCAGTGATAAACAGATTCTGGCTTCTGTTTCAGATGGGACATGCTTTGGTTTAGTGGAATGTGATCTACACGTCCCCGACCGTCTGAAGGAACATTTCAGTGAGATGACTCCAATTATCAAAAATATTGATGTCACGCGTGATGATATTGGACCGTTTATGCGTGAATATGCCCTCAAACATAACTTGTTGTCAACCCCTCGTCGCACCCTAATCGGTAGTTATGTTGGGGAAAAAATTTTGTTGGCAACACCACTGTTAAAATGGTATTTAGACCACGGGTTGGCGGTAACAAAAATTTATCAAGTTATAGAATATCAACCGTCTAGTTGTTTTAAAAAGTTGGCGAAATGGTTTCTGACGCTAGGCGGGCTGGTGATCTAGATGAAAGTCAATCTATAGTAAGCGATACGATGAAGCTCTTAGGAAACTCAGCCTACGGGAAGACTAACCAATAAGGCCAACCATAGCGCTGTCTCGTACGTTCAGGGGATGAGATATCGAAAATGGTTAATAGTTCCCGGTTTAAAAAGATGACTGAAATAGGGGAGGATCTTTTTGAAATTGAGATGGAGAAAAAGAAAACTGTTTGGGACTTGCCCCTACAAATTGGTTTCTTCGTCTATCAATATGCAAAACTTCGTATGTTAGATTTTTATTTCGAGTTCTTAGATAAGTTTGTAGATAGGTCCAACTTTCAGTTATGTGAAACAGATACTGATAGTTTATACTTGGCTTTAAGTGCACCTAAGCTAGAGGATATAGTTAAGTCAGGTCTGCGGGATGAGTTTAATAGTGTATATAAAGACTGGTTTCCTGCCGAGTTTTGCGATGAACATACTAGCAAGACAGACTGTATAAACTGTAAGGGTGTTAAAGCATACACCAAACGAACGCCCGGGCTTTTTAAACTAGAGTACGAAGGGACAGCTCTTGTTAGCTTATGTAGTAAGACGTACCATTGTAGTGGGGATTACGATAAAATCAGTTGTAAAGGGCTAAGCAAGCAACACAACAAATTAGATAAAGATATGTTTTTAGAGGTTCTCGCTACGCAAAAGGCTAAGGGTGGGAAAAATGTAGGTTTCAAAGTCTTAAATAATTCTATATTTTCCTACACTCAAACAAGAAATGCTCTTTCCTATTTCTATATAAAAAGAAAGGTAGCTGCTGATAACGTCTCGACTACGCCTTTAGATATTTAACTCTTTACACTACCAGCTTAGCCTAACCAGGAATCTCTAACAGTTTCACCCCTTATGATTCATCGACGCCACATAGCTAAGCAGACATCCAACTACATAGGTATAACTAAATGTTATCCTTGTACTATATATTTACTTCGTGTACTGAATATTTTTGTAATGTTATATAATATCAATGTATGTTATACACCTATTGAGATAATACAAGAATAAAATATATCTTTGTCTTCTGTTTTATATTTAATGTTTTTCATTGATGTTGTATAATCTACTAACCTATCACTATCGCTCAAGTACACCAAGCACTCCAAAGTCAGCACACACAGACATAAACAGGGCACTTCCGGGGTCACCGGGACTAGAGGTCACGATTAACTCCCCCTGCGCCTACGGTACATTAGGCGCGCCGCGCGCCTACTATATAACTTTGTAATTTAGCGCCTAAATTCGGGTCATATCCTTCCTGCTATACTACTAACGTCTAGATCAAGGAAGTATGTAGGTTCCCAACGCCTAGATCAAGTATGTATATGTTCCCAACGTCTAGATCAAGGAATTATTTAGGTTCCCAACGTCTAGATCAAGCAAGTATGTAGGTTGCCAACGCCTAGATCAAGCAAGTATGTAGGTTATCAACGCCTAGATCAAGCAAGTATGTAGGTTGCCAACGCCTAGATCAAGCAAGTATGTAGGTTGCTAACGCGTAGATCAAGCATTTTTATAGGTTGCCAACGCCTAGATCAAGCAAGTATGTAGGTTGCCAACACATAGATCAAGCATGTATGTAGGTTGCCAACACCTAGATCAAGCATGTATGTAGGTTGCCAACGTCTAGATCAAGAAATTATGTAGATTCCAACGTCTATATCAAGCAAGTATGTAGGTCGTAAACGTCTAGATCAAGCAAGTATGTAGGTTGTCAACGTCTATATCAAGCAAGTATGTAGGTTGTCAACGTCTATATCAAGCAAGTATGTAGGTTGTAAACGTCTAGATCAAGCAAGTATGTAGGTTGTCAACGTCTATATCAAGCAAGTATGTAGGTTGTAAACGTCTAGACCAAGAAAGTATGTAGGTTGTCAATGTCTATATCAAGCAAGTATGTAGGTTGTAAACGTCTAGATCAAGCAAGTATGTAGGTTGTCAACGTCTATATCAAGCAAGTATGTAGGTTGTAAACGTCTAGATCAAGCAAGTATGTAGGTTGTCAACGTCTATATCAAGCAAGTATGTAGGTTGTCAACGTCTATGTCAAGCAAGTATGTAAGTTGTCAACGTCTATATCAAGCAAGTATGTAGGTTGTCAACGTCTATATCAAGCAAGTATGTAGGTTGTCAACTTCTATATCAAGCAAGTATGTAGGTTGTCAACGTCTATATCAAGCAAGTATGTAGATTGTCAACGTCTATATCAAGCAAGTATGTCGGTTGTCAACGTCTATATCAAGCAAGTATGTAGGTTGCCAACGTTTAGATCAAGGAAGTATTTAGGTTCCCAACATCTAGATCAAGGAAGTATTTATGTTCCCAACGTTTAGATCAAGGAAGTATAGGTTCCCAGCGTCTAGATCAAGGACGTATAGGTTTCCAACGCCTAGATAAAGGAATTATTTATGTTCCCAACGTCTAGATCAAGGAAGTATTTAGGTTCCCAACGTCTAAATCAAGAAAGTATTTATGTTCCCAACGTCTAGATCAAGGGAGTATTTAGGTTACCAACGTCTAAATCAAGGAAGTATAGGTTCCCAACGTCTAGATCAATGAAGTATTTAGGTTCCCAACGTCTAGACCAAGGAAGTATTTAGGTTCCCAACGCCTAGATCAAGGAAGTATATGTTCCCAACGTTTAGATCAAGGAAGTATGTAGGTTCCCAACGCCTAGATCAAGGATGTATATGTTCCCAACGTCTAGATCAAGGAAGTATTTAGGTTCCCAACGTCTAGATCAAAGAAATATGTAGGTTCCCAACGTCTAGATCAAGGAAGTATAGGTTCCCAACGTCTAGATCAAGGAATTATTTAGGTTTCCAACGCCTAGATCAAGCAAGTATGTAGGTTGCCAACGTCTAGATCTAGCAAGTATGTAGGTTGCCAACGCCTAGATCAAGCAAGTATGAAGGTAGCCAACGCCTAGATCAAGCAAGAATGTAGGTTGCTAACGCCTAGATCAAGCAAGTATGTAGGTTGCTAATGTCTAGATCAAGCAAGTATGTAGGTTGCCAACGCCTAGATCAAGCAAGTATGTAGGTTATCAACGCCTAGATCAAGCAAGTATGTAGGTTGCCAACGCCTAGATCAAGCAAGTATGTAGGTTGCTAACGCGTAGATCAAGCATTTTTATAGGTTGCCAACGCCTAGATCAAGCAAGTATGTAGGTTGCCGACACCTAGATCAAGCATGTATGTAGGTTGCCAACACCTAGATCAAGCATGTATGTAGGTTGCCAACGTCTAGATCAAGAAAGTATGTAGATTCCAACGTCTATATCAAGCAAGTATGTAGGTCGTAAACGCCTAGATCAAGCAAGTATGTAGGTTGTCAACGTCTATATCAAGCAAGTATGTAGGTTGTAAACGTCTAGATTAAGCAAATATGTAGGTTGTCAACGTCTATATCAAGCAAGTATGTAGGTTGTAAACGTCTAGATCAAGCAAGTATGTAGGTTGTCAACGTCTATATCAAGCAAGTATGTAGGTTGTAAACCTCTAGATCAAGCAAGTATGTAGGTTGTCAACGTCTATATCAAGCAAGTATGTAGGTTGTAAACGTCTAGATCAAGCAAGTATGTAGGTTGTCAACGTCTATATCAAGCAAGTATGTAGGTTGTAAACGTCTAGATCAAGCAAGTATGTAGGTTGTCAACGTCTATATCAAGCAAGTATGTAGGTTGTAAACGTCAAGATCAAGCAAGTATGTAGGTTGTCAACGTCTATATCAAGCAAGTATGTAGGTTGTAAACGTCTAGATCAAGCAAGTATGTAGGTTGTCAACGTCTATATCAAGCAAGTATGTAAGTTGTCAACGTCTATATCAAGCAAGTATGTCGGTTGTCAACGTCTATATCAAGCAAGTATGTAGGTTGCCTACGTTTAGATCAAGGAAGTATTTAGGTTCCCAACATCTAGATCAAGGAAGTATTTATGTTCCCAACGTTTAGATCAAGGAAGTATAGTTTCCCAACGTCTAGATCAAGGAAGTATAGGTTTCCAACGCCTAGATAAAGGAATTATTTATGTTCCCAACGTCTAGATCAAGGAAGTATTTAGGTTCCCAACGTCTAAATCAAGGAAGTATTTATGTTCCCAACGTCTAGATCAAGGAAGTATTTATGTTCCCAACGTCTAGATCAAGGAAGTATTTAGGTTCCCAACGTCTAAATCAAGGAAGTATAGGTTCCCAACGTCTAGATCAATGAAGTATTTAGGTTCCCAACGTCTAGATCAAGGAAGTATTTAGGTTCCCAACGTCTAGATCAAGGAAGTATTTAGGTTCCCAACGCCTAGATCAAGGAAGTATATGTTCCCAGCGTCTAGATCAAGGAATTATTTAGGTTCCCAACGTCTAGATCAAAGAAATATGTAGGTTCCCAACGTCTAGATCAAGGAAGTATAGGTTCCCAACGTCTAGATCAAGGAATTATATAGGTTACCAACGCCTAGATCAAGCAAGTATGTAGGCTGCCAACGTCTATATCAAGCAAGTATGTAGGTTGCCAACGCCTAGATCAAGCAAGTATGTAGGTAGCCAACGCCTAGTTCAAGCAAGTATGTAGGTTGCTAACGCCTAGATCAAGCAAGTATGTAGGTTTCTAATATCTAGATCAAGCAAGTATGTAGGTTGCCAACGCCTAGATCAAGCAAGTATGTAGGTTATCAACGCCTAGATCAAGCAAGTATGTAGGTTGCCAACGCCTAGATCAAGTAAGTATGTAGGTTGCTAACGCGTAGATCAAGCATTTTTATAGGTTGCCAACGCCTAGATCAAGCAAGTATGTAGGTTGCCAACACCTAGATCAAGCATGTATGTATGTTGCCAACACCTAGATCAAGCATGTATGTAGGTTGCCAACACCTAGATCAAGCAAGTATGTAGGTTGCCAACGCCTTGATCAAGCAAGTATGTGGGTTGCCTACGTTTAGATCAAGGAAGTAATTAGGTTCCCAACGTCTAGATCAAGGAAGTATTTATGTTTCCAACGTTTAGATCAAGGAAGTATAGGTTCCCAACGTCTAGATCAAGGAAGTATTTAGGTTCCCAACGTCTAAATCAAGGAAGTATAGGTTCCCAACGTCTAGATCAAGGAAGTATTTCGGCTCTCAACTTCTAGATCAAGGAAATATTCATGTTCCCAACGTCTAGATCAAGGAAGTATTTAAGTTCCCAACGTCTAGATCAAGGAAGTATTTAGGCTCTCAACGTCTAGATCAAGGAAGTATTTATGTTCCCAGCGTCTAGATCAAGGAAGTATTTAAGTTCCCAACGTCTAGATCAAGGAAGTATTTATGTTCCCAACGTCTAGATCAAGGAAGTATTTATGTTCCCAACGTCTAGATCAAGGAAGTATTTAAGTTCCCAACGTCTAGTTCAAGGTAGTATTTATGTTCCCAACGTCTAGATCAAGGAAGTATTTAAGTTCCCAACGTCTAGATCAAGGAAGTATTTAAGTTCCCAACGTCTAGATCAAGGAAGTATTTAAGTTCCCAACGTCTAGATCAAGGAAGTATTTATGTTCCCAACGTCTAGATCAAGGAAGTATTTATGTTCCCAACGTCTAGATCAAACAAATATGTAGGTTTCCCAGGCTAGAAACACAGTAAATTGTTCTCCCTTATCTACCATTTGTTTTCCTATTACTACTTTCTTTTATTTTGTAACATTCCTGCCTTAACAACCCTCAGTGGCTAACCTACTGAGGTGGCTAAAAAGAATATCGACTGTGTTTTAGATATACCCTTCTTTGGATTCCATTTCACGTTTATGACACTGATTTTCAGATTTATAAGTTTTTATTTTATTTATTTTTTTCTTTATAATACGATACTTTTCGATATAATACGGACAGGCCATATGGTTGAAAAAAGTAAGGGAAGGGCGGAGAATACTTTTTTTTTTTTTGTTTCAAATATAGCGCCCCATAGAAATTTTCGCCCTGCACAATCTACCTTCTGGACCAGCGCTAACTACAGTACTACTCCCTCGGTAGACCTATACATTAACCACTGTACTGTCACCTCGCCTCTGTAAGAAAGCGGCTAGCAGTAAAGAAATATATGGGAGCATGGAGAAATTTTCGAGGCGCGATAATTCAGTGGTTAGTGAACTGGACTACAGAGGACAAGGGTAGGGTTCGATCCAAACCGACGGCTTCCGGGTTCACCCAGCCTTAAATGGGTACCGGATTTTTTTTCTGGGAAAGTAAAGCAGCACGGGCGTAATACCGACCACATTACCCCAAAAATAATGTGCTGAAGGTCTGTAAAATATAGGGTCACTAACACCATATTTCCCTATACGCCACTTGGCGTGACGGGCGTACTTTACTACTTTTATGGAGAAATTTGGGAAATGATAGAGAAAAAGAATATGCGATGAGAGGTTTAAATGAGAGAGTGATGAGGAAAGTAGAACATAATGGATGGAAGAAAGAATAAGGCATGAGATGGGAGTGAACGCTGTAAATAGCTCGTTAACATTGGTCTTCTATACCACTACTGCGGTAGTGTACATTTTACTTGTTTGAAAATGATACACAAAGAAAGATCGTTTCTATTTTCAACTGCCAAGTGTTTATAACATTCTAACCTTCAACACAGGAGTCTACGTATTATAGTCCACTTTCGATAAGACAAGGTACTCGATCTCACTGGGGCAAGGAAGTGTGTGGGTTGCCACCGTTCGAAGCAAGGAAGTAAGTGAGTTGCCAATGTTCGATGCAATGAAGTTTCGAAGCAAGGAAGTAAGTGGGTTGCCAATGTTCGATGGCAGGAAGTATGTGTGGTGCCAGTGTCCGGGGCAAGGAAGTAAGTGGGTTGCCAATGTTCGATGGCAGGAAGTATGTGTGGTGCCAGTGTCCGGGGCAAGGAAGTAAGTGGGTTGCCAATGTTCGATGGCAGGAAGTATGTGTGGTGCCAGTGTCCGGGGCAAGGAAGTAAGTGGGTTGCCAATGTTCGATGCAATGAAGTTTCGAAGCAAGGAAGTAAGTGGGTTGCCAATGTTCGATGGCAGGAAGTGTGTGGGTTGCCAGTGTTCGATGCAAGGAATTTTCGAAGCAAGGAAGTAAGTGGGTTGCAAGTGTTCAATGCCACCAATTTTCGAAGCAAGGAAGTAAGTGGGTTGCCAGTGTTCGGAGCAAGGAAGTGGGTTGCCAGTGTTCGAAGCAAGGAAGTAAGAGGGTTGCCAGTGTTCGGAGCTAAGAAAATATGTTGGTTGCCAGTGTTCGAAGCAAGGAAGTAAGCGGTTTGTCAGTGTTCGGAGCAAGGAAGTAAGTGGGATGCCAGTGTTCGAAGCAAGGAAATATGTTGGTTGCCAGTGTTCGAAACAAGGGAATATGTTGGTTGCCAGTGTTCGAAGCAAGGAAGTATGTGGGTTGCCAGCGTTCGATGCAAGGAAGTATGTGGGTTGCCAGTGTTCGAAGCAAGGAAGTATGTGGGTTGCCAGTGTTCGAAGCAAGGAAGTATGTGGGTTGCCAGTGTTCGAAGCAAGGAAGTATGTGGGTTGCCAATGTTCAAAGCAAGGAAGTATGTGGGTTGCCAGTGTTCGATGCAAGGAAGTATGTGGGTTGCCAGTGTTCGATGCAAGGAAGTATGTGGGTTGCCAGTGTTCGATGCAAGGAAGTAAGTGGGTTGCCAGTGTTCGATGCAAGGAAGTATGTGGGTTGCCAGTGTTCGAAGCAAGGAAGTATGTGGGTTGCCAGTGTTCGATGCAAGGAAGTATGTGGGTTGCCAGTGTTCGATGCAAGGAAGTATGTGGGTTGCCAGTGTTCGAAGCAAGGAAGTATGTGGGTTGCCAGTGTTCGATGCAAGGAATTATGTGGGTTGCCAGTGTTCGATGCAAGGAAGTAAGTGGGTTGCCAGTGTTCGATGCAAGGAATTATGTAGGTTGCCAGTGTTCGAAGCAAGGAAGTATGTGGGTTGCCAGTGTTCGATGCAAGGAAGTATGTGGATTGCCAGTGTTCGAAGCAAGGAAGTATGTGGGTTGCCAGTGTTCGATGCAAGGAAGTATGTGGGTTGCCAGTGTTCGAAGCAAGGAAGTATGTGGGTTGCCAGTGTTCGATGCAAGGAAGTATGTGGATTGCCAGTGTTCGATGCAAGGAAGTATGTGGATTGCCAGTGTTCGATGCAAGGAAGTATGTGGGTTGCCAATGTTCGATGCAAGGAAGTATGTGGGTTGCCAGTGTTCGATGCAAGAAAGTATGTGGGTTGCCAGTGTTCGATGCAAGGAATTTTTGAAGCAAGAAAGTATGTGGGTTGCCAGTGTTCGATGCAAGGAATTTTTGAAGCAAGAAAGTATGTTGGTTGCCAGTGTTCGATGCAAGGAAGTATGTGGATTGCCAGTGTTCGATGCAAGGAAGTATGTGGGTTGCCAGCGTTCGATGCAAGGAAGTATGTGGGTTGCCATTGTTCGATGCGGGAGTCGCGATAGCTCAGTGGTTAGTGAACTGGACTACAAAGGACAAGAGATAGGGTTCGTTCCCAACCGACGGCTTCCAGGTTCACCCAGTCTTTAATGGGTACAGGGTTTTTTTCTGGGAAAGTAAAGCGTCACGGGCGTAATACCGACCACATTACCCCACAAATCATGTGCCAAAGGTCTGTAAAATTTATGGTCACTAACACCATATTCCCTATACGCCACTTGGCGTGACGGGGGCACTTTACTACTGTTTTTTTACAATGTTCGAAGCAAGGAAATATGTGGGTTGCGAGCCTGTATGGCAAGGCAAGTATTACATCGCTCTAACCTGCTTTTAAATAAATGTATTATTACTTTTTGTTTGCTCGTTTTGCTTTTTTGTTTTTTTAATGTAAGCTCTCGGAATGTTGCGCTCGGAGGCACCGTCCTTCAACACCCGTCATGCTACGGTACTGTCATCATAATATGTGTCGCTGGTTATGGAAACATTAACATATAGACAAATGCACCATATTGCCCATACGTCACACATCACAGCGGGTGCAGTTTATAATAAGAATAATAGTCATCACCATTACTGTCCAAAATGTGGTAATTATTGTTTACACTGGAGCAATGCATTTAATTCATGAGAGCCCGATGTTGTTCTAATTAAAGCACTCGTCTGCCGACCTGAATGGTTCAGGATTCAAAGGGCAGATGGAAGTAAAGGCACCTCAACGCAGACATGTTGGAAACTGTCCACAATACAGCGCCAGGATCGGTGAACTAGAACTATCCAGACCATACTCCACCTCTTCGCGGTGCCTTTAGAAACAAACCATCCTGTCTAGCAAAGTGGGTAAGTATCGAAGAGAAAAACAATAAGGTACTCAAAAATGATATGCTGAAGTCGGATGTGCTGGACCGAAAGGCGTAAATATCACAGTCTTACTGCAAACCACAACACAATGTACACACGCCACTTAACGTAATTTTCAGGGCGAATGGAGGAAAGGTGATTTTCTTTAGTCAAGGGCGAAAACAAGCAAGCAAATTCCAGATGATGCTGATTTTTATTTCGACCAAAAAGTAGTAAGTTGATGATAGACAGGACAAGATAAGAAGTAATAGAGTAGTAAGTTGTGGATCGACATGGCTAGATAAGAAGTAAAAAAGTAGTAAGTTGTGGATCGACCTATGAAAACACCTACGATAACATTCATGGTTCTTGATGATAATGAATGCCTTTAACTGTTTATAATAATATAATGGGAGGTTACTGCTCTAGCTAATTGTTTCTAAAAATACTCGATTGAAAACACCGAGTGGAACTGTAAAGTTTCGCTCATGTTAAATGAGATTGAATGCCTAGCTTTTTCGAATACTAGAGATTAAACATATGTGTTGAAGTGAAGTTGTGCACGCAAACCGATCATTAACAGCCGAGCCGTCCATAATGAGCCGCCCGTGCGCTGCCGGGGCCCGAAAGGGAAGTAAAGAATAGCGGCGCTGTACCCTACCAGGCATGTTCGTAAGAGGCGAGAAAGGAGGGTTAGGCATGGGACTGGCTATCCCATACTGCAAAAAAAATAAGCCGAAAAAACTTCACAAACATGAACAAGTCAAAGAAAGATAAAGTAAATCCGTCAACCAGGAAAGAGAAGGGCTCTCTGTCTAAGAGACGTATGACGCAATCCGGAGAAAGCCATGAGTCCGGGTTGCCGACTCACCCTTTGTCTACCAGGAAATCATCCAGAATTGGCACCTGGAATGTTCGTACCCTTAACGAACAGGAAAAGCGGCACAAGTGGCAGCAGAAATGAACAACTACAAGATAGATATTCTGGGAATGTGTGAAACAAGATGGCTGGGAGCGGAGAGAATAAAATTGAATACAGGGGAGATGATTTTATCATCAGGACACCAGGAACCAGGAGCACAACATAGCGAAGGGGTAGCTATAATGCTATCAAAGAATGCACAGAAGACACTAATAGAATGGGAGGCAGTGGGACCAAGACTGGTGAGAGCAACATTTAGAACAACCAAAAACAAAATAAAATTACACATTATACAATGCTATGCACCAACCAACGATAAAGATGACTCAGTTAAAGATGATTTTTATAAACAGCTACAATGCCAGATGGATGCAAGACGAGCCAAGGATATTATAATCTTGATGGGAGACCTAAATGCTAAGGTAGGATCAGACAACAGAGGCTTTGAAGAGATTATGGGAAAACATGGACTTGGAGATATAAACGAGAATGGAGAGATATTTGTGAATTTCTGCGCCCTTAATCAAATGAGCCTAGGAGGAACAATATTTTTAAACATAAAAGAATACACAAAGCTACATGGGTGTCACCAGATCATAGAACGGAAAATCAAATTGATCACATATGTATTAATAATAAGTTTAAGTCATCCTTACAGGATGTAAAAGTATATAGAGGGGCAGATATAGCTTCTGATCATCATCTTCTGTTAGCCAAACTTAAAATTAAATTAAAAAGGTATACTACAACGAATAAGGGCAGAACGTATTTCAATGTAGGGTTTCTTAAAGAACAAGGAATTAAAGATGAATTCGCAGTCACAATATCAAACAAATACCAAGTCCTCCAACAACTAGAAAATACAATAAATATAGAAGATCATTGGAAACAGGTAAAAAATATATGGAAAGAGACATGCGAAGAAACACTGGGGAAAAGAGAACGCCAGAATAAGGCATGGATGACAGCAGAGACCCTGGATAAAATTAAAGAAAGAAAGAACAAGAAAGCAGACATAAATAAAAGCAAAACAAGAAGTAATAAAGCCAAGACACAGGAAGCTTACACAGAGGTGAACAAAGAAGTGAGAAGATGCATTAAAAGGGATAAGAGGAAATATATAGATGAATTAGCTAAAGAGGCAGAAGAAGCAGCAAATAAAGGGAATATGAAAGAACTGTACAACAGCACAAAGAAATTAGGTGGAAAATACAAACAGATCAACGCCTTTATCAAAGATAAGAAAGGAAATCTGCTTAGTAATATAAAGGAACAAATGGAGAGATGGAAGGAGCACTTTGAAGAACTTTTGAACAGACCTGGCTCAAATAATCCTCCAGATATACTACCAGCAGAAGAAGAATTACACGTTAACTGCGGAAAACCAAGCAAAGAAGAAATAATGAAAGCCATCAAACTGTTAAAAGATGGTAAAGCCACAGGACCAGATGAAATTCCTTCGGAAGCCATCAAAGCAGATATTATCACCTCTACCAAGATGTTACATAATCTATTGGATAAAATTTGGGAGAGGGAAGAAATACCTAAAGACTGGAGAGAAGGTTATATGATCAAACTACCAAAGAAAGGAAGTTTACAGGAGTGCACAAATTATAGGGGAATTATGCTACTATCAGTGCCAGGAAAAATATTAGGCAGAATCATTCTGGAGAGACTAAAAGAGGCTATAGAGAAACACTTGAGAGATGAACAAGCAGGTTTTAGGAAGAACAGATCATGTGCTGATCAAATAACTACTCTACGTATAATAGTTGAACAAAGTTTAGAACTAAAATCCCCACTTTATATTGGATTCATAGATTACGAAAAGGCATTTGATAGTTTAGACAGAAGAATGCTTTGGAAGTTGCTGAGTCATTATGGAATCCCCATAAAGTTTATTAACCTGATAAAAACAATGTATGAAGGAACAAAATGTAGTGTGGTGCATGAAGGACAGCTTACAGAAGCATTTGAAATAAGAACAGGAGTAAGGCAAGGATGCCTTCTGTCTCCATTTCTCTTTCTACTGGCCATAGATTGGATTATGAAAATAACTCAAAACAACAGAAATGGGATCCAGTGGTCACTGACCAAACAACTTGATGATTTAGACTTTGCTGATGACATAGCTCTCCTATCACACAGCCACCAACAGATGCAAGATAAAATGAGTATATTAGATGAGAGATCACAACAGCTAGGACTAAAGATTAATAGAGATAAGACCAACATTATGAGAATTAATGCAGTTGGCAATAACCAAATAAAACTAGGAGAAATACCTCTACTAGACGTACAATCTTATATATATCTGGGCAGTAATATAGATAAAGAGGGAGGAACAGAAAACGATACCAAAATAAGGATATCAAAAGCAAGAGGAGCTTTCATTGCACTGGGAAACATATGGAAATCCAAAGAAATTAGGCTAAATACAAAAATACAAATTTTCAACTCCAATGTTAAGTCGGTTCTATTATATGGCTGTGAAACATGGAGAATAACAAAATTGACAATCACGAAGGTACAGACTTTCATTAATGGATGCTTGCGCAGAATAAAGGGATGGAAATGGCAGGACAAAGTCACAAACGTGGAATTATGGAAATGTACCGGTCAAATACCAGTGGATAAAGAAATACAGCGAAGACGATGGCGATGGATAGGACACACACTACGGAAACCAACTGAGAGTATTACACAACAGGCCCTTTTTTGGAATCCCCAGGGGAAAAGACAAAGAGGAAGACCAAGGAATTCTTGGAGAAGACAGATTGAAGCAGAGATGAAGATGATGGGGAAGACATGGAATGATCTTAAAAGAATTGCAAAAAACAGAACGACTTGGAAAGTGTTTGTTGAAGACCTATGCTCCACTGGGAGCTAAAAGGTAGAAGAAGACTCAAAAATGATATGCTGAAGTCGGATGTGCTGGACCGAAAGGCGTAAATATCACAGTCTTACTGCAAACCACAACACAATGTACACACGCCACTTAACGTAATTTTCAGGGCGAATGGAGGAAAGGTGATTTTCTTTAGTCAAGGGCGAAAACAAGCAAGCAAATTCCAGATGATGCTGATTTTTATTTCGACCAAAAAGTAGTAAGTTGATGATAGACAGGACAAGATAAGAAGTAATAGAGTAGTAAGTTGTGGATCGACAGGACAAGATAAGAAGTAAAAGAGTAGTAAGTTGATGATCGACAGAACAAGATAAGAAGTAATAGAGTAGTAAGTTGTGAATCAACATGGATAGATAAGAAGTAAAAAAGTAGTAAGTTGTGGATCGACCTATGAAAACACCTACGATAACATTCATGGTTCTTGATGATAATGAATGCCTTTAACTGTTTATAATAATATAATGGGAGGTTACTGCTCTAGCTAATTGTTTCTAAAAATACTCGATTGAAAACACCGAGTGGAACTGTAAAGTTTCGCTCATGTTAAATGAGATTGAATGCCTAGCTTTTTCGAATACTAGAGATTAAACATATGTGTTGAAGTGAAGTTGTGCACGCAAACCGATCATTAACAGTTAGAAACTTAAACGAGCAGGCTGCATCTCCACTGTTCAGCAAAAGGACCCAAAGAAAGCTGATTTTACAACGTCGAACATCATCAGCAATGCCAGATTACTTATTACCACAAACACTTCACATGTTTTGATGTGAACAAAACAAAACTACATGAATTTATATAAAATGTATTTTTAGTGTTTTCAGAAAATTAAAAGCGTCTTATGCAACAAATCTATGTCAATAGAAGTGAGAAAGAGCGTCCATTGGTGCTATATAGAGCCAATTTTTACCTATGAAAGCGAATCATGGACAGTAGACAAACAAATGAAATGACGATTAGAGGCCACAGAGATGAGATTTCTCAGAAGAATGTTGAAAGTTTCCTGGACAGCTAAAAAGACCAACGAGGAAATTCTCAAAGAGGCCAACACAAAAAGGCAGCTCCGAGGAAACATCAAAAAGAAACAGTCAACATTTTAGGACACATCATCCCCCGTGTGTTACCGGGGCCTCATTATGAGGGAAGTAAAGAATAGTGACACTGTGACCTTCCAGGCATGTCGTATGAGGCGACTAAGGAGGTTGGTCGATGGCTTGACAAGCTGTCATTGTAAAAAGTATTGTTATGGATACAGCGCCATATATTTTAGAGCAGTGATCTCTGCAATATGTGCCACTTTGGCACGCAAGGTTTCTGATTTTGAGATTGTGGCTCTGCCCTATGTGCCGTCTTCGGCTCGAAAGGACAATAGATAGATAGATAGATGAGAAGCGGAAATTTTGAATACTTGGTTACAACTTGCAAAACACAGGGATAGAGAGATCGCGGACGACAAAGAGAGAAAATACTAGATAGCTTGGTGCCATGGCATGGAAAACAGTCAACAACAGCACGGTGGATAGAAGATTGTGGAAGTACCTGATCGCCTGCTCCAACCGGTATGGTACATAATGATGATGATTTGTTTTCGAAGAAAATTTCTGTCTTTTTTTTCTATTATTTTTAACGGGGGGTAGGGGGGAGGTTGCGCCGTAGTATGAAACACAGAAAGCAATTTTCGCCGTTAAAACCCACGCACATAGCACATAAAAAATATCGTAAATTAGTAACAAAAGTAATTTCTCCACATACGCATGTCGATCGCACTAAAGCATGGTTGATAATTCTTTCAATATTTACAACTACCAACAGACATTTTTTTTTAAAAGTCACTTAAAATGTTGAAAAATAATTTTGTTGTTAAAGTTATTTTTAAAAAAAAAAGAAGTATATGAGCTCCATTCTAAGTTTCCTTACATTGAAATTCTACAACTAAAATTTCAATTACGGTACAAATTAGAGAATGTTCGCAACAAAGAGAAGTTAAAGTGTCATGTTAAAAATTTATTCGAATTTGATTCTTTGGAAATTGAACTCTATCATTGTTAGGGGGTGATTATAATAATTTAGTAAAAATACAATATTAACGGAATCATGTAATAACCCTGTCTATTATACGTTGTTTTTGATGACTGCAAAAAGATAAAAAAAAATTTCCCATTTTTACTTGGCCTGCAGCACTTAGTTGTCTCTCAGCGGGTCTTAGCTGTAAACGTAACTACGTCATTAACAAAATGCGCTGTCGTTGTAAAGAAGGAAAGTATCAATCTAGATCTTTCTATGCAACAACATGTGGAGGTGAGAGGCTTGCTCATTGCTTCGCCGCTAATACCTTTCTTAATGAGCCCTGTACCTATTTTATTTTCAGGTATGTCGACTTTAGAAAGTTAAACTGAGATTGGAACATTGTAAGAAATGGATTCCTGGTGTGCATTTACTAAAATATTACTGCTCTTCTTCGTCCGGCTTTTATGAAAATGTTATAGGCGTACTTGTGATGTAGTGTGGTTTGCAGCAGATCGCGTTATCTGCGCCATTTTTTATTTTATTTTGCACAACATATCCCACCCCACTACAGCACGACATGTGTGTGTTCCCCCATTTGACCCCTGCACAACTGATGCATCCCACTTCAATGTGGGACTTTTGGTTTCTCTTCATGATCCCAGCATATATGACCTGACTCAGGAACACACCCACTTCAACGTGCCATTTTTGTGGGCTCCCATTTGGATCATGGATATTTGATCTGATTCGGTGGTAATTCCTTATTCTAATTTCTTATTCATATTCTTCTACCGTTCAAAGTCCTGTGGAGCATAAGTCTTCCACAAACACTTTTCAAGCCGTTATGTTTCTTGCCATTCTTGTAATATTTCTTCCCGATATCTTCATTTCTGCTTTCACCTGTTTTTACCAAAAATATTTTGGTCTTACTTTTTGTCTAAATGTAATTTGATCAGAAGAAATGTACTACTTCTTTTTCTTTGTCTTGTGCTTTCCGTAAGAGAACACATTTACTTGTTACGTTTGTGCGGTTTAGTTCAGACTTTCCTTGTCGCTTTATGCCATGTGTACTTTCTTATGAAGGTCATTTTAGAGCATACTATTGCTTTGCTCTATTCTCTTGGAGCAGATGAAAAAACCTCAATATCCGAGACGTGAGAGAGAGCCGCTATAGCTCAGTGGTTAGTGAACTGGACGACACAGGACAAGAGGCAGGGTTCGATCCCAACCGACGGCTTCCAATTCACCCAGCCTTTAATGGGTACCGGATTTTTGTGTGGGAAAGTAAAGCGGCACGGGGCGTAATACCGACCACATTACCCCAAAAATCATGTGCCGAAGGTCTGTAAAATGTATGGTCACTAACACCGTATTCCCTATACGCCACTTGGCGTGACGGGGGTACTTTACTTTTTGCCGAGGCGTGAGATGCACGGTGTATGACCTGATAGCAGTTGGGGACTCTTCGCTTAATGCTGGTATCCGATTCAGAGAATTAGAGCTAACCAAGACCACGCTTGTTTTGTAGACCATGTAACATGCTTCATATTTAGGTCACTTTTATCGACTGAAGCGGACTGAAGAAAAAGGAGGAGAGGGATGAGTAGAGTGAGCAGAAGTAGAAGAAGAACAGAAGAAGGAGGAGAGGGATGAGTAGAGTGAGCAGAAGTAGAAGAAGAACAGAAGGAGGAGGAGAGGGATGAGTAGAGTGAGCAGAAGTAGAAGAAGAACAGAAGGAGAAGAACAGAAGGAGAAGGAGATAAAAAGATTGAAAGAAAAATGAAGAAGAAGGAAATGAAAGAAGAAAAAGGAGAAGAGGAAAATATGAAGAAGAAGAGAAATAAGAAGAAGAAAAATTGGAGGAAGAGGCGTTTGAAAAAAATAATGAAGAAGAAAATAGAAGTAAATGAGTAAGAAGACCAAGGAAAAAAGGGAAGAAAGTAGAAGAGGAGAGAAAAGAAGGTGAAGGGAAAGAAAAAGAAGACGAAGAAATAAAAAAAAAAATAGAGAAAGTGTAACAGGAAGAAAGAAGAAGAAGAACCAAAAAGCAATTAGCTTTCTTAAAAAAGTTGTCAACCACAAATGAACATACATATGTTGGATCAAGTGTTTAGTTATTCCACAATAATAAAGTCCACAGATGGCAATCGAGATCGACAAGAAGACACTGTTATCACTTGAAGATCAAACTATTCTCATCACTGGGGAGCTTAGAACCACTGCTCAATTCATAAACATAGTCTGCATAGTCACCGTCTCCACCCTCTCCCCCCCCCCCCACCCCTACACTCCCCACGCCGTAGAAAACTACAACCGTAGAAAAGTACAAAAAAGACAGGAAGGAAAGAAGAAAAATAAAACTAGTTTACTGAATGGGCACACAATTTTCACATCCGTTGTCTTTTTCTTCTTGTCAAAAGTTGACCCGATAATTACTCCTCTTCATCGTCCGCACTTAAAAGGACGTTAAGTGGGCGTGGATGCGTTGTGTCGCTAATTAATGACAGGCTACCATATTTGCGCATTTCGGCCTCGACATATTCTGCTTTCCGCATGACATTTCTTTATGCCGGGTTTGCTTCCCTTTCAGTTACCAAAGCATGAACACACTTGTTAGTCTGCTACCTTGGGAACCGCCGGCAGGTGGCGTAGGGTCTGTTGTTCACTTATTATAACACTCAGCTGAGAGTCACTGACTGCGCTCAGTTAGTTAGCTAGTGGTCGTCATGAGTGATGCCCCCTCCCCCCCCCCCCCCCCAACCACCTCAACCTTCAAATGTATCGTGCAAGTAATAAACAAGTGCAAAAAAGCTTGCAGCTTTATAAACTCAAACTTATATAACATTACTTTTTTTTGCACTTGCGACCTTTCGTGCATGAGCATCTTAACATGTTCATTTTTTTTTTATTTGTGGCGTCGCCATAGTGAAAACGATGTCCCGCTGCTTAGCTACACATGTAGAGCTGGTGTATTCGATGTGAACCATTGATCTCTCCGGGTTTGGAACCCATTTGGTAACTATTGGCATAACTCTAGGAGTTGTCCGGAAATACAAGCTTTCACACTCCAGCAAGGTTGATACTCGTTTGGCACAACAGTTTGGCGCTGATACTTTAATTGATTTGCTAATTTGTGTCTTCCTAGAAATATAACATGCACATGCTTCTTGTATTTTACATTAATATTGATTAGAGCATGCCATATTGTAATTTTTAAAATACATTTATAATTAAAAAATGAGTATTGCATGCCCGAAACTGTCTAAATTGTTTATCTTTTCCAGCAGCTACAATTACAATTAATTATAATATCGTTCATATTTATATTTCAGATTTATTTATAACAAAATATTCCAAAAATATTTACTTTAGTTTCAATATTTTAAGTTTTGTGTGGCTGACTGATTGATCTCGAGGCAAGACGCCAGCCTCGAGACAGAAAGGTTATGGGTTTAAATCCCGGCTGCTTCAGTTGGGATTTTATATTTATGATTTCTCTCAGCGACAACCACCCCTGGTCTCAGCAGCGAGGCCCAGCTTGAAACGTCAATTACTCATAGACGGAAAAAGTACGAGTACCTCCGAAGAGGAGCTGTCTGCCTGTGCTAAAGTCAAAGGACAAGTTGCAGAACAGAACAGGACGTTTAACGTGTGTGATGTTGAAGATATGATACGTGAGTTCCTCTCAAGTATAGACATTATGTTCTGGAAGAAGTGTGGTGCATTTATGCTCCGGGTGGAAGATGAGTACCGGTAACGAGATAAATTACAATGTGTCCAGCCATTAAGCATTGTCAACCTCTTGGAATAGTCAGATTCCGAATGATTAAGACCACATTTTGTTAGCAGACTGAATAACAGCCTTGGATGATTATTAAGCTTATGTTGAACAAATGGTTAAATGTATGTACAGTGGCAACAAATATATTTCCATATCAAAATGCATCTACCATCATTCAACTTGGGGCGCAATTAGGGCACCCTGGGGTCTAATGGTAGCAAATTTGAGTATTGTTTGCGATTACATATAACGAACAGCACACAATTACTTCATCAATAAGAGTAATATGTAGATATGCCTCTGAAATGAATTGAACTGGAAACCAACATGTTTACTGTAAATTCTAAAATTTGAATCAAATTATATGCAATGATCATATATGGTCAAAGGATTTCACCGGTGTTCAAAATATGATGTACATGTTGAATAAAGAATAGCAATATTTTTGCGTCATGTATAATTCAAGGCTGCATGTCAAAAATCACTGGGATCTAACAGGTAGTTTTCAAATAAATCTAAAGCAAACGTGTTCATGAATTAATGAACGGACTATGGTACAATATGTTGTGGTGATCAACGACACATATATTTTTTATGATAATGTTGTCAGTATAACGCCAGGTGTGATAATTTTTTTTAAAATCCTTAACCCATTGTAGGCTGCATGAACCTAGGAGCCGTCGATCTGAATGGCAACTTGACTTCTTGTCCTTAATACACTATTTTAACATGATTTTTTATTAATTAAATTAACTTGTACTATAGATGATCTAATAGTGAAGAAAAGTGTGTTCATGAATTCTCCCCACACTATCTATCTGTCGCTGTTTTGAGCCATAAACAGAGTTCTTTTCAACTAACAGCCACACTTGTTTCTGCGCTAATATGAGGTCAGATTTATTTTACTAACATAGGGTATTCCATTTTGGTCTTCCCTCCGGGAAATTATCATATATAGAGGAGTATTGCCTCATCATTACAGCTGCTAGCTTTTCCCAATTTGCAGGAAATTTGAAAATATTCCTACTGGAAATTAGTTTAGTTTGTAAAAATTTATTAAAATATGTTAGCGAAACGCTATTCGGGCAATTCAAAGAGTAAAAGTAGTATTACTGCATGTTATGACGCAAAAGTGTCGGCTGTTATTATCTCACTTCACGGCATCATTTGGAGATGTGAGTGATGTTGGTTGCTCTTTCTCGTTTTAACACCTTCCAATCTTTACGAGATACCGGTTTGTACAGCTGCTGGAGTGTGCTCATTAATGAAGGAAAGAACAACTTATAGTTTGAAGCCATCGGACATTAGGCAACTAATTTATACATTTCATTTAACGCAGTAAAACCTCGGTTTTTGCACGTCTGTCTACTCCAACAACTCGCAATCCGTGCAGCACGTTTGAGTAAAATTCCACTCGAATGTTCGTGGGGCTCCTTAAGTCTCCCGTCAATTGTCTCTATACTGTTCGATTATAGAGAGTGAGTTCATGTCTGCCAACCTTGCCTCTTTTGTTAGAGATCTTTTCAGTGTCTCTCGAAGTCGTCCTATTTTCCTCTGACCTGATGTTTCCCACTTGAAAACCTGCTTAGTTAGTTTCTTCTCAATACATTTACTGACAAAAGTCCATCTTCTTTTCTTAATAGTTGACGAGATAAATGGTTGGTTGCATGGCCATTTCTCTTATTTCATCTTAGTCTTGAATTTATTCCATTTAATGCAATGTATCATTCTTGCGCATTTATCTTCAAATACGTTGAGTTTTTTCTCATATTCTTATAGTAAAAAAAAAAAGTAAAGTACCCCCGTCACACCAAGTGACGTAAGGGAATATGGTGTTAGTGACCATAATTTTTACAGATCTTCGGCACACGATTTTTGGGGTAATGTGGTCGGTATTACGCCCGTACCGCTTTACTTTCCCAGAAAAAATCCGGTACCCATTTAAGGCTGGGTGAACCCGGAAGCCTTCGGTTGGGATCGAACCCTGCCTCTTGTCCTTTGTAGTCCAGTTCACTAACCACTGAGCTATCGCGGCTCCCTCATATTCTTATGCTAAACATTAAAACTACTGAAGTACACCAAGAACTGCACAAGAAATAGTTAAAGAACGTTCTTTACAGAAAGAGAGCAGTAATTAAATAACTGTGTAATCGTTTGAAAGAAAAAAAAACAGCTTTATAGAGAAATGATACACTAATATACTGCTGTCGATATGAGTGTAAAACGTTCTTCTACTTTCGTTGCTGTGTAAGCCACTAGACGCCGATATTAATATGTTCGAAGAAAGCGTTCATTAGCTTATCGCTGGTGACATCTACATACAGGTTGTCCCTGTTTGATACCCGTGATGGCTACAAGAGCCTTCTCTGTTCATCATAAGTTCAGCATGATTTTAGAAGATCTTCACCAATCAATAAATGTAGTGTCGACATTTGAGAAAAAAAATAGGCGTCACAAACGGGCAGTAATGAACACATTTTTAAGTAATGAATCCCAAGCATCTTCTTAACATATTCTTAGCCCAAAGCGCCATCTTAATCCCAAGCATATTCTTAATCCCAAACATCTTCTTAATCCCAAGTATATTCTCAATCCTAAGCATCTTCTTAATCCCAAGTATATTCTCAATCCTAATCATCTTCTTAATCCCAAGTATATTCTCAATCCTAAGCGTCTTCTTAATCCCAAGTATATTCTCAATCCTAATCATCTTCTTAATCCCAAGTATATTCCCAATCCTAAGCGTCTTCTTAATCCCAAGTATATTCTCAATCCTAAGCATCTTCTTAATCCCAAGTATATTCTCAATCCTAAGCATCTTCTTAATCCAAAGTATATTCTCAATCCTAAGCATCTTCTTAATCCCAAGTATATTCTCAATCCTAAGCATCTTCTTAATCCCAAGTATATTCTCAATCCTAAACGTCTTCTTAATCCCAAGTATATTCCCAATCCTAAGCATCTTCTTAATCCCAAGTATATTCTCAATCCTAATCATCTTCTTAATCCCAAGTATATTCTCAATCCTAATCATCTTCTTAATCCCAAGTATATTCCCAATCCTAAGCATCTTCTTAATCCCAAGTATATTCTCAATCCTAATCATCTTCTTAATCCCAAGTATATTCTCAATCCTAATCATCTTCTTAATCCCAAGTATATTCCCAATCCTAAGCATCTTCTTAATCCCAAGTATATTCCCAATCCTAAGCATCTTCTTAATCCCAAGTATATTCTCAATCCTAAGCATCTTCTTATCCCAAGTATATTCCCAATCCTAAGCATCTTCTTAATCCCAAGTATATTCCCAATCCTAAGCATCTTCTTAATCCCAAGTATATTCTCAATCCTAAGCATCTTCTTAATCCCAAGTATATTCCCAATCCTAAGCATCTTCTTAATCCCAAGTATATTCTCAATCCTAAGCATCTTCTTAATCCCAAGTATATTCCCAATCCTAAGCATCTTCTTAATCCCAAGTATATTCTCAATCCTAAGCATCTTCTTAATCCCAAGTATATTCCCAATCCCAAACATCTTCTTAATCCCAAACATCTATTTTCTAGTGCAAAGAAGAAAAAAAAAGAGAAAGAAAAAACTCCAGGTTGGTTAACTCATGTTTTTACCGGAAATGATTTCCCGTCCAAACAATCGCCTCCTTTTTCCTTTCCATCTTCCATCTGTTCTCTTCCGTACAGGTAAACAGAGCAGTTACGTTTTCATTTTTATTACCACCTCATATGTGTACTTGTTCTTCATGTACATTGTGTGTACAATGTGTTTCCCTACTGTTTCTGGATGTTGTTTAAGCTTAGCTACCGCACATGCGCTGCTATTATTGTCGAGGTTTAAATCAACTATTATCGCCATCTTGAATGAATTCATCATCATTGAGTACCGTCTCCGCATCGATGGGTGGCTATCATGGAGTGCCATTCCGCTCTGTCGCTTGCTTTGATGGTGCAGGTTGTCATAGGCTAACTTGTCCGTCTTTTGATGTTACTCGTCCATGTTAGTTTTGGCCTGCCTCTTTTACCTTGTATTTTCCCTTCCAAGATTGCTTTTAATAGGCTGTTGTGTCTTTTAACATGCCCCAAAAATTCCATTTGTCTTATTTGAATAATGTTTAGTAGTTCTGTTTTCATTTATAGAAGTTGTAAGACTTTATCATTTGTTTTCTTTTCTTTCCATCCAATTCTACCTATTCTTCTAAAAATCCACATTTTAAAGGCTTCAATTTTCTGTTCTGTTTTCTTGTCTAATGTCCATGTTTCTGCACCATACAGGCACGTTGAGAAGATATAACATTTTGCTATTCCTAGTTTTAGCCCTGGTGTTATTTGTTTTAATATTATTATATTTTTAATGACATTAAAATTACGTTTTGCCATTCCTATTATTTTGTTTATTTCAGTTTTACTTTTTCCATCACTGGTTATAGTATGTCCAAGGTAACTGTCGCTCTGGCTTGAACTTGATTGGATTAATATAATTTATATTTTATTATTTTAAAACTGTGTATTTGGCTTTTGTTTAGCAGATGAGCACGGTGGGGAGTGAAGGTGTTGGTTCAGTTCTCGCCCTGATTTGAACTGATTCCCAAAACAAATTGTGGACGAAAGAGTTTTCCGCTGTAATCCTATTTTTTATTTTGCTATAACAGTTGAGAAAATTGTTTGAAGCCGCAGAAACGTAGTTTTACTGTAAACTTGTTGCTAGCATAAAGTTGAAACAACCATACTGCTTTTAGCCATGTGATGAGATGGCAACAGCTGAAGCATATTTTTACAGCTGAAAAAAGACTGAGCGAAGAAGAAATGAAATGAAACAGAGAGAAAAGATAGCAAACCGTTTAAAAAGAATGATTTTGTAGAAAGTAAACCCAAAAAAACTTATAAACAACTATACAGCTAAAAAGCTACTGGGAGACATGATCACCTCCGCCATCAGGCGCGACACATGATGATGACAACCACTTTCTCCTATCGTCTCCTAAGTAATCGATTCAACTTTCCCTTATTTGCATTTTTCCTTCACTGTCTCGTTCTTAAGTTATCACTTGTGCTTAACGACTTCAAATTTATCTGGAAACGATTTTGCTTCAAGAAAGATCCCCCGAAAACATCATTATCTTTGCCCCCTGAGCTCTCAGTTCTAGGCTTGCATTTATTTTTCTTTCTCTGCGAGTCTACGAAGTATAGGAAATCTTTAAGAAAACTTAATTTTGTACTATAATTTCAACCGATGTACAAGACATATATCTGTCTAGCAAAGACTATTCTGTGTGGGTATGTGAAAAAGAGGAGAATGAGAGGTAGGCAGAGAAAGAGATCTTAAGCAAACATCATAAAGTGGACAGGCTTCGATTTTGCTGAGTCTCAAAGAATGACTGAAGATAGAGAGAAGTGTAGAATTTTGGCGGGATCTGTTAGAGATGCCCAAACAACCTCCAGGTTTATGGGGTGAATAAGAAGCAGAAGATATCAATATATTATCAATATATGTGTACCGTTACAGTCCTTCCTGCTTTGTTCTTACGTTGTTATGCTAAACAACGTGAGACATCAATTATTTACTGGTCACATATCGTTGTGTATAATACAATAGAAACACAATACAATGCAAGATAGTGGAGTACAATATAAATAACATAGTACAATACAATATAGTGTAGTGTAGTGTAGTGTAGTGTAGTGTAGTGTAGTGTAGTGTAGTGTAGTGTAGTGTAGTGTAGTGTAGTGTAGTGTAGTGTAGTGTAGTGTAGTGTGTAGTTGGTAAAGTTGCTTTGTAAACAAAACCAGTATTGTGCTCATTAGAAAACTCATCTCTCACACGCACTCTGTCTCTCTTTCTCTCGTTCTCTCTCTTTCTCTCTCGCTCTATCTCTCTCTCTCTCTCTCTCTCTCTCTCTCTCTCTCTTTATCTTATATTTATATAATTGACACCATCATACTGAAAAATACTTATTCCATGTAAAAATTGCGATTTTAAGTAAAAATTGATATCACAATTTTAATAATATATTTCTCCATCAACTCAACGATCACATAAATTTTGATGATAAATTATAATATGATTGGATGGGAAGTAGTGGCGGGCCCTTTGTTATAACTAGAGACATGGACCGTGGATGGAGTACGGTGACACTTTGTGTTTTTGTTGCAAAGTTGGCAATAGTGAAAATGGAAATCACCAAAAAACTTTAGATGATTTTTTCAAATATTATAAGAAATCTTGTATATCTGGTTTCTGAATTATTATAAGAGATACTATATATTGTCATTTCGTGCCGAGTATGGCACACAGGTTAACAATACTGGACGACGATCAAGCATCAGAATTTGCACAGGAACACATTGTATTTCGACAAACAACTGTTTTCTGGGCGAGTAGCTCAATCTCGGCGAGGAAGCTTATGCCTGCTGTTGTTGCCTCTCGCCTCAGTGTACATTGTAAGAGATTAACACGACTAAAATAAACCATGCGGTGTTGTACTCGAATCCTATCGCCCATAGTTGTCTAATATTCTAGACCTGTTTCACATATACGAAACATACAGGGAGTTTCACTCTTTACCGAACTCGGTACTTATTTAATGATCCCGCCACTAAACATTCGCTTCTTCAGAGAATACCATCACGTTTTCCAGCACTCTCGTGTGAACTCACAGGTACTGTACACTAACACTCACAGGTACTTACACTAACACTCACAGGTACTTACACTAACACTCACAGGTACTTACACTAACACTCACAGGTACTTACACTAACACTCACAGGTACTGTACACTAACACTCACAGGTACTTACACTAACACTCACAGGTACATGCACTAACACTCACAGGTACTGTACACTAACACTCACAGGTACTGTACACTAACACTCACAGGTACTGTACACTAACACTCACAGGTACTGTACACTAACACTCACAGGTACTGTACACTAACACTCTCAGGTACAGTACACTAACACTCACAGGTACTGTACACTAACACTCACAGGTACTTACACTAACACTCACAGGTACTGTACACTAACACTCTCAGGTAAAGTACACTAACACTCACAGGTACTGTACACTAACACTCACAGGTACTTACACTAACACTCACAGGTACTGTACACTAACACTCACAGGTACTTACACTAACACTCACAGGTACTTACACTAACACTCACAGGTACTTACGCTAAAACTCACAGGTACTTACACTAACACTCACAGGTACTGTACACTAACACTCACAGGTACTTACACTAACACTCACAGGTACTTACACTAACACTCACAGGTACTGTACACTAACACTCACAGGTACTTACGCTAACACTCACAGGTACTTACACTAACACTCACAGGTACTGTACACTAACACTCACAGGTACATACACTAACACTCACAGGTACTTACACTAACACTCACAGGTACTTACACTAACACTCACAGGTACTGTATACTAACACTCACAGGTACTTACACTAACACTCACAGGTACTTACACTAACACTCACAGGTACTGTACACTAACACTCACAGGTACTTACACTAACACTCACAGGTACTTACACTAACACTCACAGGTACTGTACACTAACACTCACAGGTACTTACACTAACACTCACAGGTACTGTACACTAACACTCACAGGTACATGCACTAACACTCACAGGTACTGTACACTAACACTCACAGGTACTTACACTAACACTCACAGGTACAGTACACTAACACTCACAGGTACTTACACTAACACTCACAGGTACTTACACTAACACTCACAGGTACTTACACTAACACTCACAGGTACAGTACACTAACACTCACAGGTACATGCACTAACACTCACAGGTACTGTACACTAACACTCACAGGTACTGTACACTAACACTCACAGGTACATACACTAACACTCACAGGTACATGCACTAACACTCACAGGTACTTACACTAACACTCACAGGTACATGCACTAACACTCACAGGTACTGTACACTAACACTCACAGGTACATGCACTAACACTCACAGGTACTGTACACTAACACTCACAGGTACATGCACTAACACTCACAGGTACTGTACACTAACACTCACAGGTACTTACACTAACACTCACAGGTACTTACACTAACACTCACAGGTACTGTACACTAACACTCACAGGTACTGTACACTAACACTCACAGGTACATACACTAACACTCACAGGTACTTACACTAACACTCACAGGTACTTACACTAACACTCACAGGTACTGTATACTAACACTCACAGGTACTTACACTAACACTCACAGGTACTTACACTAACACTCACAGGTACTGTACACTAACACTCACAGGTACTTACACTAACACTCACAGGTACTTACACTAACACTCACAGGTACTGTACACTAACACTCACAGGTACTTACACTAACACTCACAGGTACTGTACACTAACACTCACAGGTACATGCACTAACACTCACAGGTACAGTACACTAACACTCACAGGTACTTACACTAACACTCACAGGTACTTACACTAACACTCACAGGTACTGTACACTAACACTCACAGGTACATGCACTAACACTCACAGGTACTGTACACTAACACTCACAGGTACTTACACTAACACTCACAGGTACAGCACACTAACACTCACAGGTACAGTACACTAACACTCACAGGTACAGTACACTAACACTCACAGGTACAGTACACTAACACTCACAGGTACTGTACACTAACACTCACAGGTACAGTACACTAACACTCACAGGTACAGTACACTAACACTCACAGGTACTGTATACTAACACTCACAGGTACTGTACACTAACACTCACAGGTACTGTACACTAACACTCACAGGTACTGTACACTAACACTCACAGGTACTTACACTAACACTCACAGGTACTGTACACTAACACTCACAGGTACAGTACACTAACACTCACAGGTACTGTACACTAACACTCACAGGTACAGTACACTAACACTCACAGGTACTGTACACTAACACTCACAGGTACAGTACACTAACACTCACAGGTACTGTACACTAACACTCACAGGTACTGTACACTAACACTCACAGGTACTTACACTAACACTCACAGGTACATGCACTAACACTCACAGGTACTGTACACTAACACTCACAGGTACTGTACACTAACACTCACAGGTACTGTACACTAACACTCACAGGTACTGTACACTAACACTCACAGGTACTGTACACTAACACTCACAGGTACTGTACACTAACACTCACAGGTACTGTACACTAACACTCACAGGTAGTGTACACTAACTCTCACGAACAATCACCG
>JAVIAB010000092.1:131279576-131382076 GCA_032433765.1 Megaustenia siamemsis
CATATGCTACATTACAACACATGTTACGGTACAAGATATGGAGGATTTGTAGGATTGTACTTATCAAAGATGTTTAGGTTAAAGAGAAAGTTAGAAGATGATAAAATTATCACCAGAAGGATAAGAAATCGTCTCCATGAAGATAAGAAAATTATCACCAGAAGGGTAAGAAATTCGCCACCAGAAAAATTAGAAATTTATCACCAGTAGAATAAGGAATCGTCTCCAGAAAGATGAGAAATTTATCACCAGAAGGATGAGACATTTATCACCAGAAGGATGAGAAATTCGCCACCAGAAAGATGAGAAATTTATCACCAGAAGGATAAGAAATCGTCTCCAGGAAGACAAGAAATGTATCACCAGAAGGATAAGAAATCGTCTCCAGGAAGACAAGAAATGTATCACCAGAAGGATAAGAAATCGTCTCCAGGAAGACAAGAAATGTATCACCAGAAGGATAAGAAATAGTCTCCAGGAAGACAAGAAATGTATCACCAGAAGGATAAGAAATCGTCTCCATGAAGACAAGAAATGTATCACCAGAAGGATAAGAAATCGTCTCCAGGAAGACAAGAAATGTATCACCAGAAGGATAAGAAATCGTCTCCAGGAAGATAAGAAATTCGCCACCAGAAGGATGAGCAATTTGCAACTGAAGGATGAGATATCGTTACTAGAAGGATGATAAATTTGTCACCAGCAGGATGATAAATTCGTCATCAGAAGGGTCAGAAATTCCCCATCAAAAGGAATAGTGTCTTCACAAAATGTCAGTGACAAGTTGTCTATAACTGGAGATTGATCAGACAGCAATAGTTTCCCTAGAGCGAGTTTGAGAAATACGATTTCCTGAGGACTTTATAAACAAAAGGAAGTAGATCAGAAGATATAAATTATTGATTTGGCAATCAGCCGGAGTAGAATACGTGCATGGCGGTGCGATAAGATCAAGCCAAGATACGTTAAGACTTCAAGAGGATTTGTTTCAAGATCTGTCCTGGCCGTTTCAAGAAGGCAGTGTCTTTCTTCAAGTGGATTTCAACTGAGCAGAGAGACTTGTAATCGCCATTGGTGAAACCGCCTCAGTGATCAACTGATCATTCCTTGTTACTTGTAAAATTGGAGGCACCTGGAGTGTTAAGGAGAGCAATGTGATCGTAGGATCCACAGCTTAAAGTACCCACAGAATTTCGATCAAGTCTTGAGGGAGTATGATCAACTACCGAAAATATCACGAAGATGTGATAAATCAGTTTGTTGCGAAGTGTACAGTGCGCTTACCAAATCTGGTATAGTAAAAAAAGTAAAGTACCCCGTCACGCCAAGTGGCATATCGTCTCCAGGTGTTAGTGACCATAAATTGTACAGACCTTCAGCACATTATTATTTTTGGGGGGTAATGTGGTCGGTATTACGCCCTTGATAGATCTGATATAAAACTAAATAAAAAACGAGAAAGATAAGCAGATCTTCATAGAGATTGTAACCAGTTAGCTCTCTGAACAGTTTTGTTACGTCTAGGTGCTTCACACCCGATCGTTTGTAATACAATGCGGCTTCCACTGTCAATTTTGGATGGCAATTGTGATCTAATATAACCACCAAGTCTGAGGTTGAACAGATCGTGTCTCGACAAGAAACAGGAAAAAAAACTCCAAGACAATAACAACAAAATATGGATATAATAGTAAATGATGTGGCGATTGCAATATAATTCTACATATCCGAGTTCGGCTGGAAATGTTAGTTTGTCTACCCTGGAAATACTGCAATACTAATCTTCTATATCTATAGATCCCAACACTGCAGTGATTACCACGATCCGTACTTCATTGGCCAATATGTTTAACACAGACTGTTATCAGGTAACATTGAATGTAATCATCTTCATCGTGTGCCTTCTCCGCAACGAAGGCTGGCTACCATGGATCGCCATTCTACTCTGTTTCTTGCTTTGATGGTGCAGGCTGTCATAGATTGACTTGTCCATCTTTTGATGTTACTCGTCCATGTTAGTCTTGGTCTGCCTCTGCCTCTTTTACCTTGTATTTTTCCTTCCAACATTACTTTTAGTAGGCTGTTGTGTCTTTTAACATGCCCCAAAAATTATATTTGTCTTATCTTAATTGTATTTAGTAGTTCTCTTTTTATTTTCAGTTGTTTTAAAACTTTATCGTTTGTTATCTTTTGTTTCCATCCAATTCTACCTATTCTTCTATAAAACCACATTTCAAAGGCTTCAATTTTCTGTTCTGTTTTCTTGTCTAATGTCCATGTTTCTGCACCATATAGGAATATTGAGAAGATGTAACATTTTGCCATTCTTAGTTTCAGCCCTGTTGATATTTGTTTTGTTGTTAGTATATTTTTCATGGCATTAAAATTACTTTTTGCCATACCTATTCTTTTGTTTATTTCAGTTTTGCATTTTCCATCATTGGTTATAGTATGTCCCAGGTAGTTGTAACTCTGGACTGTCTCCAGATGTATTCCCTCCACTGTGATATTTAATTGTAGGTCTTGAGAATTTTCTTTGTTTATGATCATAGCTTTAGTCTTTTTGATATTCATTTCTAGTCCATATTTTTTGCTTGTTATGAATGTAATAGATTCGCTTATAACATCAATTCTTGCATTTTCCAATGTTGTGTGCTCTAGTTCAATGGTTTTCATTTTCCCGTTCTCCAGTAACAAACACATAGAACTAGAACATTTGGTGAAAACAGCTGCTAATTTAGAGACAGATAACGTAGGTAGTGATTGACAACAGAAGACACCCCTTACATCAAGAAGAAGTTCCAATCGGAAGATGAGCTGCAAAATCTTGTCTATCGAGAAATTACTTTATCCGCCAAACTTATAGTAATTAATTCAACGGGCTGTTACAAATAACGTTCTTCACAGTTTTCATCTCATCCGTTATAACACCATTAAAGAAGCACAAAAAGGTGAATGTGACAGCCTGGTAAAGGAATTAATTGAAACCAGCCATAAACTCAAGAAAGTAAAATTCCAGTGGATCTCTGCCTACTCTAATATACATGATAACGAGAAAGCAGATTTAACTTTTTTTCAAGAACGAGATATTAAAATTTAAATTGAAACAAAGCAATATTTGAAGAAATCACAGTTAGAAATTTAAAACGATATGAAAAAAGCATATTAAAGATCCACCAAGCTCATGCAGTAACATATTGCTCATTAAGAAGAAAATGAGATCATCAGGTTATTTTCTTCAGATTATGAACTAGTCCACTACAGATTCATCTACAATGCTCAGAAGACATTTTAGCTTGAGCAAATAGACTACCGGTGTCAATAGAGAACATAGAAGGACTGAGAAGCTGTGAGAATAAATAGGAAATCTCTAGTTTCAACACCTGAGGTACAACTACTGCAATAATGTATTGAAAATACTCGTCAAGGGCGTATTTATACAGGAATTTGGTTGGTTGTTTGCTTGGTTGGTTGGTTGCTAAGTCATTTCGTTGTGATTTATTTCATTGATTAGTTTGTTGTTTGAATGATTGTCTGATTGAATAAATGATTACATTTGGTTGTTTATTTGATTTATTGGTTTGTTGATTCATCTTCATTGATTGGTAAGTAAGTTAGTTGGTTAGTTGCCTAAGGCGGCATATAGGATAGAAATCATAATTCTCCTTTGTCAGATGAATCACATCGAGTACTTGCTGTTTTTAAGTAAATAGTTGATCCCTCTCTATAATTGATAGATAAGTAGGCAGGCAATTTGTTCATGTTTTTCTTTCCTCATCTGACTGGTTGATGGTTAGTTGGTTTGATAATTATGAAGCTAATTTACTGATTCACAGCCTGTAGATTCTAACATTTCATCATGACATTCAGCGATATATAAACATGTTTGTGAGTTATCGCTCTTGACCTTTTAGACTGTTCCTTATATCTGTCATCAAAGGAAGAAGATTCTAACATTATCTGGTATAGTTTACTTTTAAAAAATACTTGCTGACAAACACCTTCGTCAAGATACACACAAACACCTTCGTCAAGATACACACAAACACATTCGTCAAGATACACACAAACACCTTCGTCAAGATACACACAAACACCTTCGTCAAGATACACACAAACACCTTCGTCAAGATACACACAAACACCTTCGTCAAGATACACACAAACACCTTCATAAAGATACACACAAACACCTTCGTCAAGATACACACAAACACCTTCGTCAAGATACACACAAACACCTTCGTCAAGATACACACAAACACCTTCGTCAAGATACACACAAACACCTTCGTCAAGATACACACAAACACCTTCGTCAAGATACACACAAACACCTTCGTCAAGATACACACAAACACCTTCGTCAAGATACACACATCTAACACCATGTTCAGTTTAAAAAAATCAAAAGTTAAAGTAATTATTGAAACCTGCGACCATGATGAAACTGAAAGAAGAGCGTGAAAGGAAGGGAGATGTCAGAATAGCGTTGTAATGGGAGTCTAAGAGGTCTTATAAACCAACATAAAAATGGTACCGCCAATCACTACATGTTGAGGGTTGAGGTGATTTGACGTAATGCCACAAGTTGATGCGGGCAGGTTGCCCTTTGACTCATTGATGTGGCGGGTCGTAATGGCTTTTTTTACATTCCCGGCTCTTACTGGAGAAGTTGGAGTTCGTCTGTCCCAGGCTACGCTGGGAAACTACTAGTCCAGCCCAGAGGTACTCCAATACTTGGTCTTCTATATCAGCGACAGCCACCACTACAGGAAACACTGCGATCCTAGCCTCTGTTAGCCAGCCTGTTTTGACGCGGTCTGTTACCGGGGGAGACCACGAGGAGGTAGAACTGCTAGGTCTTGGTCAGCTGATTGTTTGCCGACCCTGCTATTGCCACCGCAGGCGCTTCTGCTCCCCCACACGCTGAGGAATAAACTGAGGAAGAGGTCTGAGCACTTGTCCCCGACATGCAATGACGATAACCTGATGACTAACTGTGGTGTGTGTGATGACTAACTGTGGTGTGTGTGATGACTAACTGTGGTGTATGTGATGACTAACTGTGGTGTGTGTGATGACAAACTGTGGTATGTGATGACTAACTGTGATGTGTATGATGAGTAACTGTGGTGTGTGTGATGACAAACTGTGGTGAGTGATGACTAACTGTGATGTGTATGATGACTAACTGTGGTGTGTGTGATGACTAACTGTGATGTGTATGATGACCAACTGTGGTGTGTGTGATGACTAAATGTGATGTGTATGATGACTAACTGTGGTGTGTGTGATGACTAAATGTGATGTGTATGATGACCAACTGTGGTGTGTGTGATGACTAAATGTGATGTGTATGATGACTAACTGTGGTGAGTGATGACTAACTGTGATGTGTGTGATGACTAACTGTGGTGTTTGTGATGACGAACTGTGGTATGTGATGACTAACTGTGGTGTGTGTGATGACCAACTGTGATGTATGTGATGACTAACTGTGGTGTGTGTGTGATGACTAGCTGTGATGTGTGTGATGACTAACTGTGATGTGTGTGATGACTAACTGTGGTGTGTGTGATGACAAACTGTGGTATGTGATGACTAACTGTGGTGTGTGTGATAACTAACTGTGATGTGTGTGATGACTAACTGTGGTGTGTGTGATGACAAACTGTGATATGTGATGACTAACTGTGGTGTGTGTAATGACTAACTGTGGTGTGTGTGATGACAAACTGTGGTATGTGATGACTAACTGTGATGTATGTGATGACTAACTGTGGTGTGTGTGATGACTAACTGTGATGTGTATGATGATTAACTGTGGTATGTGTGATGACAAACTGTGATGTGTGTGATGACAAACTGTGATGTGTGTGATGACTAACTGTGGTGTGTGTGATGACAAACTGTGATGTGTGTGATGATTAACTGTGGTATGTAATGACTAACTGTGGTGTGTGTGATGACTAACTGTGGTGTGTGATGACTAACTATGGTGTGTGTGATGACTAACTGTGGTGTATGATGAATAACTGTGGTGTGTGGTGAATAACTGTAGTGTGGATGACTAACAGTGGTGTGTGTGAGATGACTAACTTTGTGTGTGATGACTAACTGTGATGTGTGTGATGACTAACTGTGGTGTGTGATGGCTAAATATGGTGTGTGCGATGACTAACTGTGGAGTGTGGGATGACTAACTGTGGTGTGTGTGATGATTAACTGTGGTGTGTGATAACTAACTGTGGTGTGGGATGACTAACTGTGGTGTGTGTGATGACTGACTGTACTGTGTGTGATGACTAACTGTGGTGTATGTGATGACTAACTGTGATGTGTGTGATAACTAACTGTGGTGTGGGATGACTAACTGTGGTGTGTGTGATGACTGACTGTACTGTGTGTGATGACTAACTGTGGTGTATGTGATGACTAACTGTGATGTGTGTGATGACTAACTATGGTGTGTGTGATGACTAACTGTGATGTGTGTATGCTTCTTGTAAAAAAAAAAAAGAAAAGTGCATCGTCACGCTAAGTGGCCTTTTAGGGAATATGGTGTTAGTACCCCGTCACGCCAAGTTGCGTATAGGGATTATTGTGTTTAGTGACCATAATTTTTACAGACCTTCAGCACATGATTTTTCGGTAATGTGGACGGTATTACGCCCGTGCCGCTTTACTTTCCTAGAAAAAAAATCCGGTACCCATTTAAGTCTGGGTGGGTGAACCCGGAAGCCGTCGGTTAGGATCGAACCCTACCTCTTGTCCTTTGTTGTGTTTGTTGTGCTTTGATTCTATTCAAGTTATTAAATAAGAAGTTAGATCACTGGGTGGTCTACAGGTAAAAATTTGACCTCTTGACAGAAAGGTATCCTGATCGAATGTTGCCACAAGCGTGTAGACTTGTTCACTTCGAAGCGATATTATCATGATTTTATCCTCCTCGGGTCTATGGGTAGAGAGATCCAATTCTAGTCCTTTCGAATAACGCAAAAATAAAAATAAAAAACCAGGAGGTCCTGTGTGCGCTTGCGCACGTTAAAGAACCCTTGATAGTTAAAAGTCGATAACAGTAAGTCAAGATGGCTGATGTCCTGGTAAAAAGTTGTTAGCAGAGTGGCAGTGTTCCCTAGCGTCTGTCTTTTCGTGGCAAGACGACGTGCCACTGAGTACGGGTTCGATCCTTCCTCGGTTCCTAAATTGTTCTTTGTTTGTGTTTCTGTTGTTGATTATTTGTCATTTTTTCAAAGCGCTGTAAACATACCTCTTCCCCTGAATTGATTCACTGATTATCGCCTCGGAAGTTTCCCTCTATTATAATATTCATTTATTATTATTTGTCTCCAAAAGTTGTTAGGCAGGTCTACCCATGCCGAAAACGATTGTGTTGATAGAAAGGTGCAGACACTGCGGCTTTGCCGTAAATTAGCGACACGACGGTTTCACCGCCACTTTAGCGGTTGAACGCTAAGATAAAGAAGTAAAAAGTTCTAAGTTGCATTTGATGTCAGAAAATAAGCAGTGAAATTATATTTACTTGTAATGTGGTGATGGTTATCGTCTTGATAATTGTTGACTGCATTACGCAGATTACATAACATTGTGCACAGAATTAAAATTGAAAAATTCGCACACATACTCTAACTCACAAACATATGCAAATATATTGAAAAAAAATGAATTTACAATAAATGAACAAAAATATATATTGCAAAATTTGTTAGCATGAAAGTGAAATAAGTTCATAATTAAGTTATTTTACAGTTCACGTAATGCGGATACTTGAGTTTGTACTGAGTAACCGAGTGCAAACTCAAATACAGGTATAACTGTGTCAATTTATTATTTAAATGTGTCTAGTTGCTGGGTTTCCAGAAGTATTTATTTAATCGCTTCATTTTCCTCTTCTGCTTTCCTCTAATGAGTAATCCGTCTGGCGTTATGGTCTCAAGAGGGCGTTAAAAGGCGTAAATAAGTTACATTGTGGTTTAAACCGTGCTGCTTATCAGTTCGAAATTATTACATTTATTATATTTTGTATTATTTATTTTTTTTAAATACATATTTGTGTGTCTATTATATGTTGTCCCTGCTGAAGGCCTATTAAACGTCGTTCTGGTTTGTGTTGTCTTCTTGTTACGTGAAGTTTTAACCATACCTATTTTTTTCTTCAATTTTTCACATCTTTCTTTCTTCATTGCTCCTCACAATTAGCTTCACTGCAGCTACGCAATTTTATGCATTTATGTGTATTTCTTTGTCCTAACCCTGCTTATCTGCACGTTCCGGATAAATACATGCGACTGCAGCATGTCATTTTTTTTTTCAATTCACGTATTTGTTTTCCCGGGTTTCCTTTCTCCTATCAGTCTCAACTCGTTTGACGAAACTGGAAACTGTCTGTTTTCAAGATTATACTAGGAGATTGTGTAAGATCTTCATCAGTTTTAGGTCACTGATCTTGAACAAAGCAGTCAGCTATGAGTTGCCGACCATTTTCATTCCATGATTTTTTTTTCCGGCATCTAGGTTCTTTGTGTGTGTGTGTGTGTGTGTTGCGTGTGTTGCGTGCGTGTGTGAGTGTAATTAATTGCGGTGTATTGTAAATAAATGTTTACATTTAACGATCTTTTTAACCAGCTGACTCAAAACACCACTTTCGGGGATAAAATCATGTCTCCGCCCTTGATCCAAGCACAGACGTGACTCCTCAATTCGTCGGTGTCTTATGAGAAAAGTGGCCACATGTGTTGGAAATAATTGACGTTTAGCGAGGCGAATTTGTGGGGAAGAAAGAGTTGAATAACAAAGACTATCCCGATCTTTTGTGGCGAATTGTAGTGCTAGAGAGAGACGGGGAGATAAACGCACAGAAAGAGGGAGTGACAGAGAGAGATTGTTATATTTAAGATACTTTATATTTCCATCTATTTCGCGTATTTCGGTTCAATTGTTTGGGTCTGAATACTAGTGAACAGAGCAACAGGAAACATTCAGACTGGTATCAGTGAAACATCAAATCTGGTATTGAAACATCAAGACTGGTATTATTGGAAAATCAAAACTGGTATCTTTGAAACATCAAAGCTGGTATCATTGAAACATCATAGCTGGTGTCATTGAAACATCAAAGCTTGTGTCATTGAAACATCAAAACTGGTATCATTGAAACATCAAAACTGGTATCATTGAAACATTAAATGGTTTCATTGAAACATTAAAAAAATGTATAATTGAAACATAAAATCTCGTGTCACTGAAACATCAAAACTGATATCATTGAAACATCAAAATTGGTATTTTTGAAACATCAAAACTGGCATAATTGAAACATCAAACTGGTATCTTGAAACATCAAAGTGCTATCATTGAAACGTCAAAATTGGTATCTTCGAGACATCAAAGCTGGTATCTCTGAAACATCAATACTAGTGTCATTGAAAAATCAAAATGTGTATCATTTAAATATCAAAGCTGGTATAATTGAAACACCAAAATTTGTATCACTGAAACAATAAAAACTGGTATCATTTTAACATCAAAACTAGTATCATTGAAACGTCAAAACTTCTATCTTTGAAACATCAAAACTGGTATCAATGAAACATCAAAACTGGTATCATTGAAAAATCAAAATGTGTATCATTTAAATATCAAAGCTGGTATAATAGAAACATCAAAACAGGTATCACTGAAACAACAAAACTGGAGTCATTGAAACGTCAAAAGTGGTGTCTTT
The DNA here is from genome assembly GCA_032433765.1 of Megaustenia siamemsis. Classification (NCBI taxonomy): domain Eukaryota; kingdom Metazoa; phylum Mollusca; class Gastropoda; order Stylommatophora; family Ariophantidae; genus Megaustenia; species Megaustenia siamemsis. Next base: position 131,289,325 of record JAVIAB010000092.1, read on the forward strand.
CCTTTCGAGACCACCAGTACCTCGTTTTCATTTAAACTGAGCCCATTGTTCTCACTTTCTTCTACAACTGTAACAAACAAATCATAAAAGAAAAGATAAATTTAAAACAGACAATATACAAGACAGTTTAAGGAAGATAAATTTAAAACAGACAATATACAAGACAGTTTAAGGAGGATAAATTTAAAATAGACAATATATGAATTTACAAGACAGTTTAGGGAAATTTTTAGGAAGACAGTTTAATAGGAAGCTAACAACAGAAATGATAAATATCTCTAGAATTAGACCGTTCTGGAGATACCTGCACTGCAAGACATGACGCCTGACACGGATTATGATGATGAAGACAGCGATGATAACGATGGTTATATGGTTGTGGTGGTCTTAATATTTAATTTCTAAGTCGAAAAAAAAATAACATTGAGACAGGACGAGTTATTTTTCAGATGAAAGTCTGAGAACCCCTAGTTCAGCCCGTTTATATTTTATCCAATTATATATTGCTTATTGGGTAAATTATCTAGATGTAATAAAAATATAAAGAAACATTCTTAAGACGAGATAGATGGGATGCTCCTGTTACCGAGGCTAGACCAAGAGGGGTGAGAGCGCTTGTGCCAATCGACGATATTTAGATTGATTGAATAAAGCTACAGTTATCAGCTCAAGGGGGAAATAATTACCAAAACTAAATAAATAAAAGTGAGTGATTGCTCGAGGAATTCGTCAGTGTATAAAGAAATGGGGATTTGTGACTAAGCAAGTGAATGACGAATTATTGGAAGACTATGAATGTTATATGTGTAAACGAGTGCAGAAATTAACGAATATATTGCACAAATGTATTATTAACCCAGAAATTGAAAGAAAGCAGAGCCCAAAAAAAACAAACTTGCTGGAAACTAAAAGTTATGTATAGGGACTTCCATGTCCTAGCTTTCAGAAGAAAAACGTGGGTAATTATTCTGGGGTGTACTTTTGTTACCATGTATTCCTTGTCCATACGTTCCCTTCGATTAAAGTTGTTACCATGCATTCCTTGTCCATACATTCCCTTCGATGTTTCCTTCCCCAACAATTGCCCAGTTGTCGCTTAAAGTTGTCGTCATGCATGTTCCCTTGTGTCAAGAAGTTGTCTTGACTGAGGATGTTGTCTTGCGTAAAGAAGTAGTCTTGAGTAAAGAAGTTGTCTTGACTGAGGATGTTGTCTTGCGTAAAGAAGTAGTCTTGAGTAAAGAAGTTGTCTTGAGTAAAGAAGTTGTCTTGTGTAAAGAAGTAGTCTTGCGTAAAGAAGTAGTCTTGAGTAAAGAAGTTGTCTTGAGTAAAGAAGTTGTCTTGCGTAAAGAAGTAGTCTTGCGTAAAGAAGTAGTCTTGAGTAAAGAAGTTGTCTTGAGTAAAGAAGTTGTCTTGAGTAAAGAAGTTGTCTTGCGTAAAGAAGTAGTCTTGAGTAAAGAAGTTGTCTTGAGTAAAGAAGTTGTCTTGCGTAAAGAAGTAGTCTTGCGTAAAGAAGTAGTCTTGAGTAAAGAAGTTGTCTTGCATAAAGAAGTTGTCTTGTGTAAAGAAGTTTTCTTATGTAAAGAAGTTGTCTTGTGTAAAGAAGTTTTCTTATGTAAAGAAGTTGTCTTGTGTAAAGAGATTGTCTTGTGTAATGAAATTGTCTTGAATAAAGTAGTTGTCTTGAGTGAGGAAGTTGATTTGTATAAATAAGTAATCTTGAGTAAAGAAGTTGTCTTGTGTAAAAAAGTTTTCTTATGTAAAGAAGTTGTCTTGTGTAAAGAGATTGTCTTGTGTAATGAAATTGTCTTGAATAAAGTAGTTGTCTTGAGTGAGGAAGTTGATTTGTATAAATAAGTAATCTTGAGTAAAGAAGTTGTCTTGTGTAAAGAAGTTGTCTTGTGTAAAGAAATTGTCTTGAGTAAAGAAGTTGTCTTGCGTAAAGTAATAGTCTTGAGTAAAGAAGTTGCCTTGTGTGAGGAAGTTGATTTGTATAAATAAGTAATCTTGAGTAAAGAAGTTGTCTTGTGTAAAGAAGTTGTCTTGTGTAAAGAAATTGTCTTGAGTAAAGAAGTTGTCTTGCGTAAAGTAATAGTCTTGAGTAAAGAAGTTGCCTTGTGTAAAGAAGTTTTCTTGAGCAAAGAAGTTGTCTTCAGCGAGGAAGTTGTCTTGTGTAAAGAAATTGTCTTTGTCTTATGTAAAGATGTTGTTTTATGTAAAGAAGTTGTCTTGTGTAAAGAAATTGTCTTGAGTAAAGAAGTTGTCTTGTGTAAGAAGACGTCTTGTGTAAAGAAATTGTCTTGAGTAAAGAAGTTGTCTTGTGTGTAAGAAGACGTCTTGTGTAAAGAAGTTGTCTTGAGTAAAGAAGTTGTCTTGTGTAAAGAAGTTGTCTTGAGTAAAGAAGTTGTCTTTAAAGAAAGTAAAAAGTTGTTTTGAGTAAAGAAGTTATCTTGTGTAAAGAAGACATCTTGTGTAAAGAAGACGTCTTGTGTAAAGATGTATTGAGTAAAGAAGTTATCTTGTGTAAAGAAGACATCTTGTGTAAAGAAGACGTCTTGTGTAAAGATGTATTGAGTAAAGAAGTTGTCTTAAATAAAGTAAAAATTTATTTTGAGCAAAGAAGTTGTCTTGTGTAAAGAAGATGTCTTGTGTAAAGAAGACGTCTTGTGTAAAGAAGACGTCTTGTGTAAAGAAGATGTCTTGTGTAAAGAAGATGTCTGGAAAAAAAAAGTTGTTTTGAGCAAAGAAGTTGTCTTGTGTAAAGAAGAAAATAAAAAGTAGGAAAGAAAAAACAAATATATATTTTGTTCTATTTAAATAACTGCAGAACTCAGAGTTTTCCGAAACTTCTGATTAGTTCTTCTCAACGGTACTAAACTGTTTCATTATCACCACATATGTATGTATGTATATAACATATACCACATATATAATAAACTTTCGACAGTAAACAAGACATTTATTTAATTGAAATGACGTAAATATGTTAGGATATCAAGTAAATGGGTGAGAAAATGAATCTTAGTGTAAATATTATACTAACAATTAACAATAAGTACAACAAAATGGGAACCGCGATAGCTCAGTGGTTAACTGGACTACAAAGGACAAGGGGTAGGGTTCGATCCTAACCGACGGCTTCCGGGTTCACCAAGCCTTAAATGGGTACCGGATTTTTTTCTGGGAAAGTAAAGCAGCACGGGCGTAATACCGACCACATTACCCCAAAAATCATGTGCTGAAGGTCTGTAAAATTTATGGTCACTAACACCATATTCCCTATACGCCACTTGGCATGACGGGGGTACTTTACTTTTTACTTACTATCTAGCGGGTACCCGTTCACGGAATAGATTTCGGGAGTAAACCCTGAGGAAAAAAGGAGATGGGAGTCCCTAAGGCAATTCGGTGTTTATTTCAAGATTGCTTTGGCAACTATTGCCACACAGTCGGCACCAAACTGTTCCTGCCCTGCTAGGCCTTTGGATCGCTCGGCTGCGTTGGAGAGAAGTAAAATGTTGAATGGGCAACAACTTGTCTCTTTCTATTTGTTTCCAAGCTCACGACCTGGAGAGGACTTGAACATAGACCATCCAGCCTGAGAAGAAATAGCTGCAGACCGCAACCTTTGGAAACACATGATAAAAGCTCCAACTCAAACAAGAAGCAGACAGATTCATAGAAAAAGAGAATACATGGCGAAAGAAAGAAAAGAAAAAAAACTATTTCTAGGGGCGCTGCAAAATCCATAGTCAAACTATGACAGACCCACACCCAGTCCCGTATGACATTGGAAAGAGTAAAAAATAATTGTAGCTGAAAAGTTTAAAATACATAGCTCGAGTACTTAGCTATATCTTTATCCGTCTCGGATAACCACAATAAATAGAGCATGTACATTCGTGCACGTTAAATAGCCCTTGGCACTTTAATTGAAAAGACAAAGCCATCAAATTTTGTCGCTTCAAAATTATCAGGAAAAACCTGTCCACACCGTGGATCCAAAGCTGTGTTACGGAGTTCGTGCAAGTCCAGGAGGCTCTTCGGATTTTCTCGAGATTTTCAAAGAGGATATCAGAGCACCTATGGATTCGTCCAGTGTGTAATGATGATGATGATGATGGTGATGTTGATGATGATGATGATGATGATGATGTTGATGACTTTGATGATCCTAGCAAAAACAAGTGAAGGAAAGTAGTTTCTTGATCTACCAAAATTGCGACACAAAAATGTTATTTTTTGAAAGGCATTCCAGAGTGAATTCTCAAGTAGTGGAAAACACTATGAATATATTGCAGTGAATCAAAGCATGAACAGGAAATAAAAGATACGGCAAAATATATCAAAATAGTTATTCTAGAAGTAAGACACCGGGGCTCGGAGAAGAAGATCCCGGTTATAATCATCTACAGGCAGTGGTAATTTATCTCTTTGAATCCATTGTTTCTTCGTGACCCTTCTGCTCTCGGAGCAGTGAGCTTCGATGTCTAACCATCTCTCATAAAACGACGTAATATAGGAGACCCCGTCTTTATTACACGCACTTTAAAGAAGCATTGACAGAGCTGGGAACTGGAAATAGTTGGCTAAAATGGCCGCAGCCACGGCAAAATTGATAGGATAAAGTCTACTCCACAACGATAATCCTCTCGGTAAAAAATAAGAGTACTTCTGAAGACGGTGAACATCTGCCAGTACGGCGAAGGACACATGTACTGCTGGTGAGAAAAATAGGGGGAAATGTTCACAAAGGAGATTGATTTATTAGTCATTGTTTTATTGAGATTCAGTAAATTATATACGCAGCTATGAGTATGTGAAAGGTATAATTGGTACTGGTTTATCAACAAATAATAATAATCGAAACCTTGAGACAGAGGTCACACAGATCTTTTATACCTGGAGAGGTTTGGTAGAGACAGAAAAGAATTGAATAACCTGTGTTAATGACTTATGCTCCAAGAGAAGGTTTCAAAGGCCAGATAATAATAGAAGAATTAGCTATACAGATTTGCTTGGCTTTCAGCAAGGACAATTTAAAGTCAATGAAGTATTAAATAAATTGATAAATCAATGTGTTCAAGAAGGGAAAACAAATATTTAAAAAAAAACAATATTACGACCGCCGCATTTACATTTGTTGATGTTTGTTCTGACATCAATCACACCCTCACTAGGGTCACGTGGTATTAGACAATTTGTACTTTAACTTATTTAAATATTATAAATAAATTATTGTTATCACCTTGTTGTGCTCTCTCTCTCTCTCTCTCTCTCTCTCTCTCTCTCTCTCTCATTATTATTATTATTATTTCTTCTTCTTCTTCTTCAGGGATCAGCTATTCGTTTATACATTTACACCAGCTTGGGCAACGATCACGACCGTGCGATTGAGGTCATCACGGATTCACCATAACTTGTCGTGCAGGATTGTTTCCTTGGACCTTAGGGTACGGTAACCATTCGTCTCCGATTTTCGGGGACAGTCCCCAAAGTGTAGAAGTTGTCCCCGAAAGAAATTTGTCCTCGATTTTGTCCCCGATTTCAGTAAATAAATAAATGTTCATACACGGAAGCGGCCCTCTTTTAAAATAATCACTAGGACTCAGGACATTACTGAGAGTTGTTTCTTTATCCCAGACTGAGCGGCATTAACAGGAAGATAAAAGAGAAGACTTGGACTCGTTGTGTCGGAGATAGCTCTTTGAACTCTTGAAACGCGGTGCTACGTCACTTCTATTCCAGTCACTGACTTTTATTGGGATGGGTTTAATTTTTTAAAAAGCAGACACTCTCTCTCTCTCTCTCTCTCTCTCTCCCCCCCACCCCTGCCTTTTCGGACATCTCCCGTCAAAGTATCTTTCCCGGCCAATTTTCAAATCAGTCCGAGTGTAATGACAGTACAGTGCAGTCGTGTTTTCTATTTGTGATCAGTGGACGTTTGTTGCATAAAAACAATGCTTTCCAAAAAACGTAAGTGTCATTTTAGTGATTCGCTGAAAGCTGAATTTCTATTTATTATAAAAGCAATTTTAGAGGATGGAACGCTAGTGAAATGTAATATATGTAGTTCAAATTTTTCTATAGCAAGTGGTGGAAGGACATCAATAACTGATCATCTACAGGCAAAAAAGCATAAGGAAACGCTGCTTTGTTAGTCTCAGTCTGGGTGTATGACAAATTATTTTTGTAAAACAGAACCCTCAAAATATGAATACACTCTAGCTGTTCATGAAGGAACCTTCGCATATCATACTGTACTTCATAATCATAGTTTCCGCAGTATGGATTGTACAACAATTCTACAAAATAAATTTTCAACGAAACAATTTTCCTGTGCAAGAACAAAGTGTGAATCCATAATTACCAATGTTTTTGCTCCTTGGGCTATTGATGAACTAAAACATGACCTCAAATATGTCAGCTTCGTAACATTGTCTTGCGATACACCTAATCATAAACATGTTAAGCTAATTCCTATTTTAGTTCGTTATTTTCAGGCTTATGAGCGGGGAACTCCAGTAAAGACCAAACTGATTGCTTTCATAGATATCCCAGGAGAAACGTCCGACATAATATCTGAACAATTGTTGAAAGCAATTGGTAATTTTGACTTAAACAAAAAGATTGTTGGACTCTCAGCAGACAATACCAATACAAACTTTGGAGGCTTGTTGAGGAAAGGGAGAGATAATGTCATAACTAAAATAAAGTCCAAGTTAAACAGACACATAATGGGTCTTGGTTGCAACGCACACATAATTCACAATTGTGCAAAAACATCGTTTGATTCCATGTCCATGGATATGGAAGTGATTGTAACAAAAATATTTGGATACTTTCACATTTACACGGTTCGTGTTGAACGCCTAAAAGACTTCTGTGAATTTGCTGGACAGGAGTTTAAGCAATTATTAGGTTATTCGAATATAAGATGGTTGTCATTACTTCCAGCCTTGAAAAGAATATTGAAACTGTATCAATCACAGAGAGCTTTCTTCTTGTCAGAAACCCACTGTCCTACAATATTGAAACAATTCTTTGAAAACAGTGAATCAAAGCTTTAGCTCAGCTTTGATCATTCTCACGCATCACTCTTCCATGAAACAATTAAGGCGATTGAAGACGACGACAAGAGTGCAACAGAATCAGCACTAGCTGTGAACAATCTCATTATAAAATTAGAAACTCGACGCGATGAAAATTTCACCCCACACATGGTAAAGAGTTTGCTAACTGATTTAGTAGAAAGTGGTGACATCCAAATGGAAAGGTATTTCCAAATATGTAAAGAATTCTATAATACTGCTGTACATTACTTGCAGTCTTGGAACAAGCACAATGAGGACTTGTCACAACTGAGCTGCCTTCTCTTGGATAATGTGCCTGAAAGGAAACATTTTGATAATGCAGTAGAACAGATATCTTCAAAGTGTCACGAAGTTGTAAACGTCAATCGTGATGAGCTCTTTGGTGAATTTACTTATTTGCGAGGCCATCTGTTGCAAAAAGAATGTGAGTGGTTCAGTAACAAGCCCCCATGTAGAAAATGGAATGAAGTACTCAGGTACTTGAAAGAAAATAATGTACCACATGCTGATGTGAAGAGAATTCTTGAACTTTTTATGTGCTTACCTGGCAGCAATGCATCCGTAGAAAGACTATTTTCTCAAATGAACTACGTCTGTTCCGAAGAGAAATCACGGATTAATGTGAACATGGTGCAAGCCATATTAACAGTAAAAACTAACATTAATTTCTCGTGTGAAAGCTTCAGTGAAAAACTTGCTTCAAATCATGAGATCTTGAGAAAGATACACTAAAAAAAAACAAGTACCACACCGAGGCAACAACCTCTTCAGTAGAAATAAGGTACTGTAAACATTACTTTAATATTGCAATTCATATCCATATGTTGTTAAATTTTTTTTTATTCTAAACTTTTTTTTGTTACTGAGAAACTAAACAAGCTATTGTAATGTCATTAAGTGCATGTATCGCATAAGCACCGTGAATATTAACAAAAATAAAATCAAACAGCAAATAAACATAGTTATTATGAAATTTAAAGTTATCTTTTTTTTTGCATCTACAAAATGTCTTGCGCACACACAGTCTCACACCCCACCCACACATATAAATATATATAAATAATTGAAGAGACAGACGGGGAATCGCCTCCACAATGCAAGACGAACTCGATCGCATTTCTTCCTGGTGTGGGGTTTCAGGTGATTTGGTTATTCCTAATAAAGCATCAGTTTCATGGTTCACCCTTAACAATCATATCGTTAATACGACCAAACCGGTAGTACGAATGGGAGCTGATGAGGTGACCAGGGACAAGTTGGTGACATACCTCGGAGTTAAGTTTGATCGCAGCCTGTGTTTTCGGGACCACGTCGACCATGTGATAACAAAATCCCGCAAAGGATTAGCCGCCTTGAAGGTCATGGCAGCTGCCAACATCGAGCAGAGGCTACTTACTCTTCTGTTCCAGGGATTAGTCCTCGCACCAATCGAGTATGCCCTGGCAATTCTTACTGTCAGTACGACTCAAATTGATAGGCTGGAAAAATACAAAATGAAGCCATGCGCATTATCCTGGGATGTACGATGGACACTCCCTGTGTAGCACTGAGGTATCTTTTTGACTTTCCAACAATGGATGATAGGATCAAGATCTGGAGAGCACGAGCTTACCTGAAGATAAGTGCAGATAATGAGCAACCATTGCACCACGTGCTCAACACAGTGAAAGGTGCCAGGCTAAAAAGAGGCAAATCATGAGTGGGCCGAGCAGAAGATGTCATCAAACAGGTCTGTGGGCTTACCAATATCAGCGTTGGTGAGGAGTGGATACCGGTGCCTACGTCATTCAAGGGGACTTTCTCGTTTATTGTTACACTCAACAGGAAAAGTAGGGAACAGAACCCGGTCGTGGTTAATGCCGAGATCAACGGTCTCATCTGCGATAACACCCATGAGAAAGATGCAGTCATCTATACAGACGGATCTGTAATACGACACCAAAGAAGTGCATGGGCATTTACAGCACGCTCGGCAGGCAGAATAGTCAAGGAAGACAGTGGTGCATACGTCATGACCAGGAGTAGCATGACAATGGAGGCGATGGTAGTGACCAAGGCATTCAAATGGTTAGAGTCACAAGACTTCACCCACGCATGTCTACTGAGTGATTCGATGAGCATGATAAAAAAAGTGGAGGCGGGCTTTGTACGCATGCAATGGGTAGAGTCGTTGCAGAAATAAAAAATACGTAAGGTCACCTTTGCCTATGTCCCTGGACATGCGGGAGTACGGGGAAATAAAAGAGCGGACAGGTTGGCTAGCTGCGCTGTCGTTGAGGACGGGCAACCAATGGATCGGGCGGACATCATCAATGCCCTCCGAGATGTGGGAAGATCACAGGACTTTGACAAACACAGATCCACGTCACTTCTTCGGATGATGGAAATGGGAGTTAAGATGGGCACAGCCAGAAATGAGAAACTTAGTGGCCGTGTAAGAAGACTTATCAACCAACATAGAACTGGAGTCGTCAGTCGCTGGACACTGAGGGAATTGCTGAGGAGGGGATCTGAGCACCTATGGACATGTTCGGAGTGCAATGATGATGACCCGCAAATAACTCAATAACTCAATATTTAAATAAATAAATACACACACACACACACACACACACACATATATATATATATATATATATATATATATATATATATATATTATCGTTCGTCCCCGATTTTGTGGGACAGTCTCAGAATTAAGCAAAAAAAATCCTCTGAAATGTAAAAAATATGACAAATGTCCCCGAAAACAATGGTGGAAAAAATTGTCACCTTACCTTAGGGTGTTCCTAGGGCGTTGAGAGTGTTGCAGATCCGTAGGATATGCTCTGGAGTTTGTCTGGATGCTCCTGTGTTGAGAGCAGTCCTGTAGGATATGCTCTGGAGTTTGTCTGGATGCTCCTGTGTTGAGAGTGCTGCAGTCCTGTAGGATATGCTCTGGAGTTTGTCTGGATGCTCCTGTGTTGAGAGTGCTGCAGTCCTGTAGGATATGCTCTGGAGTTTGTCTGGATGCTCCTGTGTTGAGAGTGCTGCAGTCCTGTAGGATATGCTCTGGAGTTTGTCTGGATGGTCCATATTCACTTATTGTAAAGTCACTGAGTCCTCTCTTGTGTAGGTGTGCTATGAGGACTCAGTGACCTGTTCTGCTCATGCCCGCAGAGCTTGTTAATGCTGTCGTTTTCTGGCTCTTATTTTCCATGTAACTCCCTCCACTCTTCTCTCTCGCTCTTTCATTCTCTCTTTCTTAATATTCTTGTCACTACAGACTCAACTCCCCCTACCTCTTGTTATTTCTCCCCCTCTCCCTATTTTATTTTAGGGTTCGATCCCAATCGACGGCTTCCGGGTTCACCCAGCCTTAAATGGGTACCGGATCTTTTTCTGGGAAAGTAAAGCGACACGGGCGTAATACCGACCACATTACCCCAAAAATCATGTGCTGAAAGTCTGTAAAATGTATGGCCACTAACACCATATTCCCCATACGCCACTTGGCGTGACTGTGGCTCTTTACTTTACTTTTTTCCTTATTGTATTCCCCCCTCCCTATTTTATTTCCCCCACTCCCCATTTTATTTCCCCCTCTCCCTAATTTATTTCTTCCTCTCTCCCTATTTTATTTCTCCGTCTCTCCCTATTTAATCTCCCTCTCTCCATTTTGTCCCATATATATATATATATATATATATATATATATATATATATATATATATATATATATATTTCTTTAAATAATTTTTTCTTGTTATGAGATGACAAAGTGAATTAACTACTTCATCATGATGATTGTGATGAGACTTCTCAGCAAGCCAACCTGCCCTCTCCTTTACATTCTCATTTTTGTTCTTACCTGTAAATTCCGCCATCATTCCGTCTATAATTATAGGCTTCTCCAAGTGGTAATTAATGCTTTCTTGAGAATGCTGGAATTATAACGTTTTTACCATTTTCCTTCTCTTTTTGCCCCAAAAAACTAACTTGCATGATTCATGACAGATTATTTAATGTTATCCCAATAATTCGTTCCAGCTTGTAAATTTGTAACGATTGTTTCATATACTTTTGCTGTGTAAATATCTGCGTAATGTGCCTGCTAGTATTTTGTTATGTGTCAGTGCAACGAACATACTTGTGTGTCTTTGGTCTGTGTTTGATGAGGCAGAGAATGTAGCTGTAAATCAGGCCCCAGTTTATTCTCGTTCTTGGTTCTAACACTCGTGTACGGTAGTACTTTTTTTATTATTTAGTTTATTCTCCATTAACATAAATAGCAGAACTAAATAGAAGTGGGGCGTTTTGTTCCTATATAATTAGATATTCTTTTGGTGACTCATTGCTCACTGTCACTCTATAATAGTAACACTCTCCAAAGTCTTCAATTGCGGTTCTCTGTCACCTAATTAATGTCGACGTTCTCTCTTATCTAATAATGTTGATGTTCTCTGTTTCCCAATAATGTCGATATTTCTGACACCCAACAATGTCGATGTTCTTTATCACCCAACAATGTCTACAGATTATGTCACCAAACAATGTCGATGTTCTCTGTCCCCTAATAACGTCGACATTGTCCATTACCCAACAATGTCGATGGATTCTATCATCCAACAATGTCGCTGGATTCTATCATCCAACAATGTCGCTGAATTCTATCATCCAACAATGTCGCTGGATTCTATCATCTAACAATGTCGCTGGATTCTATCATCCAACAATGTCGCTGGATTCTATCATCTAACAATGTCGCTGGATTCTATCATCCAACAATGTCGCTGGATTCTATCATCCAACAATGTCGCTGGATTCTATCATCCAACAATGTCGCTGGATTCTATCATCCATCAATGTCGATGGATTCTATCATCCAACAATGTCGCTGGATTCTATCATCCAACAATGTTGCTGGATTCTATCATCCAACAATGTCGCTGGATTCTATCATCCAACAATGTTGATGGATTCTATCATCCAACAATGTCGATGGATTCTATAATCCAACAATGTCACTGGATTCTATCATCCAACAATGTCGCTGGATTCTATCATCCAACAATGTCGCTGGATTCTATCATCCAACAATGTCGCTGGATTTTATCATCCAACAATGTCGCTGGATTCTATCATCCAACAATGTCGCTGGATTCTATCATCCAACAATGTCGCTGGATTCTATCATCCAACAATGTCGATGGATTCTATCATCCAACAATGTCGCTGGATTCTATCATCCAACAATGTCGATGGATTCTATCATCCAACAATGTCGCTGGATTCTATCATCCAACAATGTCGCTGGATTCTATCATCCAACAATGTCGCTGGATTCTATCATCCAACAATGTCGATGGATTCTATCAGCCAACTATGTCGCTGGATTCTATCATGCAACAATGTTGATGGATTCTATCATCCAACAAGTTCGCTGATTCTATCATCCAACAATGTCGCTGGATTCTATCATCCAACAATGTCGCTGGATTCTATCATCCAACAATGTCGCTGGATTCTATCATCCAACAATGTCGCTGGATTCTATCATCCAACAATGTTGATGTGGATTCTATCAGCCAACAATGTCGATGGATTCTATCATCCAACAATGTCGATGGATTCTATCATCCAACAATGTTGATGTGGATTCTATCATCCAACAATGTTGATGTGGATTCTATCATCCAACAATGTCGCTGGATTCTATCATCCAATAATGTCGCTGGATTCTATCATCCAACAATGTCGCTGGATTCTGTCAGCCAACAATACCTATATTCACTTACTATCTTTACTAACGACTGCTGTAGCCCGCGCTGGAGCATTGAACTAACACAAAGCCTCAGCCTCGCTGTTGCTATATGAGAACGGTAATGTTATTTCTTGTTATTTACCAGGTACTGTGTCCTGTTATAGATCTAAACGCCGTAGAGGAATATTTTGCAAGGGACTAGTTCTTCTTCAAGTGTCGACTAGATATTGTTCATAGAGTAACAAAGCGCACATTATTAACTGCATCTACTGCACTGCAGCTTATTTTATTCACAAATGGGCATTTTAGTTCAAATCGTAGTAACGTTGCAGCATTTACGGTAGATGTCTATTACATCATTTACATTCCTCTCGCTTATGATAATAATATTTTAAGAGAGTGGTTGCAGCTTGTGACACCAAACAAAAATATCAGTTATATTTTTATTTCTGTTATTAATTATATTTTAGTCATTGATTGCTCAATTATGAACATAAACGTTTCAGTTTCCGGTGTAAAATATTCAACAACAACCGAAACTTTTAAAAAAATTAAATTGTAAGATATAACTTCTTCTAATATACTTGAATGTGTCAAGAAATTATTATAAACGAAATTTCATTTATGAAATGTTTAACCGGTGAGACAACTAAAGTATTGGCGATAGACTGCCGTGGCTGGTAACTGTGTCAACGATTCATGCAAAACAAAAAAAAATGCAGATTTAATTGACATCTGGTTTCAATCTTCAGTTAAGCAAATGCGACATCGCTTTTTTAAGTGACCTCCAAAAGAAATCAATAATGGCCCTAGGTTGATATTTTCATCCACATAAGAATTCTGGGGATTACATTTATTTACAGCAGCACTGCATTTTAATGAATAACTACTTTTACAATAAAACTATATTTTAATGAATAACTACTTTCACAATAAAACTATATTTTAATGAATAACTACTTTCACAATAAAACTGCATTTTAAAAGATAAATTAATAATTCTGCAGCAACACTAAATTGTTGTATAAAAATGTATAACTAAATTTAGGAGAAAAATATGCATTTTACCACTACACTACTTATTTAGACTTAAATCTATATAATATTTTAAGAGAAATATATTCCATAGCGACATTACATTAAAAAAATGTTTCAACAGTATTTTAAGAAAACAGCATACATTCTACTGCAAATGCTTTATTTTTTTTAAATTAATTTAATAAATATAGCAAAACACACTTTAAAATATAAATGTACAGTTATATTATTTAAGAGATAAATATACATTTGATTGCAATACTCCATTTTAAGATATACATTTCTAACTATTTTAAGAAAAAAAATGTCTTTTCACATAAACACTGCAATTCAAATTTAGAATGGATATTTGACAATTATATTTCAACTGATTTAATTTATCGTTTGCATTTTATACGATGTGTTTATATCTTGCATTAAAAAAAATACAAATTCATTACGAGCAGCATAAAAGCTAAAAGCAATTTTTTTTTAAAGGAAAAAAAGCACATTTAGTCAAGTACAAGAATTTGGCAGGCTTTTCTGCAGTGACTGATTTGAAAGCAGTAATCAATCAGCGCGTATTTCCGGTCAAGATGGCGAGAATTAAGATGGATTTCATTTTTCTTGTTTAATCTCCGTGTTTATATTGATTAGTTATGCAAATGCTGCTTCCTTATTGAACGCATCTGGAGGAAATAACATTAGAGAAGCAATACATGATAAATGTACGTTAAGATCTGCATTAGACCGGGAAGTACAAAGCACACTGCAACACATTCTAGGTTTAAATATTAATTCACAAAATTTGAAACAACCAGGTGGTGATTAATCGGATGAGAGCCAACACGCAGGATGAACCACCAGACTAGTTGGCACGACGGCTAGGGAGAGATAGTCAACGGGGTCAAGACATTTAAATGCTAAGCTGCAGTAAATCTGAAAATAAACTATAACAATATTTTGTAATATTCTTTTTTTCAAATATTATATTATTTAGTCACTTTATTTAATAGTTTTGCTTGCTTATTGATACATGTTTTTGTGCTTTGTCCATTGTTCCAGCTGAAGGACTACTGAACCGCAACGTAGTTGTAATTTTGTGCTGTCACTCACCAACGTAATATGTGGAATAAAACAACAAAGCAGCTGGTATTGATGGAATAACAAAAGAAATGCTACTAGCCTGTAGGGAAACATCTATAGATTGGCTTACTATAATATTCAATATGGCTTGGGAAGAAAGGAAAGTACCAGACGATTGGCAAAAAGCTATCATTGTCCCATTTTGGCTTACTATAATATTCAATATGGCTTGGGAAGAAAGGAAAGTACCAGACGATTGGCAAAAAGCTATCATTGTCCCATTTTGGAAAAATAAAGAGAGTAAAAGGTAGTGTGAAATGTACAGAGGAATATCCCTATTGAGTCAAGTTGGTAAAATGTTTGCTAAAATATTAGAGAGGAGAGTAAGATACATAATAGAACTTCAATTAAGTAATAATCAATTCGGATTCAGAAAAGGCTAAAGCTGTACTGATGCTATATTTACATTGAGACAACTATGTGAAAAAACAATAGAATATGACAGAAACCTAAATATAGTGTTTATAGATCAGGAAAAAGCGTTTGACCGTGTGGACAGGAACAAACTTTGGCAAACTTTAGAAACCTACGAGGTAGTAGGACAACTACTAGATAATATAAGGGCATTATATAAAAACAGTCAAAGTGCCGTTAGAACATCGGAAGGTCTGTCAGAATGGTTTCAGGTTACAACAGGTGTAAGACAAGGATGTGTCCTCTCACCACTCCTCTTCATCATATATATGGACAAAATAAATCAGGAAACAACCAACAATAAGGAAAAATCAAATAATAATATAGAGGTAGAAAACTCCAACATCAACGAGCTACTCTTCGCAGATGACCAATGCCTAATATATGAGGATGAAAACCTGCTACAAGAGCATTTAACATCTCTAGATAAAAGCTGATAGAAGCAAGATTACACTCATTGATAATCAATGAGATAAATCTGGCTACAGAAAAGCTAGCATATAAAACGCCCTAAAAGGTCTAGATAAAAGCTGCACAAACTACAGTATGAAAATTAAAACAGCAAAAACAGAGGCTATGAGAATAAGCAAATTAAGACACCCACTAAGCATTAAGATCAAAGATAAAGAAATAAAACAAGTAGAGGAATTCAAGTATTTGGGCACAATGTTTACAGAAGATGGAAAACTAGACAGAGAAATTGACATGAAAATACAAAAAGCAAATGCTGTCACATACCAGCTTTCACCATTGTTAAGACATCCAAACATTTCTATAAAAGCTAAACAACAAGTGATATATAGCATTTTCATACCAACCTTGTGCTATGAAACCCTATGGACCCTTTCTAAATCACATTTAAGAAAGATCAATACATGTGAGATGCGATGCTTGAGAAAAGTAACAAACAACACAAGAAGAGATAGAATGCCAAATGAAACCATAAGAAAAATGGTAGGAACAAAACCCTGACAATAATATATAGAACAACAACAACTTAAATCGTTTGGCCACCTGGTCAGAATGAATCCTCACCAATCACCATCAAGTGTGTTCTTCTCGAGAATGCATGGGAAAAGACCAAGAGGAAGACCCAGAAGAAGATGGATAGATGCAGTGACAGAGACATGTAACAACAAAGGAAAATCACTAATTCAGACAGTTCGAGCAGCTCACGAACGACAAATGACATAAACCACGACACCTTTTCGGTATCAGTGAGAAAGAGAAAAGAAGACTCGAAGACTCACTTACGTAAAGCTGTAACAATTGTGATCTTTTCCTTCTCATCCAGAGATAGTCAACACAGGATAAGTTATCCTCCGCAACTAAAATAACAGGAAAGAGCCACAAGACTCCAAGAGCTGTTATGTTTTCATGGAAGGTGACGCACATTCCAAACAATAATTCCCCTCATTCACGTTACTTCTTCCACATCATCACCATTGCTCGAAAGTGGAAAGTTCATCCTAATTATGGTTTAATATAATGTTTCATTTTTTATGTTGTTACGAGATTCGTGCATGCTTGCATGTGTTATTTTACAACTTTACTTAAACAATGTTCTATGGTTTCGTAAAAGCAATTTTCAAGTCTTCGAGCGAATTAATGCACTTTACAATACTTTGTATTCATTCATTCATGTTCCTCTCAGACTGAAGACTACACATAGAACGAGGGTCATAGTTCTACACAACTGACGATTTGTTGCTAGTTCTTGATTGTTTCTTAGTCCCATGCTTGAGTCTACCTTAGTTATAGTTCTACACAACTGACGATTTGTTGCTAGTTCTTGATTGTTTCTTAGTCCCATGCTTGAGCCTACCTTAGTCATTGTTCTACACAAGTGACGATTTGTTGCTAGTTCTTGATTGTTTCTTAGTCCCATGCTTGAGCCTACCTTAGTCACTGTTCTGGTTAGCGATTCTCTTGATCTGTTTTCTTTTACCAGATGGCTTCCACGTGAATAACTGGTGGGAAGTCTTTCTTTATTCATTCTCAGCACATGACCGATGTATTCCAACGCCTTCTTCTCATGTCGTATTAGATTCACACGTCCACATATATTAGATTCGCCTCTTATCTGTTCGTTTGAAATGTATTCTTTCCAGCTTATGTTTGAGATCCTACCTAGATAATTGTTTTCAGACATTTCATTTCCTATCAAAAGTATTGGTGGATTTCCAACTTTCACATCCATATTCTAGCACTGGTATCACACAACATGAGTTGGAGACTAAGTATAGTTCATTTACTGAGAATGTTGGATCGCTAGATGTTCGTCAGTTTGTTGAAATCTTTTGATTCTAGTGCGATGCTCGCCATGATTTTTTTATGGTATGTCTACATCTTGGTACATTCCATACTACGTGTGAAGAGGAAAATATATTCAATATTCATAACATTAACCAGTTTATTTCCAATACAGTTTCTAATGTTTATAGAAAATAAGGGACATAATTCTTGGACAAAATACCAACGAATTAAGTAAATAACAACATAATCCAATAACGAGTGAACCATCGTTATAAAACATTGAAAGACACAAAGCAGGGACATTGAAAAGATTAACAACAACCAGGTTGTAAACACCCGAATGTAAATAAATATCGCATTGACCGCAAGAAATAGTTGTAGAGTTGGGAAGAAGGTTTTATTGGCTGGATGGGAAGAGACATTTACAATAAATTTCTCTTCCGAAACGGACGTTTACATATTTACACATTTATTTACGTGCAATTTAGCTGTCGTTGAAGAAAAAACAGAATTAAAATGTAAATACCTTGATCCTAGCCTGTGTTTTCAAGACCACGTCAAACATGTGATAACAAAATACCGCAAAGGATTAGCCGCCTTGAAGGTAGTGGCAGCTGCCAACATTGAGCAGGGGCTACTTACCCTTCTCTTACAAGGACTAGTCCTCGCACCAATCCAGTACGCCCTAGCAATTCTTACTGTCAGTACGACTCAAATTGACAAGCTGGAAAAAAAATACAGAATGAAGCTATGCGCATTAACTTGGGGTGTACGAGGGGCACTCCCTTTATAGCAGTGAGGCATCTTCTTGGCTTTCCAACAATGGATGACAGGATCAAGGTCTTGAGGGCACGGGCATACCTGAAGATAAGTGCAAATAAAGAGCATCAATTTGCACAATGAGCTCAGCACAAGGAGAGGTGTCAGGCTAAAAAGATCAAATCATGGATGGGCCGAGCAGATGTCATCAGACAGGTCTGTAGGCTGACTAATATCAACGCTGGCGAAGAGTGGATATCAGTGCTTACGCCATTCAAGGGCACATTCTCGTGTATTGTCACACTCGACAAGAAATGTAGGGAGAAGAATCCAGTCGTGGTCAATGTTGAGGTCAACGGTCTCATCTAGGATAACACCGATGAGAAAGATACAATCATCTATACAGATGGATCTGTAATACCACACCAAAGGAGTGCATGGGCATTTACAGCACGCTCGGGAGGCAGAATAGTCAATATGTTATGACTACGAGTAGCATGACGATGGAGGTGATGGCTGTAACCAGGGCATTCATCTAGTTAGTGTCACAAGACTGCACCCACGCCTGCATACTGAGTGATTCAATTAGCATGATAAAAAAAAATAAGTGGAGGTGGGCTCTGTAGGCAAGCAATGGGGGGAGTCGTTGCAGAAGTAAAGAATACATATGGTCATCTTTGTCTACGTCCCATGGACATGCCTGAGTACAAGGAATTGAAAGAGCAGACAGGTTAGCTAGCTGTGCCTGTCGTTGAAGACGGTCAACAAAGGATCGGGCGGACATCATCAATGCCTTCCGAGATGTGGGTAGGGCGCAGGACTTCGAGAACCATGAGTTCACGCCACTTCTTCGAATGAAAGAGATATCAGTTTAGATTGGCACAGCCAGAAGCGAGAAACTTAGTGGGCGTGTAAGACTCATCAACCAACACAGAACTGGAGGCGTTAGTCACTGGACACTGCGGCAATTGCTGAGGAGGGGATCTGAGTACCTATGGACATGTTCGTAATGTAACGATGATGACCAGCAAATAATTCAATAACTCAATACTTCACATCACCATGAAATTGACCTATATTTGTGTTAATGAATCGGTAAAGAAAATACTGAAGTAAAACAGGCAAGTATATCTCTTTCTATTTGACGCGTGACGTCTTTCTTGGCGATCGCTGACGTCATGAATACTCGACTTCATAGTTCGCCCTTAAGAAGACGGTTAGTGGATGTAGGTGTGTTGCGGTTTTCATTTACGCTTTAATATTTGTGTCTTTCGACCCAGCACATCTGACGCCCAGTGTCATGGTCGCACCACGCCTACCTTCATTTATGCCGTCACCAGTGACCGCACTCAGCTTATCGCCTACCCTCATCCAACCGTGACCACACACAGCTTCCCGCCTACCCTCACCCAACCGTGACCACACACAGCTTCCCGCCTACCCTCATCCAACCGTGACCACACACAGCTTCCCGCCTACCCTCACCCAACCGTGACCACACACAGCTTCCCCCCCTACCCTCACCCAACCGTGACCACACACAGCTTCCCGCCTACACTCACCCAACCGTGACCACGCACAGCTTCCCGCCTACCCTCACCCAACCGTGACCGCACTCAGTTTCCCGCCTACTCTCACCCAACCGTGACCACACACAGCTTCCTGTCTACCCTCACCAAACCGTGACCACACACAGCTTCCCACCTTATCTCACCCAGCCGTGACTACACTTAGCTTCCCACCTAATCTCACCCAACCGTGACCACACTCAGCTTCCCGCCTACCCTCACCCAGCTGTGACCCACACAGCTTCCCGCCTACCCTCACCCAACCGTGACCACAATCAGCTTCCCGCCTACCCTCACCCAGCTGTGACCCACACAGCTTCCCGCCTACCCCCACTCAACCGTGACCACACTCAGCTCCCCGTCTACCCCCACTCAACCGTGACCGCACTAAGCTCCCTGCCTACCCCCACTCAACCGTGACCACACTCAGCTCCCCGTCTACCCCCACTCAACCGTGACCGCACTCAGCTCCCTGCCTACCCCCACTCAATCGTGACCGCACTCAGCTACCCGTCTACCCTCACTCAACCGTGACCACACTCAGCTCCCCGTTTACCCCCACTCAACCGTGACCACACTCAGCTCCCCGTCTACCCCCACTCAACCGTTACCGCACTCAGCTCCCCGTTTACCCCCACTCAACCGTGACCACACTCAGCTCCCCGTCTACCCCCACTCAACCGTGACCACACTCAGCTCCCCGTCTACCCCCACTCAACCGTGACCGCACTCAGCTTCCCGTCTACCCCCACTCAACCGTGACCGCACTCAGCTACCCGTCTACCCTCACTCATCCGTGACCGCACTCAGCTTCCCGTCTACCCCCACTCAACCGTGACCGCACTCAGCTTCCCGTCTACCCCCACTCAACCGTGACCGCACTCAGCTACCCGTCTACCCTCACTCAACCGTGACCACACTCAGCTTCCCGTCTACCCCCACTCAACCGTGACCGCACTCAGCTTCCCGTCTACCCTCACTCATCCGTGATCGCACTCAGCTCCCCGTCTACCCTCACTCAACCGTGACCACACACAGCTTCCCGCCTACACTCACCCAACCGTGACCACGCTCAGCTTCCCGCCTACCCTCACCCAACCGTGACCGCACTCAGTTTCCCGCCTACTCTCACCCAACCGTGACCACACACAGCTTCCTGTCTACCCTCACCAAACCGTGACCACACACAGCTTCCCACCTTATCTCACCCAGCCGTGACTACACTCAGCTTCCCACCTAATCTCACCCCACCGTGACCACACTCAGCTTCCCGCCTACCCTCACCCAGCTGTGACCCACACAGCTTCCCGCCTACCCTCACCCAACCGTGACCACAATCAGCTTCCCGCCTACCCTCACCCAGCTGTGACCCACACAGCTTCCCGCCTACCCCCACTCAACCGTGACCACACTCAGCTTCCCGTCTACCCCCACTCAACCGTGACCGCACTCAGTTTCCCGTCTACCCCCACTCAACCGTGACCGCACTCAGCTCCCCGTCTACCCTCACTCAACCGTGACCGCACTCAGCTTCCCGTCTACCCTCACTCAACCGTGATCGCACTCAATTCCCCGTCTACCCTCACTCATCCGTGACCGCACTCAGCTCCCCGCCTTTCCCCACTCAACCGTGACCGCACTCAGCTTCCCGTCTACCCTCATTCAACCAACACCACACTCAGCTCCCAGCCAACCATCATTCAACCAACACCGCACTCAGCTTCCCGCCAACCCTCAACCAAAAACCGACACCACACTCAGCTCCCCGCCTATCCTCACTCAACCAACACCACACTCAGCTCCCCGCCTATCCTCACTCAACCAACACCACACTCCCCGCCTATCCTCACTCAACCAACACAGCACTCAGCTCCCCGCCTATCCTCACTCAACCAACACCACACTCAGCTCCCCGCCTATCCTCACTCAACCAACACCACACTCAGCTCCCCGCCAACCCTCAACCAAAAACCAACACCGCACTCAGCTCCCCGCCTATCCTCACTCAATCAACACCACACTCAGCTCCCCGCCTATCCTCACTCAACAAACACCACTCTCAGCTCCCCGCCTATCCTCACTCAACCAACACCACACTCAGCTCCCCGCCTATCCTCACTCAACAAACACCACACTCAGCTCCCGCCTATCCTCACTCAACCAACACAACACTCAGCTCCCCGCCTATCCTCACTCAACCAACACCACACTCAGCTCCCCGCCTATCCTCACTCAACCAACACCACACTCAGCTCCCCGCCTATCCTCACTCAACCAACACCGCACTCAGCTCCCCGCCAACCCTCAACCAAAACCACACCACACTCAGTTCCCCGCCTATCATCACTCAACCAACACCACACTCAGCTCCCCGCCAACCCTCAACCAAAACCAACACCACACTCAGCTCCCCGCCAACCCTCAACCAAAAACCAACACCGCACTCAGCTCCCGCCTATCATCACTCAACCAACACCACACTCAGCTCCCCGCCAACCCTCATTCAACCAACACCGCGCTCAGCTCCCCGCCAACCCTCAACCAAAAACCAACACCACACTCAGCTCCCCGCCTATCATCACTCAACCAACACCGCACTCAGCTCCCCGCCTATCCTCACTCAACCAACACCACACTCAGCTCCCCGCCTATCCTCACTCAACCAACACCGCACTCAGCTCATTTGCTGAATGTTCTGGAATATTAGATCAGGTTTGGACAATAAATAAACAAAATACCCTACAGGAAGAAGGACAAAATAGGAAGACAATATACATCTGGAGGAAATAATTGCTAGAACAAATCTCTAAAGAATTATTTTTCAAGTTTGTGTCGAACCATGGCAAAACAAGTACAGGAGGCAAATGTCAGTACATGAATGAATAGAGATCAAATATCGACAGCCGTCATTAATCGATCGTGAACTAGCACTGCAATCAGTAAAACATGCCAGGATGGATCGTGCAGACTAAATGCCGTTATCTCGAGTATAGATCGTGTAATTTGGTCTGTGGTGAACACAAAAAAACGTTCATCTGTTTATCTTTGTTAATTTTAGGGCAGTAAACATTTGTCGAACACGAGAGATTATTTTAGGTTTTTGCACACATACATACATACACAGACAGACACGCACAGATACACACTCACACACAAATGAGCCGTCCATCGCAAGCAATAATTACTAGGTTCAGTCTTCGTTTAACTGCAGATTTCTTGTGTGTTTTGAGATGGCTGTCAAAAATATTTGGTGCGTCATATGTGATCAGAATAGGTTTTTCTTTTGTTGTTTTTATCTTTCTGACAGCGCCTCGTACGGCTTTGTTCTTGTTTTCTAGCAAGGCAATTACCTCCAGTAATGTCACTTCCCTACAAGTGGGTGGTTCTGCTTCAGGGTTTCCAAAAAGGTTACGTCTTCATTAAAAAAAAAATCTTAGAGATTCTTCTGTCCACCGGCCTGTCGCTGTTTACCTTTACTGAGCTTACAAAAATATAATACAAACAAAAACTTTTTGAGATGTACTATAATCATCAGACACTACACCCAACCCATCTCACTTGAACAATTTGAATCAGTGTAGATGCATGGAACTGTTTCTTTTCCTAAGCCTTGGTGAACACAGAGGAGGACATGAGAACTAAACTAACATGAAATATATATCTTCTTTTTCTCTTTCTCACTGGTACCGAAAAGGTGTAGTGGTTATATTATTTGTCGTTCTTGAGCTGCTCGAACTGTCTGAATTAGTGATTTTCCTTTGTTGTTACATGTCTCTGTCACTGCATCTATCCATCTTCTTCTGGGTCTTCCTCTTGGTCTTTTCCCATGCATTCTCGAGAAGAACGCCCTTGATGGTGATTGGTGAGGATTCATTCTGACCAGGTGGCCAAACCATTTAAGTTGTTGTTGTTCTATATATTCTTGACAGGGTTTTGTTCCTACCATTTTTGAAATATTTATACTTTAAAAAAATATGGTATCACAACAGAGGGAGTTAAACTTGTGAACTGATTTTTTAGTTTCATTAGATGAAGTCACTGTACTATTTAGGGACATTGACGGTAAAGCCATTCATAGCTTCAGTTGTTAATATATAATTAAAAATGTATGTATATTTCAAAGTGATATTTTAGTTCAAATCATAGATATTTTACAACATTTATTAATGAAGATACCCTGAATCTGCTACATTCCGCCCAATCATACTTTTTTTTTATTATTTTGGATTGGATCCTGTGACAGTGTTGCTAAGCTACTTATAACTCTGTATTTATTGTCTGTGACAGATTAAATTCTATCTTTTGCATTTACAACTGTCTTAAATTACATTTCTATTGTTTTTGATCTACTTATTATCGTCCTCTGGAGCACAAGACTTCTGAGTCTCACTTGAACACACTTCGCAACTAAACTATGTTATTACTGAATGACTTATCTCTACTTCTCTATATTGGACTTGTTCTTTATATTTCTAATTCTACTTGTTCTGTTCTTGTTCTATCTACTTCTTAACTAACTACTCATAACTCTTGACTTTTCTAACTGACCTAACTTGTGAAAACTCACCGCTTCTGCCGTCAGGCAATTTTCGGCCGAAGTCGTACTACGCTCGTCTAGTTTACATTTCTAATACTGATTCTGCTTCTCAATAACTTCAAACGTACTAATTCCTTGTGTGCATGAGGTTAAGCACCCTCGTCTCATTTGCACAAGCTTAGTCCTTGTGCAGATCATCCACAGCCAATAAGTTGACGCGAGGTCTAAACGTTGTTTGAACTACGTGTTAAAATTGTCAAAACAAGGCGACATCTTGCTACTTTGTTTAACCTTCAAGTTTCAAAATAACGCTATTATAAACTCTTAATAGTAATGTTTATCTCATGAACTTGACCTGCCGTGAGTTTGTTTGTCAATCTAATTCCTGGACACGTTGATGTGTCAAGTCATGTTACTATTCCCACCTTTTCCAAAAACAACTGGGAAAATTCCACTGTCTCAAAACTTGCTACTTTTCATCTGTCTGAATTATCATTCTTGCAAGTCTGTTACTGCTATCACCTCCACCCCGTCACCTTTTCTAATAACAGCTAGGATTTTTCCATTCCCAAAACTTGTTATGTTATTCTGTGTTTGTGACCATAAATTATTGTTATTCAGTTACTGTTATAATTATGGTTAACTGTAGATACAATTTTATGTGATTAAATCTACCCTTATCAATATACTATAACAGTTCCAATGTGTAACAGCCAAGCATGAACATGGGAATATTGTATCTGAACTAATGTTTGGTGTTCCTGATGTTTTAATCCATTATTGCTTATGAGAAAATTAACTCCAACGATGAATAGGAACTTACTATAAAATAAAAACAAATCCCCGAACCTCAAAAAATGTTGCTAAAATGTAGGATATAGCTGTTTCTGATTGATGTAAATGTATCATGGGAACATCATATACGACGACATTACTAAATGCGAAAGACAAATGAAACGACGCTGGAAAACTCCTGTGACATATACATTTAAATATTACATGTTTTTAATGCTATGTAGACATTTGTGAAGAATACTTGGTTACAACTGGCAAAATAAAAGGAAAGAGAGATCGCGTACGACAAAGAGAGAAAATACTGGATAGCTTGGTGTCATGGCATGGAAAACAGTCAACAACAGAACTAATACGATGCACTGTAGATAGAAGATTGTGGAGGGACATGATCGCCTACGCCAACCGGTATGGCACATGATGATGATGAGACATTTGTGCTTGTTTAGAACGAAGTACGCTCTAGGTACTCACTCCTGGTAATGGGAAGTCAACAGACAAAACGATTTTGTTTTGAATGTCAAACGTTTTTGTCCTACTGGTAACAGATCACTGTTGAAGTAATCGTGATTAGCTATAGATGAACGATCCTTGCAGTCATAGGGTTTTTTATTTATTTTATTTTTTGTTTGCGTTCGCCATCTTTCGCCTCTGGCGAAGTCCCTAGAAACTAGGAACTGAATTTGGCGTGTTAATCCGTTCTTTCCTGGCAACCTTGTGTACAGGGGTCCCTCGCCGCACTGGCAGATGACTCTGTCTTCGGAGGTACTCTATTTCTTTCCGTCGATGAGTAATTTATATAGAATAATATATAAAGAAACCATAGAATATATAAAGAAATAACAGATAAAAGGGTTTGGCCACGTGACAAGGCAGAAAGATTAAAACACAACACAACGAGCATTCAATAAGCGCCGAGGAAATACCAGACCCAAGGGTCGACCACGAAAAAGATGGATCGATAGAATATTAGAAGTATTGGGAAACATAACAACAGCAGAGGCGAACTGAAGAGCAAAAGACCGCAAAATGTATCTCCCTTCGACGCTGAAAGGCAAATGAGGAAGGAAAGAAGAAGATGAAAAGTAATTGACGTTTCAAGCCGGGCCTCGCTGCTGAGCCCAGAGGTGGTTGCTGCAGAGAGAAAACAAAAATAAAAATTCCAACTGGAGCAGCCGAGATTTGAAGTCACAACCTCTTTGTCTCGAGACCGATGTCTTTGCCTCGAGGCCAACCAGTCCCCCGGACTATCTAATATGAATCGAGTTTAAGGAACGACGAGACGGTACCCACAAAATGTATATATAGGGCCGAAAGGTGCATATCGCAGCGTGCTTTAAACCACAACAAAGCGAACCATTAAAGGTCATTTGAGGGCGAACTAGAAAGAAATTTCTAGCAAATTCAATCAACAGTAACGATCACCTTTAAAGATATTTCATAAAAGATCACTAAAGATACTATAGTTTGATCTTAAATTAATTTGTTTTAAATAAAATAGATTCGACATTGTGGATGACATTTGTCAATGCTCGCCTTTTGCTCTCTTAATTAACTATCGAAACATTGGCAGCCATGTCCATGTTCACAGCTTCACTTAGATCGAGTGTGTACTTACAAGCAAGCACACTCTGTACTATTAAATCGAAAAGGTGTCGTGGCACCCATTTTGTGACCTCCAATATAATATTATAAATTCTGCTTCTAAAAATATCATTATCATTAGTAGCTTGACCATCTTTATCATATTATCATTTTCCCTTCTTATATTACTTTTTTTATTTCCTTGTCCGTTTCCTTGTATCAAAAGAGCTATGCAATAGGCTAAATGGAAGTCCATGCTGTGATTTCATCTCTTACAGTCAGTGTAAATGAA
The DNA here is from genome assembly GCA_032433765.1 of Megaustenia siamemsis. Lineage (NCBI taxonomy): Eukaryota > Metazoa > Mollusca > Gastropoda > Stylommatophora > Ariophantidae > Megaustenia > Megaustenia siamemsis. The sequence continues at coordinate 131,316,524 of JAVIAB010000092.1, forward strand.
CTCGGGTTGAGATTTCCACTCGTAGCTTGTAATTTGTCTTTTCGAACTTGGTATATTTATGGCCGCTAGCTCAAGCTTGGATTCAGTGCACGGAGAATTGATTTCTGTGAGGATTTATTGAAACGTGGTTTCGTGGCATTGTTGAGCATTCCTCCTCTTGTCTGTGAGCTTTTGCTTTGGGGCCGTGTACACTAATCAGTGTTCACAATGAGGGAGCATTGATAAGCAAGTTTTATGGTGGAGGAAACTAAAGGAGGCACAGGTATAAGGACAGAGAGCGAGAGAGAGAGAGAGAGAGAGAGAGAGAGACTGTGTTGTGTGTGTATGAATGTGAGACAGAGAAAGAAAATTAAAGGAGAAACGACACAGAGAGAGGTTTAGAGAGAAACCTCAGAGAAGTCAGAAAGTGGCAAAAAACAAAGACAGTAGTGGAGTGGAAGAAACGTATGTACACACATAACTGCTCACGCAGACAGACATGGTGGCTTTAATACAGAAAGGAAGCGTATTCGAAAAGACTCAGTGGTAGTGAGAATGGGCGGATATGTAGAAAAAGAGAAAATAAAGAATTAGCGGATATTTGTGAGAGAGAGAGATAGAGATAGAGAGAGAGAGATGAATGAGCACACATACACGAAGCGTGAAAGAGAGCACATAATTGAAAGGAAGACACAGAAAAAGAGAGTAAGAAAGACGCACACATAAACAGATAGAGTTATGTACGATTAAGCGTGTGACTGTAACTGATATCAATGGATAAATTTAGCGAAAAGCAATTACAAAATCGACACGCAGAGGGACACAGAAAGCGAGAGAGATAAACGTATGCGTTGTAAAGTAATTAAATACAGTGGAAAGCAAGAGATATCAAACAAGAGAAACAAAGGGGAGGGACTACCAAAAAAATAATTTGACAGATGTCAGAGATGGTTTTTGTGGGGGGAAAAAAAAAACAGAAAATCAATGAGAGATGTACAAATAGAAAGAACGAAAGTTAAATAAAATATGAGAAATTATCGCAAAATGGAAATTATAGACAAGAAAAGTAGTGAAGCAAGTAACAGGAGGGAAGAGTCACGCAAAATGTATAAGGAATAACAAAAAACGTAGAGTTACAGATAACAAGAAGAGTTACAGAAAATGTAAGGAAAGTAACCACAAAACAATGTGACAAGAGAAACAGAAAATGTTAGGAGTTACTGAAAACAGGAATAGTTGCAGAAAACAGGAACAATTACAGAAAACAAGAATAGTTGCAGAAAACGTTAAAAGAATTACAGAAAACGTTAGGGGTTACAGAAAACAGGAATAGTTGCAGAAAACAGAAACAATTACAGAAAACAGGAATAGTTGCAGAAAACAGGAACAATTACAGAAAACAGGAATAGTTGCAGAAAACAGGAACAATTACAGAAAACAGGAATAGTTGCAGAAAACAGGAACAATTACAGAAAACAGGAATACTTACAGAAAACGTTAAAAGAGTCACATGCAGAAAACGAGAAGAGATTAATAGGAAATGTAAAATGAGTAACAAAAAATAAGTGTGAAAATAATAAAATAAAATGTAGAAATAGGCATGAAAACCGTGTATTTCAGCAGCGGCAAAGCTGGAGTAAATTAAAAAATAAACACACATACACACGCATGAAATATTTAAGCTTTGCGCAGAACACAAGACTTAAACAACAAACATAAGTTTAGACATAGAAGGTCTTCGCTTTGGAAAAAAGAAATATAAGGAAATCCGAAAAAAATGTTAGTGGTGGCATATGGATGTAGTAAGATATGAGCACATACATTGAGATGCCATGCGGAAACCAATGATGGGAAATTAAGGGGTTCTAAAAACTAAGCATAAAAAAGAGGCCGGTGGATTAAAAAAAAACATAAATGAAATATAAATATAGGGATATGAAATCTTATAGGAGAAATGTAATGAAAAGAGTTAATCCCACTTGTGTTTAAAGTTTCAAAGCGAAATGTGAGACTGTTTTCAAAGCGAGCGGACTGTCTTCATGCGAGAAGCGTGACATAATGTCAGAAAGAAAGATGTGTTCATAATAGTGAAGTAACTGAAATGGACTGCGGATGACTAAGCGGCCTAGAAATAAGACATTGACCTCAGGACAGGAAATTCCCGGACTCAAATCTTGCCACAGACGGTGAATTTTGTACTTCAAATCCGAGGTTACTCCGTGATTTACCCCCACCCTACCTTGTCTCTGTGTAGTGAGGTCGATGTCTAGCTTTCTCCTATAAAAACAAAAACGAGAATTTCCAGAAAAGTTGCAGAATCACAAGAGATTTTGATAAGATTGTAACAGAAACGACTCCCTAATCTGCTCCATGTTTCACAAATGCAGATCGAGCAGCTTTGATATCCGATCAAGTATGTGATGTTACTAGAATGCGCCAGTTCTCAGAAAGATTTCCTACAACTCGAAGCTTAACCCGGCAGGGGATATCCACACGTGAATATAGTAAAACAAATAAGAAATTATTTCCTATTTCAACATATAAATATCGATAAGTGTCTTACTAGACTATTTAGTTTGTCTAATTTAGCAGCAAACTGATATTATTTTCCATTCATCATCATCATGTACCCTGCCGGTTGGCGTAGGCGATCATGTCCCTCCACAATCTTCTATCTACAGTGCATCGTATCAGTTCTGTTGTTGACTGTTTTCCATGCCATGACACCAAGCTATCCAGTATTTTCTCTCTTTGTCGTCCGCGATCTCTCTTTCCTTTTATTTTGCCAGTTGTAACCAAGTATTCCAACTTTCCTCTTCTCATGATGTGCCCAAAAAATGTTGATTGCTTCTTTCTGATGTTTTTTAAGAGCTCCCTTTTTGAGTTGGCCTCTGAGAACTTCCTCATTGGTCTTTTTATCTGTCCAGGGAACTTTTAACATTCTTCTGAGAAATCCCATCTCTGTGTCCTCTAACCGTCTTTTCATTTGTTTGTCTACTGTCCATGATTCGCTTCCATAGGTCATTTTCCATTAGTGAGTCCATAAAGGGCAATCCAGCATACTCCTAAACCCAGCTGTTAATTTCAGTCCTAATCCTTTACTCTTTTCCTACGTTTCACTGTATGGTGCGCCACTCTCAATTTCATCAATGTGAACCGTCATCAAACCATATTCTTTTTACATGTCTTGTATCATCTTGATATTTGTAAAATCTAATACCTTGTTCAATTATCTAAAAATTATGTATAATATGTTATGTGTTAAATAAATATTAATATAAATATGTATGTTGGTTTTAAAACCATGAAAAATTTTTTCTCTGAAACCTCTTCCGTTGGATTGATAAAAGGCTTCCGTACGGAAAGAGTTAAGGCTAAACCCTAGTCCAAAACTAAACTCTAAACTTAATCACTTATCTATAGCCTCAAAATCTAAACACTCACATAACTCTCACACTTTAAAGCCAGCCCTAAAAATTCCAAACCAGGACCAATAAAACGGGAGTTCTAGCCCCATAAAGCACGTCATAAACACTCAACTTCCAGCCTTAAATCAAGAATATGTTAACTTAAGTCTAAGTCACAAACCTAACTCTTAGTCACAGATCTAATAGTGAAGCACAAGACTCAACCCTAAACTCTAATCCTAAACACATAACCTCAACATTAAAACCTAAACTCAAACTCTAAACACTTAACCACAACATTAAAACCTAAACTCTAACACTAAACACTTAACCAAACAATTAAAACCTAAACTCTAACTCTAAACACTTAACCTCAACATTAAAACCTAAACTTTAACTCTAAACACTAGACCTCAACATTAAAAGTTAAACTCTAACTCTAAACACTTAACCTCAACATTAAAACCTAAACTCTAACTCTAAGCACCTAACCTCAACATTAAAACCTAAACTCTAACACTAAACACTTAACCACAACATTAAAACCTAAACTCTAACTCTAAACACTTAACCTCAACATTAAAATCTAAACTCTAACTCTAAACACTAGACCTCAACATTAAAAGTTAAACTCTAACTCTAAACACTTAACCTCAACATTTAAACCTAAACTCTAACTCTAAACACTTAACCTCAACATTAAAAGCTAAACTCTAACTCTAAACACTTAACCTCAACATTAAAAGCTAAACTTTAACTCTAAACACTAGACCTCAACATTAAAAGTTAAACTCTAACTCTAAACACTTAACCTCAACATTAAAACCTAAACTCTAACTCTAAGCACCTAACCTCAACATTAAAACCTAAACTCTAACTCTAAACACTTAACCTCAACATTAAAAGCTAAACTCTAACTCTAAACACTTAACCTCAACATTAAAAGTTAAACTCTAACTCTAAACACTTAACCTCAACATTAAAACCTAAACTCTAACTCTAAACAATTAACCTCAACATTAAAAGCTAAACTCTAACTCTAAACACTTAACCTCAACATTAAAAGCGAAACCTATAGCGACGTGCAGTTTGTTTGCATAAATATGTGTACTTCGCATCAATTGATCAGTTCTAACGAATGTACTTTTAATTTGGCACTTGATGATTCTCATTTCTGATCTTAATATCCATCGGATGACATTTAACCATGTTTATAATTTTGTTAAGTTTTGAAAATAATATATACATTTTTTTTGGCTATTTATTAAATGTTCTTTTTATATCGAATATTCAATCTTTTGTAAATTATTCTTTACAACAAAAGGATACAGACCTGTAAATAAAAATTCATTATAGATTCTTCTTCTTTCCTTCCTCATCTGCCTTTCAGCGTCGAGGAGAGATATAATTTGCGGTCTCTTGCTCTTCTGTTCGCCTCTGCTGCTGGTATGTTTCCTAGCGCTTCTAATTGTACATCGACCCATCCTTTTTCGTGGTCGACAGTTGGGTCTGGTGTTCTCACAACATTTTGCTGAAGGCTCGTTGTGTTTTTGATCTGTCTGCCCTGTCACCTAGACAAACTATTTTATCTGTTTTTTCCTTATATATTCTATGATGTGGGCTATTCCTAGCTTTCTTCTCAGTTCTTCATTTCTGAGCTTATCTCTCAGACTGTTTCCTGTCATTCGTCTAACACATTTCATCTCTGAGATCACAAAAATTTAGGCACATACTCAAAAAGTCGACCTCAAAACCATAAAAATCTACTCCCACACTCATCTAAAAGTTACACCAAAACCGCACGAGATTTGCACCGTGCAAAAACATGCACAAGTTTGACACGCGCACCAATTTGGCACAATGCACCTTCGTAAGGGCGTAACAATCAGCCTTCGTAGGGGCGTAACAATCAGCCTTCGTAAGGGGCGTATCAATCATAAAAGTGATTATCAAAGTAAATTTTTGGTATGGGGATGTCTATTGGTGCATTGTGCCAAACTTGTGCGCGTGTCAAACTTGTGCATGTTTGCACGGTGCAAATCTCGTGCGGTTTTGGTGTAACTTTTAGATGAGTGTGGGAGTAGATTTTTATGGTTTTGAGGTCGACTTTTTGAGTATGTGCCTAAATTTTTGTGATCTCAGAGATGAAATGTGTTAGACGAATGACAGGAAACAGTCTGAGAGATAAGCTCAGAAATGAAGAACTGAGAAGAAAGCTAGGAATAGCCCACATCATAGAATATATAAGGAAAAAACAGATAAAATAGTTTGGCTAGGTGACAGGGCAGACAGATCAAAAACACAACGAGCCTTCAGCAAAATGTTGTGAGAACACCAGACCCAACTGTCGACCACGAAAAAGGATGGGTCGATGTACAATTAGAAGCGCTAGGAAACATACCAGCAGCAGAGGCGAACAGAAGAGCAAGAGACCGCAAATTATATCTCTCCTCGACGCTGAAAGGCAGATGAGGAAAGAAAAAGAAGAAAAGGTGGTTTTTTGGTATGGGGATGTCTAAAATAAAGTTTTTTGGACTTTGAATATAACTATCTGCTCGTTGTGTCTAACTAGTATGAGTATGGGAGTAGATTTTTATGGTTTTGAGGTCGACTTTTTAAATATGAGTCTATATTTATTTTGTTCTGTGGGTAAATTGTTAGTGATTTGGCCAAACTTTTTGGACCTAGAATATAACTTTCTACTCGCTGTGTCTAACTATTACGACTATGTGAGTAGCTTTTGGGATTTTTAGGTCGACTTTTTGAATATGAACCTATATTTTTTGTGTTCTGTGGGTAAAATAATTGCGATTTGGCCAAACTTTGTTTGGCTTTAGAAATAACGATCGGTTCGATGTGTCTAACAATTATGACTATGTGAGTAGCTTTTTGAAATTTTTAGGTCGACTTTTTTAATATGAGCCTACATTTTTGTGTTCTGTGGGTAAAATATTTGCGATTTGGCCAAACTTTTTTGGCTTTAGAAATAACGATCGGTTCGTTGTGTCTAACTAGTATGAGTATGGGAGTAGATTTTTATGGTTTTGATGTCGACTTTTTTAATATGAGCCTACATTTTTGTGTTCTGGGAGTAAAATGCTTGCGATTTGGTCTAACTTTTTTTGACATTGGATATAACTATCTGTTCGATGTGTCTAACTAGTATGAGTATGGGAGTAGATTTGTAGAGTTTTAAGATCGACTTTTTGAATATGAGCCTAAATTTGTGTGTTATGGTGGTAAAATCTTAGTGATTTGGTCCAACATTTGGACCTTGAATATAACTTCCTGCTCGTTGTGTCTAACTAGTATGACTATGTGAGTAGATTTTTATGATTTTGAAGTCGACTTTTTGAGTATGAGCCTATTTTGATTTGGTTTACCATGAATGTGAGAGAGACAGAGAGAGAGAGAGAAAGAGAATTTCGCTGGTTGATACTTTGTGTGGCTTGATGATAGGACATGAAGGGATGATGATGGTGTTGAGGGTGGCACATAATGATGTGTCACTAATAATTGGTTTTGATACTTTGTGTGGTATGATGATGATAGGACATGAAGGGATGATGATGGTGTTGAGGGTGTGGCTTGATGCTGATGATGATGATAGGACATGAAGGGATGATGATGCTGTTGAGGGTGGCACATGGTGATGATGTGTCACTTTGTGTGGCTTGGTGATGATGATGATGATGATAGGACATGAAGGGATGCTGATGGTGTTGAGGATGGCACATGATGATGATGATAGGACATGAAGGGATGATGATGGTGTTGAGGGTGGCACATGATGATGATAGGCCATGAAGGGATGATGCTGTTGTTGATGGTGGCACATGATGATGATGATAGGACATGAAGGGTTGATGATGGTATTGAGGGTGGCACATGATGATGATGTGTCACTAATAATCGGTTTGATACTTTGTGTGGCTTGATGATGATGATGCTGATGATAGGACATGAAGGGATGCTGATGGCGTTGAGGGTGGCACATGATGATGATAGGACATGAAGGGATGATGATGGTGTTGAGTGTGGCACATGATGATGATAGGCCATGAAGGGATGATGCTGTTGTTGAGGGTGGCACATGCTGATGATGATAGGACATGAAGGGTTGATGATGGTGTTGAGGGTGGCACATGATGATGATGTGTCACTAATAATCGGTTTGATACTTTGTGTGGCTTGATGATGATGATGCTGATGATGCTGATGATAGGACATGAAGGGATGCTGATGGTGTTGAGGGTGGCACATGATGATGATAGGACATGATGGGATGATGATGGTGTTGAGGGTGGCACATGATGATGATGTGTCACCAATAATCGGTTTGATACTTTGTGTGGTTTGATGCTGATGCTGATGATGATGATGATAGGACATGAAGGGATGATGATGGTGTTGAGGGTGCCACATGATGATGATGATAGGACATGATGGGATGATGATGGTGTTGATGGTGGCACATGATGATGATGATAGGCCATGAAGGGTTGATGATGTTGTTGAGGGTGGCACATGATGATGATAGGACATGAAGGCAGAGGGGGTAGTTCCATTGTCTAAAGATGGCGTTAAGGCAGTCTCGGTTGCTAACCTCAACTACACGCCGCCTGTTGTTAACCAGATCAACTACACGCCCCCTTTTGTTAACCAAGGGGACCTCACTCTTGTTAATCAGACGACAGATCCGGCAGCCAATATGGATGCCCCGGATGTTTCAGCAGAGTCACCGATTACCTATTCCAGCTTTGATCAAGGTTTTGTCAAAATGGAGGGCGGTTGTGTAGGAAACCCAGACGCTTAAAATTATCAGCAACCGGACAGTAATATATATATGATGTATATTTGTTGTATTAATAAAGTTGTGAAATATAGAATTTTATTTTGCTTTACATTAAATGAGAAAGAGCGAGCGTCACTATTTAATATTAGCACACCTTACTACACGACACATGATGATGTTGGTAGCAATAACACACACGACCAATAATCTTTCCCCAAGAACCGCTATCCTGGCACATGATGTTAGCGATACTACAATAACACACCCTGTGCCGACCAACCCGTTCCCGCCCGCGAGATAGTCGTATTTACCTAATCCTTTTCCTAACAATACCCCTTCAACGTCATTGCTTGTCAGCATTTTTTTACATGTCGCCTCCTGTCGCCTAATACCTCCCTCCACCTCACATGCCGACCGCCTCCGAATAATTAATAATCGGTTTGATACTTTGCGTGGTATGTTGGTGATGATAGGACATGAAGGGTTGATGATGGTGTTGAGGGTGGCACATGATCACTAAAAAAATGTAGTGCGAGATCCGCGACCCAATCAGTTACGAGATCGCCTATAATTTTAAATTTCCCTTCATTTTAAGTTTTTAAAAATATTGATTTTTCATCATTATATTTTATTATTTTTAACATAAGTCCGTTTTCTTTTCAATCGGGGTTTTACCTGAGTTGGTTAACTGAAATATCCTGAGCCGGACTGTTTGACGGACGATCTTTTCAATTTACCTGTCAGAAGCAGTGGACCGTTCGACAAAGTGACGAAGTGGACCGTGTGGTAAGTGCCTGGCCTGTCACGCAGTCCTATGTTCGAATCCTGGTGGGAGACTATTTTTTTTATTTTTAATAATTCTGAGTTATTTTTACTTTCACAAATACATATTTTTTAAATAATTCTGAATTTTTACTTTCTCAAATATACTCTTTTAAAATACTCTTTCACAAATATTTTCATCTAACACACCGCTAGAGCCGATCACGACCCGCACGGCACCACACGATAAGCCGATTACCAGCGAGACACGATCTTTTCAATTTACCTGAGTTAATCTCTCAGACACAGTAGACCGTTTCGACAAACTGACGAACTAAAAAAAATTACCCCCCAAAAAAAAATAGTCAATGTCGAAAAAATAGCGAATTCAAAAAATTTTTTTTTTTTTTGGCACGGATTTGGTGCAAGTTTCGTGCGGTTTTGGTGCAAAATCTATTGTCTTTCGGTGCATGTACGTGCACTTTTAGACTTGGTTCACAGCCACCTATACTACTATCGTTTGACTTACATATTAAAAATAATATAATGACAATCATCGCTGTCTGTGCGTCTTCATTTTCGTGCAAAAAATGTTATAATAAACAACACAAACAAAAACAATACACATAAATACAACAGCTGTAATTTCTTAAGAGGAAGTTCTAGACATCTAGTTCCCTTGTGAATTTTGAGCGGATTTTGCCATCTGCCAACAGTGGAGACAGACGACAACGCAGCTGTTGAAATGATGACAGTAACAGTCGCTGTTTGTAGCTCCAATGGTTGCTACTGTTGTAATTATGTGCGTTATTATTTTAGGTCTTGAAAGTTGAACAACATCGATAAATGCTAGCAGCGTTTTGGTAGTCTGTAAAGTAAAAAAGTAAAGAGCCCCCGTCACGCCAAATGGCGTATAGGGAATATAGTGTTTTTGGCCATAAATTTTACAGACCTTCGGCACATGATTTTTGGCGTAATGTGGTCGGTATTACGCCCGTACCGCTTTACTTTCCCAGAAAAAATCCGGTACCTATTTAAGGCTGTGCGAACCCGAAAGCCGTCGAATGTGATTGAACCCTAACTCTTGTCCTTTATAGTCCAGTTCACTAACCACTGAGCTATCCCGGCTCCTAATGTTTGGTAGAGTGTGGGAAGACAATGTTTCTACTACTACAGCATTCTGTTTTATATAAGTTCGTGATCATTTTGAAATCATGAAGAAAGATTTCATATATAGAGTGAGCAACTAAAACCGACCCGTCTCTGCTGCCCTGTGCTTTTCATGTTTTTATTACTTTGTCAGGTGAATAACTTTTCTGCAGAGGGTTGGTTTTTAGTTGCTGGGTCTGTATTTTATGGAATAGTTAATATCGTGTGTTGCAATTTAAGATTTTGTCAATGTTTGTAGGTGAGAGATCATGGTAGGTGCAGATTATAAACAAATGACCTATTTGTTTTGTTTGCTGTCAGCAGGTGGGTCTGAATGCGACTATCGTAAAATGTAGGGACGCCTTCAACCACAAATATGTGTTGAAGTGGACTCCACACCAAGGGAAAGACTAAAAGAGAGATAGTTGAATTAAATCCGATAGAGAAGGGGTGACAAACGAGAGGTAGATTAAATAAATCTGATAGCGAAGGGGAGACAAAAGAGAGATTAATTAAATTTAATAGCGAAGGGGAGACAAAAGTGAGAGAGATTATTTAAATTTGATAGCGAAGAGAAGATAAAAATGATAGAGATTAATTAAATCTGATAGCGAAGGGGAGACAAAAGTGGGAGCGATTAATTAAATCTGCTAACGAAGGGGGGACAAGAGAGAGAGAGAGAGAGAGAGAGAGAGAGAGAGAGAGAGAGAGAGAGAGAGAGAGAGATTAATTAAATTTGATATTGAAAGGAAGACAAAAGTCAGAGAGATTGATTAAAATTTGATAGCTAAGGGGAGACAAAAGTGAGAGAGATTAATTAAATCAGATAGCGAAGGGGAGACAAAAGTGAGAGAGATTAATTAAATATATTAGCGAAGGGGCGACAAAATAGTTATAGATTAATTAAATCTGCTCGTGAAGGGGAGGCAAAAGAGAGATTAATGAAACTGGTAGCAAATAGAAAACATGCAGTGCAGTGATGAATAGTCTGGACCAGATTTTGGGCATCCTTTGAAGATGGCTTCGGGCGAACGAGCACAGATCGGAAATAACTTCCCTATATAATAATATTTATGTATTATTATTTGTATCCAGTAACCACTGGAAACTACTATTCGTTTAGTTTCGTCCAATAAATGTTTGTCTGCAACACAAGTATTCAGCCCTACTGGGAGATATTTGTATTGATAGGAAAGTACAGAAATACAAGTTATTTCCGATCTGTGATCGTAACCCTATGCTATAGTCATGGGAACGCCTTCGTGTAAGACACTGCTCACAATAGCTAATTTTTTAGTTAGCTGCGTGGCAGTGTACCAAGCATTCGGCTTCTCGTGGCAAGGCGCGGTGCCATGGAGTACGGGTTCGAATCCTGCTTTGGATCATATATTGTTCTCTGTTTTTTTTCTGTTGTTGTTTGTCTGTCATTTTTTCCGAGTGCTAACACATACTTCTTTGTTCTATTATTCCCTACTATCGCCTCGGAAGTTCCCTATATAATAATATTTATATATTATTATTTGCATCCAGTATATAAACCTAAATGTTACCACGCTGCTGGCAAGCGATTATTGCTTGCTACAAAGTTTCTGAAGATGCAAGCGCGCTCTCACTCTCTCTCTCTCTCTCTCTCTCTCTCTCTCTCTCTCCATCTATCTATCTATCTATCTATCTATCTATCTATCTATCTATCTATCTATCTATCTATCTATCTATCTATCTATCTATCTATCTATCTATCTATCTATCTATCTATCTATCTATCTATCTATCTATCTATCTATCTATCTATCTATCTATCTATCTATCTATCCATCCATCCATCCATCCATCCATCCATCCATCCATCCATCCATCCATCCATCCATCCATCCATCCATCCATCCATCCATCCATCCATCCATCCATCCATCCATCCATCCATCCATCTATCTATCTATCTATCTATCTATCTATCTATCTATCTATCTATCTATCTATCTATCTATCTATCTATCTATCTATCTATATATATCTATATTATATAGATATAAGGCCTTTGCAGCAGGAGATTGATGTCTAGGAATCATGACCCAGGTGGGCCGCCTACTTCCCCCTAGTGTGTCAAGAAGGTAAAGTGTTGAAACATTTGCTCAATGGCCTACTTCTGATGATCAAATTGTCTCCTAATGTGAAGACCTGTAAAGTATACAGTTCTCTGTATACAGTTTTGTATGTGTTAAAAGAATCATTAAAATGGTGGGATGGAGGCTGAAAGGTTGACTTTCCGATCTCCTGTCTTAACTGTCCGACGCTGTTACTATTCCCACTAGCAGTTCCCAATTGCCTGCTTTGTCTGGGCGCTTGTTATGGAGTGCCTTGTCAATGTTGAGATTGACACCCTTTGTGACATACCTTTGCAGGGTCTCTATTGGTCATAGTCCATTCCTTTAAGATGGACAACCTTAGTCTAAGGCAGTGTCGAACTCTTAATCTATAATTCAAAAGATTCAAAATAGGATGAAATAGCATGTGAGTGTACCTGTTCAGGTGTGTACGTTTCAACCCTTCATCAACCTGTGTAGATCTTTTGTTTGGGGCATGCAGAATTCACAGCGAACAAAACGGCTGACAGCGCATCTTCTATCAAGTTTATAGTGACAATACTATAATTGGCATAATTTAGTTTTATCTTTTTTTTGCCTCCCCAAAGGCGTGTAGCTTATTTCTCGTACGTAGAAAAATCATTTAGAAGTCGGAGTTGATATTTGTTTCAACATCATCAATTTTTTTTTTAACAGAGGAAGCTTTTCTGTATATATTTGTGCTATTCGTCAACATTTTGGAGATGTTTTTTTTTTATCACCCCCCCCCCCCCTGTTTTGTTTATTTTCTGCTCCTCGACAGTATGTAAATGTATTAGTCGTAGTTTATTTTTATATTTTCCAACAGCTTAGAAATATTTCTTCAACAGCTGTACTCTATTTTTCCTCAAAAATTCAAATATGTTCTTTACAAATCTAAATGTACATGTAACTGAATATCTAAACAAAGTCTCTATAAAGCCTCCATTTTTATGTGAATGAATTACTTGACGAGATTATTTTGACATATTAATCTGTTTACATAAATGAACAAACTATAGAAGTTTATTCGGTAATATACATACATGATGACATATATAACAAAATAATCAGGAAAATTGATATAAGAAAACAAGACAAAAACCGTATCCCCGAGAGAATGATCCCTAGACCACGCAGAACAGACAAGAAATGTCCCATCTCAAAAGGACATGTTAAGAATTAACAGTTCCATGGCCTTGCACCGAAACGTTTCCTATGTAATGAACGAGTCAGGGAGTCTGGTTTCTTTACGGTAATTTTAGATCTCTGTTTCTACCTGAATTTTGCAGGGTAATGCACTGCACGACCTTTCCCGGCAAGTAATTTTCCGTGTCTATAATTTAACATTTTTCCACATATTGCTTCCGGGTAATTTTTTTTTTTTTTTTTTAATTTTTTTTTTTTTTAAGTTTTGGTTTTAATAAGGAGGTTGCAAGAAAGGAATCACCATCATGTGACAAATAACAGTCAATTATCACCATCATGTGACAAATAACAGTCAATTATCACCATCATGTGACAAATAACAGTCTGTTCCTGTATAGACCATTTTTTTTTCTTGTTTATTATTAGTACATTTTGATGTTGCTGTTTTATTTTAAATATAAGATACAATGTTTGAATGGGTAGAAAAGCGACCTGTAGTAGTCACGGCCAGGTTAGTTGCCCACTGTTGATCTATCAAGACACCTTATAGATTGTGCGTCAAAATAGAATTGGTAGCAGGGTGCTTGTATCCTGGCTCTGGTAGGTGTTATTCTTGTTTAGACTGAAACTAAATAAACTACAGTTTACAGTAATAAAATCCCAAGATCCCCAAGCAAAATAAACAATTTTTTTTTCTGTGGAAGGGGGATTGCATTTTTTTTTTTTATTGAAACCTTCTTGTACTAATTCTATTTTCTAGATTGGGAGAAAAGGGGGGGGGGGGAGATTAATAATTAATTTAGGTTAGGTCATCGCCGTGTCTAAGTCCGGCCCGGCAGGGGGGATATGTACATACAGTAGGTCTAGTACCTCTAGTGGGCTATGTTCATACAGTAAGTGTAGTACCTCTAGGGGGATATGTTCATACAGTAAGTGTAGTACCTCTAGTGGGCTATGTTCATACAGTAAGTGTAGTACCTCTAGTGGGCTATGTTCATACAGTAAGTGTAGTACCTCTAGTGGGCTATGTTCATACAGTAAGTGTAGTACCTCTAGTGGGCTATGTTCATACAGTAAGTGTAGTACCTCTAGTGGGCTATGTTCATACAGTAAGTGTAGTACCTCTAGTGGGCTATGTTCATACAGTAAGTGTAGTACCTCTAGTGGGCTATGTTCATACAGTAAGTGTAGTACCTCTAGTGGGCTATGTTCATACAGTAAGTGTAGTACCTCTAGGGGATATGTTTATACAGTAAGTGTAGTACCTCTAGGGGGATATGTTCATACAGTAAGTGTAGTACCTCTAGGGGGATATGTTCATACAGTAAGTGTAGTACCTCTAGGGGGATATGTTCATACAGTAAGTGTAGTACCTCTAGGGGGCTATGTTTATACAGTAAGTGTAGTACCTATTGGGGGCTATGTTCATACAGTAAGTGTAGTACCTCTAAGGGGCTATGTTCATACAGTAAGTGTAGTACCTCTAGGGGGCTATGTTCATACAGTAAGTGTAGTACCTCTAGGGGCTATGTTCATACAGTAAGTGTAGTACCTATTGGGGGCTATGTTCATACAGTAAGTGTAGTACCTCTAAGGGGCTATGTTCATACAGTAAGTGTAGTACCTCTAGGGGGCTATGTTCCTACAGTAAGTGTAGTACCTCTAAGTGGCTATGTTCATACAGTAAGTGTAGTACCTCTAAGTGGCTATGTTCATACAGTAAGTGTAGTACCTCTAGGGGGCTATGTTCCTACAGCAAGTGTAGTACCTCTAGGGGGCTATGTTCATACAGTAAGTCTAGTACCTCCGGGGGGCTATGTTCATACTTTAGGTCTAGTACCTCTAGGGGGCTATGTTCATACAGTAAGTCTAGTACCTCTAGGGGGCTAGATATGTTCATACTTTAGGTCTAGTACCTCTATGGGGTTATGTTCATACAGTAAGTCTAGTACCTCTAGGGGGCTATGTTCATACAGTAAGTGTAGTACCTCTAGGGGGCTATGTTCATACTTTAGGTCTAGTACCTCTAAGGGGCTATGTTCATACTTTAGGTCTAGTACCTTTATGGGGCTATGTTCATAAAGTAAGTCTAGTACCTCTAGGGGGCTATGTTCATACTTTAGGTCCAGTACCTCTAGGGGGCTATGTTCATACTTTAGGTCTAGTACCTCTATGGGGCTATGTTCATACAGTAAGTCTAGTACCTCTAGGGGGCTATGTTCATACTTTAGGTCTAGTACCTCTAGGGGGCTATGTTCATACTTTAGGTCTAGTACCTCTATGGGGCTATGTTCATACAGTAAGTCTAGTACCTCTAGGGAACTATGTTCACACAGTAAGTCTAGTACAGCAGTACCTCTATGAGGCTATGTTCATACAGTAAGCCTAGTACCACTAGGGGGCTATGTTCATAAAGTAGGCCTAGTACAGCAGTATCTCTAAGGAACTGTGTTCATACAGTAGGACTAGTACCACAGAAACTCTAGGGGACTATGTTCATACAGTAAGTCTAGTACCTGTAGGGGGCTATGTTCATACAGTAAGTCTAGTACCTGTAGGGGGCTGTGTCCATACAGTAAGTCTAGTACCTCTAGGAGGCTATGTCCATACAGTAGGCCTGGTACCACATAACCTCTAGGAGGCTATCATCATACATTAGGCTTAGTAGAGCAGTACCTCTAGTAACGACAAGTTTCAACATCTAAAGCAGGACCCGGAAAGCCAAGAAAGTTAATGCAGCCCCCCCCCCCCCAAATCACATGCTTTTGTCTGAGTGCTAAAGACTTCTGGAGAAGCCGTGGCATTATCAATCACTCATTCATTCACTCAATAAAACAATGGAAATAGTATTCGGGCGCCCTGGGAATAAATACACTTTTTCAATCAAACGCGACTATAGGTGATTATGTTAGCACTGACCTGATGTGAAGTTTCGAGAAAACGAGGACAGTAACAACATATGTGTAGATAATCAAAGACATGTGGCGAGATACAGTACAGATCCTGTACAAGATCTGACACTTGATATCAAAGATCGTTTGATTTGGAAAGTCTATCATTTCAGCACTATGCACCGTTGTAAGGCTACAAAGGATAAGAGGTCGGGCTCGATCCTGATCGACGGCTTCCGTTCACCCAGCCTTAAATGGGTATCGGATTTTTTATGGGAAAGTAAAGCGGCACGGGCGTAATGCCGACCACATTACCCCAAAAATCATGTGATGAAGGTCTGTACAAATGATGGTCACTAACACCATATTCCCTATACGCCACTTAGCGTGACGGCGGCCCTTAAGTTTTTTTTTTTTTTTTTCAAATATATTCATCACTCATTCAGAACGGATTTCAGAGATCTTTCTGAAGTTGCTCTTTTATTCCGAAATTTAATTTTCGACCGCCGTAGATGTGCGTGCTTATAACGACAAATTGTCTGTGGTACATGGTACACTAAACTGCCTTTCCCGCTATTTATTACACGATGTCAACACTTAGAGAATAATAATAATAATTCAAATAATAACAGCATTAATCCGAAATGTGATATATAAGAAAATGTTACAACGATTAAAACAGAGAGCTTAAACAAATATTGATTTTTGCGTTCATGTCTATTTTAAGCTCCGGAAATAGCTTTATTTCCAACTAATGCATTTTTAAAAATTAAAAACATATACAACAAATGAAGGCTGCATTCATGAAAGCCTGCAGCTAGAACGTGAAACAAAAGTCCAGACAAGAATAGAAACGAACAAACATATTTTCAGGAAATTTATAATTGAACAAATAACTACATTGTCATGAATGTTGTCAGATGTTTTATGTGTTCTTTATTACTCAATGCCGCAGGGAGATGTATATTTAAAAGGTAACACGAGGATAGGGAAAAACAAAATATGATTAAATGCAGATGAGCTGCCTCTCTTTTCATGCGGAACACCGGGTTCAAAATATGCGTCCTCCACTCGACCTACCTTTTTGACCAAAACGTTGATAAGTGGTATCCTGTAAGGGAGAGAACTGGTTAGGTGATATAACACTAGGTTGCTATCACCATCCCCCGCACACTCTTTACCCCAAAGATGTGTCCGGAAGAAGTTGGCCGGCACACTTTGGCCCTGTCGTATCGATTCAGTCCATTTCGAGACTGACCCAGCTCAGGAACACAGGGAAGTGACCATTTTTTATTTTTTATTTTTCCTCTCTTTAGTATCTAGAATATTATCGCCATGTAGTTATATTTGTTAATATATCGTTATACATAATTTTTGTGTTTGTTGTTCGTCCAGATGAAGGCCTACTTGGCCGAAACGTCGACTTTTGTTTCGTCCATTACCACGTAAAGCTGTCACCATACCACTCTTTTTCTTCTTTTTTTAGTATCGCCACACTTACCTGTCAAAGACTATAATGTTATGTGATGATTTTGCTTTTATATAAACTGGGTACTGTGTGGTCTAGAGGTCAGATGTTGGCCTTTTAACAGAAAGGTTCCGCGTTAGAATTCTTCCACTGGCGGTGGACATTTTTCACTTCAAATTCGTTGTTTTCATCATGGTTTTACCCTCCCATGGTCTCTGGGCTTTGAGATCAGATGTCTAGCTGTCTCTGAAAACGAAGAAAAACAATATGCCCGGTGTGTTCTCGCCCACGTTAAAGAACTCCTGACAGTTAAAAGTTGAAAAAATAGACCAAAAATGAGTGCTACAAAAATTGACAAACAGATAATCTACCCATGACGATAACGGATGTATTTGGCAGAAAGGCGCAGATACCCAGCTTTTGTCGTAATCTAGCGACACAACTCATCCACTCCTACTTAATTGGTAAACACTAAGACGAAGTAGAATATAAAACAGATCTCTTTAATATGAAAGAAACAAATGAATATATTTATATAAACATTGTGAAAAGAAACCAATATTGCTGAAAGCATTTTTGCTTTAAAGTTCAACAGACACAAAGATATGAGGACATTAACAAACGTGACAAGGAATGAGAGGACGTTGAAGATCGGCAAAATTAGAGGTGTGGAAAGGTCGAAGATTCATCCAGTAATTTCTTATCTAAAGAAATGATCAAATGTCTTGTCTTGTTTTTTTATCCAGCGATGCACTATATAAGTCAGAAGTCTGTATAAGTAAGAGCATTGGTTAGTGAATATGTCTATTGATAATGTGGTAGAGAAATGGTTAGTGAATATTTCTATTGATAATGTGGTAGAGTAATGGTTAGTAAATATTTCTATTGATAATGTGGTAGAGAAATGGTTAGTGAATATGTC
Organism: Megaustenia siamemsis; assembly: GCA_032433765.1. Taxonomy (NCBI): domain Eukaryota; kingdom Metazoa; phylum Mollusca; class Gastropoda; order Stylommatophora; family Ariophantidae; genus Megaustenia; species Megaustenia siamemsis. Next base: position 131,335,148 of record JAVIAB010000092.1, read on the forward strand.
TATTGATAATGTGGTAGAGAAATGGTTAGTGAATATGTCTATTGATAATGTGGTAGAGAAATGGTTAGTGAATATTTCTATTGATAATGTGGTAGAGAAATGGTTAGTGAATATGTCTATTGATAATGTGGTAGAGAAATGGTTAGTGAATATGTCTATTGATAATGTGGTAGAGAAATGGTTAGTGAATATGTCTATTGATAATGTGGTAGAGAAATGGTTAGTGAATATGTCTATTGATAATGTGGTAGAGAAATGGTTAGTGAATATTTCTATTGATAATGTGGTAGAGTAATCGTTAGTGAATGTCTACAGATAACGTGGTAGAACAATCGTTAGTGAATGTCTACAGATAACGTGGTAGACCAATGGCTAATAATTTTTATCCCGAAGATAAAAATCTCTCCCAAATGTTCTCTCCCAAATGACAGTCTCTAGGATCGTCTTAAAGAGGGATCCAATTTTTAAGAGGAAAAAGCAAGAGAGTACTGATGCAATACTGAACGTGTTACCAAAAAATGTCCTGAAGGTTCAACAAAATATGACGGACACTAACAATGTACTCCTTGTAAGATAGGCAGAATGGCTCTGTTCTTTCCTCTTTTCCGTAAACTCTGTCTGATTGTCTGTATGTCTGTCTATGTGTCTGCCTGTCTCCCATCCGTCTGTATATATATATATATATATATATATATATATATATATATATATATGTATCTATCCATTTAATCACCCATCAATCCATCCATCTAATCATCCCCATCCATCGACCCACCCATCGATTCACCCATCCATCCACCCATTGACCCACTCATCTATCTATCTATCTATCTATCTATCTATCTATCTATCTATCTATCTATCTATCTATCTATCTATCTATCTATCTATCTATCTATCTATCTATCTATCTATCTATCTATCTATCTATCTATCTATCTATCTATCTATCTATCTATCTATCTATCTATCTATCTACCTACCTACTTATCTATCTATCTATCTATCTATCTATCTATCTATCTATCTATCTATCTATCTATCTATCTATCTATCTATCTATCTAGTTTTTGTGTCTGTATGTCAGTCTGTCTGTCTGTCAGTCTGTCTGTCTGTCTATCCATCTAGTTTATGTGTCTGTTTGTCTGGCTGTCTGTCTGTCTATCTATCTAGTTTATGTGTCTGTCTGTCTGGCTGTCTGTCTGTCTATCTATCTAGTTTATGTGTCTGTCTGTCTATCTATCTAGTTTATGTGTCTGGCTGTCTGTCTGTCTATCTATCTAGTTTATGTGTCTGTCTATCTATCTAGTTTATGTGTCAGTCTGTCTGTATGTCTATCTATCTAGTTTATGTGTCTGTCTGTCAGTCTGTTTGTATGTCTATCTATCTAGTTTATGTGTCTGTCTGTCAGTCTGTTTGTATGTCTATCTATCTAGTTTATGTGTCTGTATGTCTGTCATCTATCCCTCAAGTATCCTATTGATCACCTCCTTCTTTCCTGTTTCCACCATGCTACAAACCTACCAAGTATATTCCTCGATTATTACATATTAATCCATCATTCCCCCCCCCCCCCCCGATTCCTACCATTATTAGTCGCTCATGTCCAACATGGCTGAATCCCCTTTTCTATTTCTGACGTCACTATCCACACATACACATACACACAGACTACCGATAATTCATCAAATTCCCGCACCATGAACTGTTCAGCTAGAAAGAGTGTGCTAAGTTACCTTCCGAATTATTTGTTATGCCCACCTTGTTTCTGACTACTCTCTCATTTCAACTGCTCGCCGCGCAGCACTTACTGACTTTCTATAGTTCTTTGTGAAACTCGTGCCCACAGAGATTATTAGTTATGTCGGAAACTGATGAAATTCTGTAATTCTTTTCCATGAAATCTTATTTTTTCACCGACTTTTAGTCTGATTTTTTTTCTTTACTGTCGTGCATTTAGGAAAGAATTTTGCCTCTTTGAGGTATATAAAAATATCATTTTCTCTGTTATCCTAATTTTTAGGATTTTACAATACTCATATTTGTTGTAATCAACTCACCGTTTAAAGAGGCAAATTTCACGTGCTCTCCACACAATCTTAGCACCATCTCGCGCTTACTGAACCGCAACTTGTAAGACGCAATCCATTGCGAGATTTGTTAGAAATTAACATAATTTACAGTAAAATCTGATGTTTATAGCACACGGTTTGATATTTTCCTAAAATTATATTTTAAAAAATTATTTGTACAAAATTCAGACTACCTTTGTAGTTAAATGTTATAAAATGTTAAGGTCAGTGAAAAATTAAGATTTCATGAAAAAGAATTATAGAAATTCATCAAACAATTTCCCAGATAAACCCTGTGGGCACGAATTTGTGAACGAACTATAGAAGACACTCAAGTATAGTGAAGGTTAACGCGGGAAGTGGCAGGGTGACTCAGTGTGAGTCGATTATGTTCATCCGCCGAGCGATCAACTCCACATATTAAAATGGCGTGAAATTTTCGTAATTTGCGTTATATCGTCGTTTACAATATAACTGTGATGTCTACACATTTCAACCCAATGCATACGATTTTACTTCGGTAATTACCTTCTTTACACTGATTTTGCATTTCTTCTGTGATGCTTAATTACTTGGCTTGATTGATTAGTCAATTTTCAAGATCAACGCAAAGAGATGGAACTGTATCTTGATCAGTTTTGGTTCACTGATCCTGATGAAACTAATAGTCGTTGACTGCTTCAGTGAATATGTGTTCGGATAGACTTCGGAGGGATAACTACTTCATCGTTTACTATGACAGTATGTATATGTTTCTTATCGATTATTCAAGACTAATTTTCGAGTTAACAGTTTGTAATAGTTGATTTTAGTTGAACCCTGATTGGATTGCTGGTTTCATTTAAATAGGAAAGTTCACGTTATTTTAAGGTCAGCATATGGACAGTAAAATGAAGCTTACTTCAGTCGTCTTTATTAATGATATCCTTATTACAGCAGGGAATCTATCAGCTGGTTTCACACGTGTAGATCCTGAAAACAGGCAAGTTTGAATTTGGGTGTTTATTGTACAACGCGTTGATAAGCTCGATGATAAACAAGTCAACAATTTGAACGGTTTTCTACTATATAAATATAACTAATATGTCACAAATATAACTAATATGTAATAAAAAAATAACTAGTGTACCATAAATATAACCAACATGTCATAAATATAAGGTAGCCGCGATAGCTCAGTGGTTAGTGAACTGGACTACAAAGGACAAGAGTTAGGGTTCGATCCCAACCGACGACTTCCGGGTTCACCCAGCCTTAAATGGGTACCGGATTTTTTTCTGGGAAAGTGAAGCAGCACGGGCGTAATTCCGACCACATTACCCCAAAAATAATGTGCTGAAGGTCTGTAAAATATAGGGTCACTAACACCATATTTTCCTATACGCCACTTGGCGTGACGGGGGTACTTTACTTTACTTACTTACTATGTCATAAATATAACTAATATATCATAAATATAATCAACATGCCATATATATAACTAATATGTCATAAATTTAACTAACATGCCATGAATATAAGCAAATCGTCACAAATATATTGTAATTCAAACTGGGTAAACATGAGGGTTCTAAACTCAACACATTTTAAAAAGAAAATAGTGTCACTGATTTATTATAAGTCTATCAACAACAGAAAGCCGCGATAGCTCAGTGGTTAGTGAACTGGACTACAAAGGAGGTAGGGCTCGATCCCAACCGACGGCTTCCGGGTTCACTCAGCCTTTAATGAGTACCGGAATTTTTTCTGGGAAAGTAGAGCGGCAAGGCGTAACACCGACCACATTACCCAAAAATCATGCGCCGAAGATCTGTAAAATGTATGGTCACTAACACCAAATTCCCTATGCGCCACTTGGCGTGACGGGGGTACTTTACTTTACTATCAACAAGTTACATTTTTTTTAAATCTAAAAGCAAATTTCAGTAAATTGAGAACGTGCACTGCCATCTGCATAAAGATCACGGTTTCAGCATTCATCCATGAGAAAACTGCTAGGGCTGTACAAATAACACCGTTTGAAACCTAAAAAGCGGATCCACATCTAATATCAAAGAACAGTTATTTGAAATCTGAAATTGAAAATTTGAGTTTGCATAAACGCTCATACACTCCTGCACCCCATACACACCTCCATCACCCCACACACACAAAATTCGTAGCAAACAAAGCAACAATAATTCGATTTAAACTAGCAATCTCTCTTGCCGCTGTGTGTTCTCCATAAAATTATCTTTGATCTGCCTCTTTTGCCCCTGCCCCAGATCTTGAAATTGTTGTGAGATCTATTCTGATTGCATGACCTATCCATAGCCGTCTATAGTAGGGCCAGCGGGCAGAAAGGAATTACCCAATTTTGTGACGTTTTCGGCTTTGCGAACAGAATCGGTTGGAGCTAGAATGACGTCAGCCGTCAAAAGATCACAAAGCGAACGACGTCATCACGGCTGCAGAGGTTTTCTGGGATTTCTCTCTGTTCCGCTGGTCTTACTACCATAGGCAGCTGTGACGTATCCAACTCCATCGTCTGTCTGTCTGTCTCTCTCTCTCTCTCTCTCTCTGTTGTGTGCGTGCGTGTGTATATGCTTGTGTGTGTGTGTGTGTGTGTGTGTGCATGTGCGTGCGTGCGTTCTTGAATGTGTGTGTCTGTGTGTGTGTGTGTGTGTGTATCCAGGGCTAAAACTAAGAATAGCAAAATGCTATATCATTTCAACATTCCTGTGTGGTACAGAAACATGGACATTAGACAAGAAAGCAGAACAGAAAATGGAAGCCTGTGAAATGTGGATTTATAGAAGAATAGGAAGAATTTAATAGAACGAAAAGAAACCAAACGATGAAGTCTTATAACAACAACAAAAGAAAAAAGAACAACTAATCACAATTCAAACAAAGCAAATGAGAATTTTGCGGCATCTTAGAAGACACAGCAGTCTACTAAAGATAATATTCGAACGGAAAATACAAGGTAAAAGAGACAGAGGCAGACCAAGACTAACATGGACGAGAAAAATCAAAAGATGGACAAGTCAACCTATGACAACCTGCACCATCAAAGCAAGAGACCGAGCGGAATGGCGCTCCATAGTAGCCAACTTTCGATGCGGAGACGGCACTCAATGATGATGAGTAATATAAGTCAGAATCTCTCATTTACTACGCTCAGCTCAATACTACAAGTAGACAACAGTTAGTTCGCTGATATGAGAATGTCGACTCGAATGAAGTCAGTCCGAATAAATAAAAAAAAAATTAATAAAAGTTAGTCTCTCAAAGTGAAGATACTATCGAATGAATTATTTTTGTTTAATTATTGGAATTCTAGCATTATCTCCAGTGAAACTAAATATATGAGACATTTTCAAATCTTGGAAATGTTCTTAGTTCAACAGACGAGTTGTCTGGGTCAGACGCATCATTTATCGTCCGATACATTTGAAAGATTTGTCACGCAGATTCGGAAGTCATTTTTCTGTTCTTGATTCCAGCAAAATTTGAACAAGAAATCCGTTTTTAATTAACTTCAGATTACAGTAGTAGAGTACGATAAACTCACAGGAGTGTCCACGTAGGGTGCTCTGTAACTAACTGTTCAATGAATGGTCTTTCACCAATTAACAGACTTGAATTTGTGTAAACTTTTAAAAGAAATTTTGCAAACAGATGTCTTTAGCAACAACGCGATGGCAAGAAAAATCACTCTTTGCTCCCGTATATCATTAAAAAGAAGGACAGAGTTGTGAATTGCATTATCATACATTGACTTTGAGCTGTTAAGCACAGTATAGATAATCTTGACAATGCAATTCTAAAGTTCGTAATAATAGAAATAATATGAGTAAATAATATAACAATAGAAAGTAATTATATTTTAAAATTAATAGCTTAATATGAAACACCGAAACAAACCTTCTGACCTAGAACTATTTCATCTCAAATAAATATATGCTGGAGTTAACCAGTTTCGGTGTCCCTTATTAATTCTATTACTGTTATTTTGATGATCTTTATGGATCCGAGACGGCAGCCGTTGAATTGGCTGAAACGAATCAGTGACTCCAAAAATAATCGAGATCCTACTTCAACTCTCCGTGGTAGCCCTCATAGGGAGTAACCAGTTTGTTCAAGGAAGAGGTGGTCAAAGAGAGATAGAAAACCGGGCACAGAAATGTCATGCTGAAGTCGGATGTTTCGGTGTGGTAGGGAATATATCAAAGTTTATTGTAAACTACGACACAGCACTGAATAGACCTGGAGACAGTTCAGTGCTACAACTACCCTGGACATACTATAACCAGTGATGGAAAATGTATAAATGAAATGAACACAAGAATAGGACTGGCAAAAAGTAATTTTACTGCCATGAAAAATATACTAACATCAAAACGAAAAACAGCAGGGCTAAAACTAAGAATAGCAAAATGTTATTTCTTCTCAACATTCCTGTATGGTGCAGAAACATGGACATAAGTCAAGAAACCAGAACAGAGAATTGAAGCCTTTGGATGTGGATTTATTGTTTAAAATACGAAGAATTAGATGGAAATAAAGAAAACAAACGATGACATCTTAAAACAATTAAAAATGAATAGAGAACTACTAAACACGATTCAAACAAGACAAATGAGATTTTTGGGGCACGTTAAAAGACACAGCAGCCTACTAAAAGTAATCTTGGAAGGGAAAATACAAGGTAAAAGAGGCAGAGACAGACCAAGACTAACATGGACAAGAAACATCAGAAGATAGACAAGTCACTTTATGACAACCTGCACTATCATTGCAAGAGACAGAGCGGAATGGCGCTCTATGGTAGCCAACCTTCGATGTGGAGACGGCACTCAATGATCTTGATGATTACATGTATTACAACAATAATTAAGTCTAACTGGAAGTCTAAATAACAAATGTCGACAAAAACAAGAGTGACTGACAATTTAAAGCGATATGTAGAACATATGACAGAGTGTGCCATCAATGCATGAGTCAGAGTGAAATAGCGCTCCTTGACAGCCAATTTATGGTTTTTAAATCTTAAGTTCGGAGCCAAAACCCCACAATAACCAAAGTCATGCTATGGCGGGTCTAAGTAAAGAAAAGTTTCAGAACCGCTGCTCTTAATGCAAAAAGTTATACTTTGCATATTTGGTATGCGTCATGTGTTCTTCTGCCTCATTTGTGAAACATGTATTATATAAGTACTACATATGTATTCTACAACTCGAAGACGGTTAATGCGTATTCATAGAACGTGGTGTGTCAATGTCAGCAGTAAAATGAGTCCTGTTTGTGGGAATTCGATATGGTTTTACCGTAGGCCTACTATTTGGAAATGGGTGAATTTGGAAATTGCGCTCTAGGTAGCAATTATGGGTATTGGCCTTTCGGAAATAATTAGTAAAACTAAAGATAGTGAAATGCTATGTCTAATCTACAGAGTTGAATGGCTCACAAATGTGGACCATGGATAAGACAACAGAGAAGAAAACACTGCAGCTCTAGAAATGTGGTTTTACTGAACGAGGGAAGTGTTTAGCGAGAACAAATAACGCAGTTCTGATGCAACACAGCGGCGTTTAAGTTTTATGGCGTTTGTACTCATATTTCTCTCTAAGATAAACCCTTCTATTTTACTTATTTATTTATATTAATTAGTTAATTTTATTATGGGGATTCTGAACCCAATTAAAGACATGGGGAGCCTGTCGAACTGAATAGAGTGGGGTATCTTGTAACACAGCAAGCCAGTTCACTAACCGCTGCTATATGGCTTTCATTTATCTTAAATGAGATAAACAAGTTAATTAATAACTAACTTTGACGTTGACGATTCCTCTCTTTCATGTTTACTATGTAATTTTGCTGCAGGACTCGCTCAGCTATTGATCACGTAGATCCAGCTCAGGTGACTTTTTGCGTCGATTATTCTTTCGTTTGACGAGATTTTCTGAAACATTGGGTATCAGATATCTTCTCTAAGAATAACATAAAATTGAACACATCAGCCATAGATTGTTGGACTTTGAAAATATGGATTTGAGCATTACTTTTTGTACATACCACTACCATAACGGAGACACTTTACTTCACTTTGTTACATCACAGGTATTGCCCTTTTGCTCTTGTCAGACGGTCTAGTGGAGGCTATTGTGTATTTTTTTCAGGTTTTGTTTTTGTCGAGCAGCTTAACTGTGGCTAATTCTACCAATGCTTGACAAACACATACAGTCACAGAATGAACAGGTCAGGCCCACTGATTCACATGGTTTTCCATCCTTTACCTTCATCAGTCTTCTAAGCTTTGCCTTCGTACAGTCTCAAATGTTGTTATACCATTCCTTATACATGATCTCCATGATGTGCGATCAATTGCCAGATGTTCCCAGTCATCTTCACAGATGGAGAAGTCATTCAGAGATGATTTACAGATATATCTATATCGTAGTTTAGGTCTGCCGATTTGTCTTTTTCCGTGTGTTAGTTCATCATATAGTATTTGCCTGGGGATGCGTTTTTCTTCCATTCGCTGGACGTGCCCCAGCCACTTTAGTCTTTGACATCTGAGCATCAACATGATTGTTGGGGCACTAGAATGTTGCAAGACAGTTAAGTTGGTTATTTTGTCCTGCCATTTGATGTGCATTATTCTGCGGAGACATCGCATGTCAGACATTTAGTCTTTTTCCGTGATTTGAGTATGTTGTCCAGGTTTCGGATCCATATAATAGTGTGCTAAGCACACAAGTTTGATATATTAAGAGTTTGGTCTTTAGTGTTAGTTCGTGTTGTTGCAGGCCCTTTCTGTGAGTTTGCCGAAAGTCGTAGCTGCGTTACCAATTTGGCTGTTTATTTCATCATGTAGAGAAGTTGTTTGAGTAATTGTGAGTCGTAGTAAAGGGGGTTTTGAGCTACGATTTTGTGCAATGGTGCAGCACGATGCAGTACGTGCTGCACGATACATGCATCATATTTTGCTATACGAGTCATGTTGTTGTTATGTTGCCACGGTGAGCCCGGCCGCCATCTTGTCACGTGAGCCCGACCGCCATCCGGCCGCCATCTTATCACATGATCCCGCCCGCTCGTGACGTCGGTGCGCGGTGACCTCGGGGCGGATCGCGTGTTGGCGGGTGACCCCTCGGGGATTATCTCGAGTGTTTTCGGACAGCGTGCTATCGGATCGGGGATTATCTCGATTCGGTGGGACGCTATCGCGCCAGGTAGCCGTTAGAAAATATTAGAAGTGAATATCGAGTCTAATGAAAAAGCAATAGAAAATGAACGCGAAACTTAGAAATATGAAAATGAGCGTGAAACTTATGTAAAATTAACGAAAGAACCTTATAAAGAAAATATTAGAAGTAAATATCGAGTCTAATGAAAAAGCAATAGAAAATGAACGCGAAACTTAGAAATATTAAAATGAAAATGAGCGTGAAACTTATGTAAAAATAACGAAAGAACCTTATAAAATTTAGGCAACCGCATCTTCATGTACCTCGGCACGGGAGGGCTCGGATTATATGGAAAATCAGCTCAACTAACTGAAAGTTATTAAAATCGCGAAATAATAATAACTCGAAAGAAATAAATGAGCGGAAAACTATGTAAGAACCCCTCGACGAAAGTTTTATATTAAATTAGCGAGGTAATAAAATTTAATGTTAAAAAATAGGAAGAAAAAAAATAAAAATAAAATATGAAAGTTACTGAAAAATATTTAAATTGAACACGAAACTTAATTTAAAATATTAACATGAAAGACCTCGACAACATTCAAGGTTGGTAGGCGTCATGGGCTCGCTGTATTGTCCCCGGTCAGGTGACCATTTAACTAAGAGATAACGCACAAAGTCTCGTGATTTTGCTGATTGGGTGGTTAGACCCAAAAAGAGATGAGGTGGTAGGGGTGAAGCACATGACCCTTGACGTGTAAATACAGATACCAACCGCATGGCATCGCGTGACCAACTCGGCATAATCAGGGTCATGGATCACATGCCAAGTCGTAATCGTGAATGTATATATATATATACGCATACTAACACCACTCTTTCTTTTCGAAACTAACTTCACAAAGAGACATTTACAAGTACTGAGCGCTCAGGTAAACGTAAGTAGAAACACGTGAGTTTTCTTAATACGCTAAATGTTATACCAAGTAAGTATTTTCCGTAGCCATATAATTGTGAATAAAAGGGGATCAGTAAATATTTAATTAATACAAATGAAAACGATACACGGTAAATAATACAAACAAATGTGTTGGTTAGTATATATTTATTTTTTCACACTTATAAATGTACAACGATGGTTTAATGCTCTCCGAACATGTGTATCTATAGTAATTAACCATATACTTTTTCAGACGTGTTGAAATGTGTGGGGACGGGTAATTTATCATAGAATCACTCTAGTTGTTAAAATATTTGTTCTGTGACCAGACTCCAGAACAGGCGAGAGGATTTTGCTATACTTCAGAAAACGGCTTTCAAATCTTATACGGTCAAGTACAAACTCGTGCCAATGAGACATGCGGTCCTCAGCTTCCAGAACAACAAATGAAATGATATCAGGCGCCGCTGCAAACCAAACCTAATGAAAAGTCGAATTATAAGGTTTAATACAACTTTCATTAGGATAGGTATACGGTTTAATGAAACATTCGTTAGGTTAGTTAATCTCGGTACATTATTGGTACTTAAGTTTCAAGTAAGAATATGAACTCTATATTTTTGGATTAGGAGATGTGATGTTGGTAGCTATAACTAACATGAATGTCTGTGTTTAGAAGAAAAAAATTGGACTTATAGAAATCTCGGTTAAGTCAGGAGATTAACGATCGATACATATGGATTTGGTGTTGGTATATCAGACTATAAATCGCCTGTAACACTAAGTAACCGATGAACAAATACATACCCTGTTAATTTTTTTTTTGTCTGAGCTTGTGATTGAGTGGAAGTGTTGTTGCTGATAGTAGGGTAAATTTCATTCCAGCGAGCATTAACCTCCTCATAATCTAACTCCGGAGCAGAATTCTCTACACCTCTAATCTCGGAACTTTCATCACTCTCCTCACAGTCTGAACTTGAATTTAATAGTGGCTGAATCCTCACCTGATCAGAGGTTTCATTTCGGTTTACCACACTTTCGGGGATCTTCTTGAAGATGGAATCTAAAGTTAACCCATTATTAAAATAAGCAATCGGTGGTGTCCAAGATGGGAAAGCTTGCTCTTCCAATGACCACTCAGACTCTTCAGAACTTTCCTCGTCTTCTGAGCTTGAACTTACGCTAAAAAGTAGCTGGGCCATACTAAGAAATTCTTGAAATTACAATTTGACTAAAATGAGTTTTTTCCCCTTTTTCTGTTTAAATAGGGGGCTTACCACAATTTCCAAATATACACACACGTAAATATTTTTTTTGTTTTCAGACCTCTCAAAATGGACCCCCAAGATATTATTAGCAAAATTATAAAAAAAACTTACTGAAAATACACATCGCCACTGTGAGGGGTGCAGGAAAATGATGAATAATATCGATTGGCATTCATGCCATCTCAATCTAAATGAGCGATTGCCGCACCAGTTATGGGGAGTGCTTTATTATGATCTCACGAGAGGAGAGCTCGCAACTGTAATGTTTGATAAATTATTGGAAGTGCTCACAGAGCTGACGCTCCCCAGCCCGGACGCTACACCCGAACCCTCACCGACTTGGGATGTAGAGGCTGATGACGACACCTCCTCGAAAAGCTCGTGTGTATAGGAAGAAAAAGAGGTTGGTTTTTTTAGTATTAATTATAGATTATATAAATATATATATATATATATATATTTAATGGTATTTGTAATATGTTGTTTCATTGTTCTTACAGTTCGGTATACAATGGAGTCTGATAGGGAGTATCTACTTTTTGATAGAGTACTAACCATCCTCCAATATCATCCGCACGATCACTGTCTATGGTGTCGTGGTTTCGGCTCTTTAGCCCATTCATGTGAACTAGACTTCGAGGAGCGCTTGCATTTGCAACTTAATGATATTTTACAGTCTGAGCTGGCGAAGGACGATCTAGTTTTTCTGGCTGCTGCAAATATTTCGGAGCGAATACTGAGATATATAAATCTTGACCCATCACAAGCCTCAACACCGATTGAACCACAGTCTTCTACCCCTCTACTGTGTGTGAGAAATGAGCTGCAAACTACACAGAATGGTCATGTCTCAGATGGCGAATCAGGCAACTCACCAAATACACCCAGTTCGAGCGCTCATAATGAAGCAACTTCGGGTGAATTTCAGTGTCCGTTATGTCCACGGAAATTTCAATTGATTACTAATTTAAATAAACATTATCGCGCTGTACATCTGAGAATTCGACACCCCTGTACCATTTGTCAGCGTTCGTATACGACGATTAGTTCTTTAAACAGACATCTGAGGTGGAATCATAAGGTTTCTAGTTCACCATTACCACCGGCCTCACCACCATCTTTACCACAGCTATCTAATACAACAATCCCACCAGCCTCAGCACCAACTTCACCCCAGCAAGCTAATACATCAAACCCGCCACCTTCAGCACTGGATGCACCTTCACACTCGAGCAAAAGAGAGTCAGAGGAGGAACAAGCCACCGAGGTTAAAAAGCACAAGCCCGAGGATCCATTAGCAACACTACCAGCTGATGTGCGGGATATATATCAACAAAACTGGTCAGTCGTAAATACGCACGTTAATCTAAATAAAACAGTTTCCACCTATACTTTCTTCCACTCGCCTGATCGCCCTTTCACTACAGACTGGGCTATTATTCTAAGAGATGTGTTTGATAGTCAGAGAAATCGGTTTAAAATTAATTATGGTCACCATTTTATCCTCCACAACCGAGAGGATGGCGGTTTACGCTTCTTCCACGCATCCTTCAATAATTCAGCTGTTCTCGAGTTCCCCAAGTTAGCCAATAACCGTGAGGATTTCACACAGTTTGTAGACTCGTTAAAAGACCAGATCCTCTAGCTACAGGTCTAATCATACGCCCGAATACAAAGTGGATGGTTGAGAGCATTCCCGCCACTATTTTTTATTTATTCCACATTCAAGACTTCCCTATTGGGTGTTGAGGGGGAATTACCACCTCATATTAGACACAACAAGTACATCTACACCCTAAGGAAAACTCGACAGGATTCTAATACTGATAACGATGACAATCTGTGTTTTTTTCGCTGTTTGGCATTTAAGGGGTGGGGGGGGGACAAAGCAACAGACTGGAAATTACCACTCGGCAACTCATGCGTCAGTGGCAGCCGCATTGGGACATATTTTCAGCGGAGACTTTTCCAGGTGTAACTTTACATCAACTGCCACATTTAGAGGAGTGTTTTGGTATTAACATTGATGTATTTGAGTTCAATGGTGATGAGGTTCTTTGTCCCAAACTCCGAAGTAGGGGGTCACATCCTACCACCATGCGCATCCTGGTTTATAAGAATCATTTCAAGTATATTACAGATGTTAATAAAGCAGCTAGCACCTTCTCTTGTCCACACTGTGGGAAATTATGGGCTTTCTACGGTAAAATGACCAAACACGAAACAATATGCAACGGGGGTAAGCCGAAAGCTTTTTTTAAAGGTTGAATTTATACACCTAACGAGAATATCGTGGAGACTCTCGAGGAAGAGGGTATTGCCGTGCCAGGCGGTTTCGGGTATCCCTATAGGGCCACTTTTGATTTCGAGTGTTATTTTGCTAATACCGACTTACCCACCACTAAAGGTGGTTCTGTTGAGACCATTTTTCGAGCAAAACATGTACCTCTATCTGTATCCGTGGCATCTAACGTCCCGGGGTTTGTGGAGCCTGTGTGCTTTGTCACCGAGGGCGATCCTCAAAATTTGATAAATCGATGGTTTAAGTATCTAAACGCTATTGCCAAGGAGGCTTATAAAATATTTAAAAAAGACTACACAGAAGTGTTTAAAACCCTGGCCGAGTGTGCAGAAAGGCGTGACCCAGTGGATCCCGATCTGAGAGGTCGTCTGAAAGCTTACTTGAAACAACTCCCAGTGATAGGGTTCAATTCGGGCAAGTACGATATAAATGTAATAAAACCCTATTTAATAAATTACTTCATTACCCCTTCCAACGACGATCCTGAATGTGAGAGCGAAGATGAGAAGGTGTACGATTGGAGAGGTGAGATTGGGGATGAGGCTGAGGAAGGGATAGCCGAAGAAGCAAAAAACAAAAACCCACTCGGTGAAATAAATTTTATAGCTAAGCGAAACAATAACATCATGTGTCTCGCCACCAAGAGGTTAACGTTCCTAGATATCCTAAATTATCTAGCACCAGGTTTCAGTTATAGCAAGTATTTGGCAGCTTATAAAGTAGAGGAGACCAAAGGTTTTTTCTGTTACAAGTATGTAACCGATTTAAACAAGTTGCGTGAAAGGGAGTTACCTCCGCACTCAGCCTTCTTTTCCAAGCTGAAAAATTGTAATATTTCGGACGCCGAGTACGCTCGGTGTGAAAAGGTCTGGAAGGTCCATAACATGACGACCCTTATGGACTTTTTGGTTTGGTACAACAATAAAGATGTAGTCCCATTTTTAGACGCCTTAGAGCAGCAGGTTTTGTTTTACAAGGGTTTGAACATCGATATGTTTAAAAACACGATTTTGGTCCCGGGAATAACTCTGAGGTACCTTTTTAAAACTCTCCCCAGCGATGTGGGTTTTTCCCTAATTTCAAAAAGGGAAGTCGATTTGCATCATACCATAAGACAGAATATCGTCGGAGGCCCCTCTATCATTTTTCATCGGTACCATGAGAAGGATAAAACTTTTATCAGAAACAGTAAAAAAATTGTGCGCAGCGTTAAAGGTTATGATGCCAACGCCCTTTATCTGTGGGCACTTATGCAAAAGATGCCTACCGATTATACGGTCATACGCAAGGCTGAAAATGGTTATAAACCATTTAAGGTGAACTATTATACGCGTCAGTGCCGAGAGTATCTGACTTGGATTTCCCATCAAAACCAGGTTCATTTGCGAACCCAGTTTAACGCGCGGAAGAAGGCTTTGGGTACACGTAAGATTAGAGTGGATGGTTGGGATAAATGCAATAGGACCGGGTACCAGTTCCACGGCTGTTTATTTCACGGTCATCCCAACTGTGACATCACCGGGAATCGTGAAGTCAATCCGGTGAATAATATTCAATTGTCAGAATTGTACCAGAAAACCTGTGAAATAACGGCTTACTTAAAGGGCCTCGACGATGTTAGCGTAGTCATTATGTGGGAATGCGAGTGGCAAAAACTAAAGAAAAGAACACCGACTATTCAGGTCTTCCTAGAGGAGAACTTGCGTGGTTCTAAACCATCTTTTGTTAAACATAAACCCATCACGGAGGCGGCAATTATAAATGCCGTTTTAGACGAGTCGTTTTTTGGTCTCATCGAGTGTGACATTCATGTTCCCGATGAGTTAAAGGCCCGGTTTAGCGAGATGACCCCCATCTTTAAAAATGTAGATGTTGGCCTCGATGATATCGGTCCCTTTATGCGGGAGTACGCCATCAAAAACAAGCTGTTGCGTACCCCTAGACGTACGCTCGTGGGTAGTTATAGTGGCACAAAGATTCTGTTGGCCACACTCCTGGTAAAGTGGTATTTAGACCATGGATTGCGGGTAACTAGAATATATCAGGTGGTTGAGTACCTACCCGTTAGTTGTTTTAAGGAGTTTGGTGACAAGGTCACAGACGCGCGTCGGGCTGGTGATTTAAATACAAATCAATCGATTGTTAGTGATACAATGAAACTCCTTGGTAACTCGGCCTATGGGAAGACCTTGACGAATTTGGGAAAACATGTGAACGTGACCTATGTTAAAGAGGGGGCCAATACAACAAAGTTGGTAAATAACCCCCTGTTTAAAACCATGACGCCTATCGGTGAAGACCTATATGAGGTGTCGCTTGGAAAACGAAATATCCTGTGGGATCTTCCTTCACAGATTGGTTTTTACGTCTACCAGTACGCCAAATTGCGAATGTTTGAATTTTACTATGACTTCCTGGATAGATTCGTAGAGAGGTCCGACTTTCAACTCTGTGAAATGGATACAGATAGTCTGTACTTGGCACTCAGCGAGTCATCATTAGAAGGGGTCGTTAAAAGGGATAGGGTAAACGAGTTTTTTCTCACAGTACGACAAATGGTTCCCTTCCGAAACTTGTGAAATCCATCGCCCAGATTTCATTCGTCACAGGGGCACCGTAAAGTATGACTGTTCCGAATGTAAGGCGAGACAGTTATATGACAAACGGACTCCTGGTCTGTTCAAGTTGGAATATTCAGGTGATGGGATGATATCGTTATGTAGTAAGACCTATTACTGTTTCCATGATTATGTGAAAGTTAGCACCAAGGGTCTTAATAAATACCATAATGAGTTAGATAAGGATACTTTTACAGAGGTCCTGACTAAAAAACAAGCCGGGGGTGGTGAAAATATAGGGTTTAAAACACACAAGGGTTCGGTATATACATACACACAACACCGAAACTCACTCTCCTATTTCTACATCAAACGACAGGTCCATTCTGACGATGTAACCACTTCCCCTTTAAACATTTAATACTATCGTATATTAATTTGTCTATATATATATATACTTTATGATTATATAAACAAGTAATATGCTCACCCACTTGAGATAATACACTTGAGATAAGACCCCGCACGAGGCCGACCACCCACTCTCACCCACTTGAGATAAGACCCTTGAGATAAGACCTCACCACGAGGCCGACCACCCGCTTATCTACCTGTATCGTGCAGCACGTATTGCATCGTGCTGCATCACTGCACAAATCGTAGCTCAAAACCCCCTTTACTACTACTATTGTGTATCCAAGATTCGTGAATTTCTAAACTGATTCTAGTGAACAATCTTTTAAAGTGATTAATAGAGGTTTGATGTCGCCATGACATTTTATTACTGTTTTCTGAACACTAATTGGCAATGTAAAAAGGTAGCATGCTTTGTCCAGGTTGTTGATCAGCGATTGTAGGAAGGCTTCACTATGAGCGACTAGGGCTGCACCGTCAGTAAATAAGAGTTCTTTACATCACAGTATTGATGTTTATATAGTTTTTTTTTTTCTTTAATCACTTTTCATTTTGTGCTTGAATGTATTGGATGGCATTTGTAGTGCTTGCATTGTGTGCCAAATGAAAGAACTTCACTCGTGTGAAATTACGATTCTGTATTTGATAACATTTGAATGATCTTCATGCTTATTAAATGAAATAATATTAGTTTTTTAGTTGCTAGCCACCTTGTTTCACTAGGACCTAAACGTCTATTAATTCTGCATTCTTGCTACTACTTGTGCAGGTTTTCATTGCTCATTTAAAGTAAAGATATTTCAGTTATCTATACTGATAATTGTTTTGTACAAATCAAGTGAATCAGCTACCCTGACTCATTGCGTCTTCATCTTGGTTGCGTTAAATATTTCTCAGAGATGTTTATCCTGGTGGCGGAATTACATCTTCACCCTGATTTGAACTGTCATGTGAACTTTGTGAAGTTGTTTTTTTTTAACAATATGGCCAGCGCTATGTTTAAACATCCTATGCGACCTCTTAAGACTTCCCGATAGGGTTCAGAGCCTCAAATTATTCTTTACTCCATTTTCAGATCACCTTAGTGCATGGATGAAGGATGCTTGCACAGTGGTAAAAGATCATCCGTGGTTTTAAAGCAAAGAACTTGCACATAATGTCCAGCGAAACTGTAAACTGTGACAAATGTGTTTGACAAGGACCAAGGCGCTTATCCAGCAAAGACCATCAACAAGGACATTCAAGCCAAACCAACCAGCCAAGAGAATCCAGCCACGACGCCCATTCAGCCATGACCATCCAGTAAAATCAACCAGCCAAGACCATCCAATCACAACCATGTAACCAGGACCATCCAGCCACGACCATCCAACATATCCAACGGCTCTTACTGGAGAAGTTGGAGTTCATCTATCCCAGGCTATGCTGGGAAACTACTAGTCCAGCCCAGAGGTACTGCAATACTGGGTCTTCTATATCAGTAACAGCCACCACTACAGGGAAACACAGCGGTTCTAGCTTCTGTTAGCCAGTCTGTTTTAACGCAGACTGTTGCCAGAGGAGACCACCAGGAGGTAAAACTGCTAGGTCTTGGTCAGCTCATGGTGCGCCGACCCTGCTATTGCGACCGCAGATCGCAGACGCTTCTGCTCCCCCGGGAAGAGCTGAGAAAACAATAACTAAAGAAAGTGTCAGAGGCAGAACTCTTTAAATAAAATAGAAAAGTACAAAAAGCAAGCACTTTAGATACCCCCCCCCCTTATTTTTCTTAAATGTATTTAAATGTAGCCATTAGTTTTAAGATTCCACTCTCAGATAATTTGATTATAATCCTAATAACAACTTTTACTTTAACGATCAAGGAGCTTTCAGTGATAGGTTTGTAAATGTATTAGTTGCAACGCATCCTGTGTTATCATTTTGTGAATCGCTGAAGTAATATCATATATTGTTACAAGTTGTATGGATCGATGAGTTAGACATTTAGAAGGGAGGACTTGTTGAGTTGAGCGATAATTCTAGGACAGGTCTGATGTGTGGGAAGTATTGATTTTTAGCTGATGGTTTTATTATATTATTTCTGTAGGGGTGATTTGTTACTAGTGAGATTATTGTGGGTTGGAGAAACTTGAATTGTTACAAATGAGCCTTGTGTAAATTGGGAAAAAACTTGAATTGTTACAAATGAGCCTTGTGTGAATTGGGAAAAAACTTGAATTGTTACAAATGAGCCTTGTGTGAATTGGGAAAAAACTTGAATTGTTACAAATGAGCCTTGTGTGAATTGGGAAAAAACTTGAATTGTTACAAATGAGCCTTGTGTGAATTGGGAAAAAACTTGAATTGTTACAAATGAGCCTTGTGTGAATTGGGAAAAAACTTGAATTGTTACAAATGAGCCTTGTGTGAATTGGGAAAAAAAACTTGAATTGTAACTAGTTAGTTATGTCATTGTTGATTGGGAGAAACTTGAATGAAACAAGTGAGCTTTTGTTGTGGATTAAAGGTAATTGAATTGTTACAAGTGAACTTTTTTGTGAATTGGGGGGGAAAAACTTGAATTGTTACAAGTGAGCTTTATTCTGGATTGATAGAAGCTTTAATTGTTGCAAATGAGCTTTGTTCTGCATTAGGAAAAATTTAAATTGTGACAAGTGAGCTTTGTTGTGAATTGGGAAAACTTGATTTGTGACAAGTGAGCTTTGTTGTGAATTGAGAAAATTTGAATTGTGAAAAGTGAGCTTTGTTGTGAATTGGGAAAACTTGAATTGTGACAAGTGAGCTTTGTTGTGAATTGGGAAAACTTGAATTGTGTCAAGTGAACGTTGTTGTGGATTGGGAAAACTTGAATTGTGTCAAGTGAACGTTGTTGTTAATTGGGAAAACTTAAATTGTGTCAAGTGAGCTTTGTTGTGGATTGGGAAAACTTGAATTGTGTCAAGTGAGCTTTATTGTGGATTAAGGGAGACATGAGTTATTGGTTTTGTAGCCTGTGTACGCTGTCAATGCGCAGCATGTTTGTGTTGACTCTACTGATTCTTATCGTGAAACATGAGTGCACAGACCTGCATATGTCCATTGTTGTGATAATTTAGTAGTTAACTTGTTGTTATAGATTGACAATGTATTATTTCTGTGTGAGTTTTGTCTTTTTGGATATATTCGCTTTATTTTTATGTTAGCTTTGCTGTTTACATAGATTTGCCTGATTTCTATGTCAGTTTAGCTGTTTAAATAGACTAACCTTATCTCTGTGTTAGTTTATCTGTTTAAATATATTAACCTTATTTCTGTGTTAGTTTAACTGTTTAAATAGATTAACCTTATCTCTGTGTTAGTTTATCTGTTTAAATAGATTAACCTTATTTATGTGTTAGTTTAACTGTTTAAATAGATTAACCTTAGTCCTGTGTTAGTTTAACTGTTTGTATAGCATGTCAGGTCGGGTAATTTTACCTGCTACTTTATGCAGTAAACAGTACAACCTGTGGCTGCCCTACTGCGTTGCAGGTAAGCTAGGGAGAGTAAAAGGCTAAGGGAGGGTACCCCGAAGTAAAACAACCCCACTGCCTTTTGGGTGAGACTTTTTAGTCAAAGGCTAGCGGAGTCAACCGTAAACAAACCGACGGAAGGCAACAGAAACCCACCGTCGTAATTTCTTTGTATAATCATGAACCGCCACAACATTAGACATAACGACAACAACGTTAGGGGGATTCCCATGGAAAACCCTTGTTCGGTAGGGGATATCATGTGCTACAGGTGATACCCGATCGTCATCAAGCTACTGTAAGCAAAATAAAGATTAAACAAACTCTAAGGATAGGTACTTGGAATGTGAGAACACTCATGCAGAAGGGTAAACTAGAAAATATCATACAAAAAATGAAAAGAATGGGTTTACAATTACTGGGACTTTGCAAAATGAGATATACCTGATCAGGGGAGATATATTCTGATAAACATAAAATAATCTATTCTGGGGGTACTGAACACCAAAGAGGAGTAGGTATCATCTTGGATGCAGAAAGGCAAAGAACAGTGAAAGGCTTTTACCAAATATCTGACAGTCCTTTTAGTGAAATTGAATGGAAAGCCAATAGACATAAATCTTATACAAGTTTATGCACCAACAGCAGACAGTCTAGAGGAAACAATTGATAAATTTTACAACGAGTTAAATGAGGCACTTCATAAATGCAAACCACATGAAAACACCATAGTTCTAGGGGATTTTAACGCAAAAGTAGGAAAGGAAAGAGTTGAGGAAGTAGTTGGTCATTATGGCTTAGGCGAGAGGAATGAAAGAGGTGAGAAACTTATTGACTGGGCAGGAACACACAACTTGATGATAGGAAACACCTGGTTTAAGCAACATCCAAGACGTCTGTGGACATGGAAAAGCCCAGGGGACAACGCACGTAATCAAATTGATTATATAATAATAAGCAATAGATTTAGAAACAGTCTGGTGTGTGTGAAAACTAGACCAGGGGCAGATTGCAATAGTGATTATGTACCAGTTGTGGGAAAGCTTAGAGTAAAATTAAAAACAACAAAACGAGCCTCAATTAACATCAAGTTAAATTTAGATTTACTAAAATCAGACAAGAAGCTGCAAGACAAATATAAAATCACAATTCAGAACCGGTACAATGCAATAGAGAAGATACAAAGCATTGATGAACAGTGGGAAATGCTAAAAGAGTCAATGCAACAAACATCAAAAGAGTTCATACCACTAGTGAGGACAAATTCAAGAAAGAAATGGATGACAGCTGATATTTTGCAGCTAATGGATACAAGAAGAAGACATAAAGAAAATAAAGATGAGTATAAGAGATTAAATAAAATAAAGAAATTGTAGTAAAATGCAATGAAGCAAAAGAAGCATGGCTAAAAGAGAGATGCAAAGAGATCGAATTGCAACAAAAGGAGACGCTAAAGCTATATACAAACAAATTAAGGAATTAACTGGAAGAAAAACGCAATCAAAAACTGGATGTTTAAGATCAAAGAAAGGAGAACTGTTGATTGGTCAAGAAAACATAAGGGAACAATGGACAGAATACATAAAAAATCTTTATAATGATGAACGAACGGAAGTAAATATTAAGGATACTGGAGAAGGACCAGAAATACCCAGAGAAGAAGTGGAAGAGGCCTTGCACATTATGAAAGCAGGCAAAGCTCCTGGACAAGATAATATAACTAAAGAAGAGATTGAAGCCATGGGTGATTTTAGAACAGAAATAATAACAAAAATATTGAATATCTACAACAACGGATATATACCAGACGACATGCTCAAATCAATATTCATAGCCCTACCAAAGAAATCGGGTGCGATTGAATGCGATGATCATCGCACAATAAACCTTATGAGTCATATGACTAAGATATTACTAAGAATCATCATGCGAAGAGTGCGAAACAAAATCAGTCCAGAAATTAGCCATGAACAGTGTGGTTTTGTTAGAGGTAAAGGAACAAGCAATGCCATTTATATCATAAGATCTTTAGTAGAAAGAGCCATAGAGGTGAAAACAGATCTATACCTATGTTTCATAGATTACACCAAGGCATTTGACAAAGTAAAGCACCAAGAAATAATCAACATTTTATAAAGCATAAACGTAGACAGCAAAGATCTAAGAATAATAAAGAAAATGTACTGGCAACAAACAGCGGCCATAAGAACTGGAAACTAATTGGGAATGTTTTAACAAATAAAACAGGGTGTTAGACAAGGTTGTGTGCTGTCACAAGATTTGTTTAATATTTATAGTGAGATTATTTTAAGATCCATAAGGGGCATGCCTGGAATATCAATTGGAGGTCATAATATAAGTAATCTAAGGTATGCTGATGATACAGTATTAATCGCTAAGAGTGAAAATGAGTTACAAGAAATGTTGGACATTATAGTGAAAGAAAGTAAAAATAAAGGACTCAGTCTTAATAGCAAAAAGACAGAGGTAATGGTAACAACAAAGAAAAAGACATCCCCTCAGTGCAAAATAAAGACAAGTGGAACAATATTAAAACAGGTAAATTAATTTAAATATTTGGGAACTTTGTTAACCTCTGACGGAAGATGTACAAAAAAGGTGAGATGCAGAATGGCTCAGGCAAAAGCAGCTTTCCAAAAAATGAGGAAAATACTATGCAATCCATTGTTGACAATAGAAACAAGAAAAAGAGTTCTTAAATGTTATGTAGAGCCAGTCTTAACATATGGATGCGAGTCATGGACAATAGGACAACAGACAAGAAAATCACTGGATGCTGTAGAAATGTGGTTTTACAGAAGAATGTTGAGAATACCATGGACAGCTAAGAAGAATAATGAAGAGGTTCTGAGAGAGGTCAAAGCAAAAAGAGAGCTAATTTCCAATATTAGGAAGAGACAATCATCATTTTTGGCCATGTAATGAGAAGAGAACAACTTGAATATATTGTAACAACTGGAAAAATTGAGGGATGAAGAGATAGAGGGAACCAAAAAGAAAAAATACCAGACAGCTTAAGAGAATGGCTTGGCAGAAGGTCAACAACAGAAATGATAAATAGCTGTCGAGATCGAAAGTTGTGGAGAGACATGATCACCTACGCCACTAGGCCCGATACTTGATGATAATGATAGCATGTCTATGGTTTCGTCCCACTGTTACTTTTACATGATTAAAATAGATTCACAATTGTCTTATATTGTGTTTATTATGTGATTACATAGACTAACAATCGTTTTATTTCTGTATCACTGAAATATATTTATATAGACTGTCAGGTCATGTAATTTTACCTGCTACCTGCTGCAGTAATATAGTACAACCTACGGCTGTCCTGCTGCCTTGCAGGTAAGCTCGGGAGAGTAAAAAGCTAAGAGAGGTTACCCTGAAGTAAAACAACCCCACTGCCTTGTGGGTGACACTTTTTAGTCAAAGGCTGGCTGTGTCAACCGTAAACAAACCGACGGAACGCTACAGGAAACTACCGTCGTAACTTCTTTGTATAATCATGGGTCAGGAGGTACTGTGTCGAGGTTAAAATATACAGTGTTTGAATGGATACCCAGAATGAAACATTCAATTGCCAAGTAGTTCATGTCAAAGCAAAAAGAGAACTAATTTCCAATATTAGGAAGAAACGATCATCATTTTTTGGGCAATTTAATGAAAAGGGAACAACTGGAATATATTGTGACAACTGGAATATATTGTAAAACTGGAATATATTGTGACAGCTGGAATATATTGTAAAACTGGAATATATTGTAAAATTGGAATATATTGTAAAACTGGAAAAATTGAGGGACGAAGAGATAGAGGGAAGCAGAGAGAAAATATTCCAGACAGCTTAAGAGAATGGCTTGGCAGAAGGTCAACAACGGAAATGATAAATAACTGTCGAGATCGAAAGTTGTGGAGAGACATGATCACCTACGCCAGCAAGCGCGGTACTTGATGATGATGTGAACTGGTTGTAAAAGGAAACAGCTCGAGCGATGTTGAGACTTTTGTATAAAGAATGAAGGTGTGACGTAGCTGCATAAATATTCATCTTCTTTCTAATTTGTGTAACAACAAACATGAACCACATATATGTACTGCAGCTCGTTTATACTCAAATTTGACATTTCATTTCAAGTCTTAGTGATGTAGTAGTCAATGTACGATAAGCTTTCCTGACTGTGTTCTTTTTTTTCTTTTATGTAAAAAGGAAGGCATTTTTTCCGTTCGCCAGCTTTCATCTCTGGCAAAGTCTCTAGAGACTAGGAACTGAATTTTGCGTGTTTATCCGTTTTTCCTTGGCAGCCTTGTGCGCAGGGGTCCCTCGCCGCACAGGCTAATAACTCCGTCTTCGGAGGTCCTCATGTTGTTTTTTTTTTCCGTTGATGAGTAATTGACGCTTCAAGCCGGACCTCGCTGCTGAGACCAGGGGTGGTCGTCGCAGAGAGAAATAACAAATAACAAATAACAATCCCAACTGATGCAGCCGAGATTTGAACTCTTTGTCTCAAGACCAACTATTCCCCCAGGAAGACATTTTATGTTAAAGATTCAATTTTAGGATCGTTATCGGGTGGTATGTCCATGAAAGAACGATGCTCGCAAAACAGCTTTCCTGAAGGGATCTCCTTCTTTAGCCAGATCACAATTTTCTTCTTTTGAATTGTTCACGGTCTCTTTGATGTCTTGAAATCACCTTCTTTCTTGTGAGTTTACCCCTATCTTTTCTTCTTGTAGCAATGCCTTTCTTAATTGTTTTTTTTTTTCCAGCCCACTGTGTTATTTGTCTATTTGAATGCGACCATAGTATTTTAATTTCCTTTGTAAGATCTTGCTTATAAGACACTTACGTTTAATTTTTAAGACCTTTAATGTCTTCATTGAGCTTTTTCATTATCCCAGATATCCTAAGAAATTTTCTGTAGCATTTTGTTTCAAGTTAATCAATCTTCTTCTTTGTTGTTTGCGAGATTATCCAGGATTCACACCAATTTGTTGTTATAAGGAAGAAGCAGGCCGTCAGTAATTGTAATTCTAGTCATATTATTTCTTGATATTGTGCCACATGTTCTTCGTGACATTTAATGTTGTGATAAGACAAGAAAATGTGAATATTTTTTCGTTTAATTTATTCGCATTTATGCACGAATTTTTGTGTTTTTTTGTCGTATTTTAGGGGATGTTCATGTGAGAGAGTATTAAACAATCTGGAAGTTGTCTTCTATTATATATCTGAACAATCATTGATTCGCCATAAAGATCACACAAAAGTTCATCGCAATTTCTTCTAGGCAACAACGATCAGTTTGACTGTGCAATACAGCAATGCAACTAAAATATCAATGACAAAGAGCAGTGCCTAAATGAAGCTAATATTTTGGCAATGTTCAAAGTAGTTGAGTCTTCTAGTGTATCCCCTATTATTACAATGGTTCTCAAATCTTACTTTACTTTGGTAGTGGTTGGCAGCTCATTTTCATTATTGCGTTCTTCTTGCTAGAAAATGTTTGTAATTTATTTATATTACCGTTAACATTTGCTAACGTTAACATTCGCTACGTTAAAAAAAAAAAAAAAAACTATTTTCACGACATTTTCACATTTCTGGAGTCTGCCGGCGGGGGGGGGGGGGGGGGAGGAGGTGTTTATAATATCACAAAATAAAGGCCGGTTGTCCAGTGAAGTCGCAGCGAAGTTTCCGAATCTGAGTTTTTATTTCACCCCACATAGAAAAATACTTGTGAACCTATCGGGATCCTAACCCGTGTTCTGTGGGTTTAGAGCCGGACAAGTTATCGATCCCTAGGTAAATGATTAATAATTTACTTGTATACTGCCTCACACTGAACCGCGATAGCACAGTGGTTAGTGAACTGGACTACAAAGGACAAAGGGTAGGGTTCGATCCCAATCGACGGCTTCCGGGTTCACCCAGCCTTAAATGGGTACCGGATTTTTTCTGGGAAAGTAAAGCGGCGCGGACGTAATACCGACCACATTACCCCAAAAATCATGTGCCGAAGGTCTGTAAAATTTATGGTCACTAACACCATATTCCCTATACGCCACTTAGCGTGACGGGAGTAGTAGTGGTGGCTGTGAACTCACCCCAAAAGTGGAATAACATGCACCGAAAGACAATAGATTTGGCACCGACTATATATCTTGCATTGATAATGACTCTTGTTGCTGCAGCATACATGACGTATGAGTAGACACACGGCGACTGTTTTAGGTATACGTGATAAAGCGTTACTAATTTTTTTAGGGGTGGGGGGGAATGGTTGGAATAAGACAACTGTCAATAGTGTAAGACAGTAAAAAAAAGTTAAGTACCCCCGTCAGTAGTAGTGGTGGCTGTGAACTCACCCCAAAAGTGGAATAACATGCACCGAAAGACAATAGATTTGTCACCGACTTTGCACCAAACATGACCAAAACGGTGCTAAAAAAAAAAAAAATTATTTTTTTTTCGAATTCGCGATTTTTTCGAACTTCATTATTTTTTTTGGGGGGGGGGAATTTTTTTTTTTTTTGGGGTTCGTCAGTTTGTCGAAACGGTCTACTGTTACTGAGAGCTTAACTCAGATAAATTCAAAAGATCGTGTGCTAATCGGCTTATTGTCCGGTGATCGTCTCTCGCTGTGTGTTAGATGAAAATATTTGTGAAAGAGTATTTTAAAAGAGTATATTTGTGAAAGTAAAAATTCAGAATTATTTAAAAAATATGTATTTGTGAAAGTAAACTCAGAATTATTAAAAATAAAAAAAAAAAAACAGTCTCCCTTCAGGATTCGAACACGGGTCTACAACGTGACAGGCCAGGCAACATGTAAAAAAAAAATGCTGACAAGCAATAACATTGAAAGGTTAGTTTTGTCGAACGGTCTCCTGTGTTTCTGAGAGCTTAACCGCAGGTAAATTCAATAGAGACTCGGTGCTAATCCGTGTCCGGTGATCGTCGCTCCGTGTCCGGTGATCGCCTCGCTCGTGTTAGAAATTTGTGAAAGAGTATTTTAAAAGAGTATGTGAAAGTGATAAATAAAAAATACGAAATGTTTCAAAACGTTAAGAAATATAGTTAAATGTGATAAAACTGATTTTTAAAAAAGGCGAAATAATAAAAACTATGAAAAAAATAAGTTAACTGTAAATACTGACGGAAAACTGTATGTTAAGTCAAGAAACTGGAATGACATGGCAGCTTTTGTTGACTGGGCTAGTGGTACTTGAGGAATGCTATTGTTAGGAAAAATCGCTTATTATTGTCAAGGAATCGTGGTCATTGATAGGAAAATACGACTAGCGCGCGGGCGGGAACGAGTTGGTTGACACAGGTGTGTTATTGTAGTATCGCTAACATCATGTGCCAGGATAGCGGTTCTTGGGGAAAGATTATTGGTCGTGTGTGTTATCGCTACCAACATCATCATGTGTCGGTTAGTAAGGTGTGCTAATATTAAATAGTGACGCTCGCTCTTTCTCATTCAATGTAAACCAAAACAAAAAATTCTATATTTCACAATTTTATTAATACATCATATATATATATATTACTGTCCGGATGCTGATAATTTTAACCGTCTGGGTTTCCTACACAACCGCCCTCCATTTTGACAAAACCTTGATCAAAGCTGGAATAGGTAATCGAGGACTTGGCTGAAACATCCTGGTCATCCATACTGGCTGCCGGAGCTGTCGTCTGATTAACAAGAGTGAGGTCCCCTTGGTTAACAGAAAAGGGCGTGTAGTTGATGTTAGCATAAGCGTTTTCGAGACTACCTTAACGCCATGTGCCACCCTCAACACCATCCCCTCTCTCTCTCTCTCTCTATCGCATATCCAAGCTAACTCAAGTCAAATAAAAATCATCACCAAGCCACACAAATTGACACATCATCATCATGTGCCACCCTCAACACTATCATCATCATCATCCACCCTCATCACCCCTTCCTATCATCATCATGTGCCACCCTCAACACTATCATCATCATCATCCACCCTCATCACCCCTTCCTATCATCATCATGTGCCACCCTCAACACCATCCTCTCTCTCTCTCTCTCTCTCTCTATCACATATCCAAGCTAACTCAAGTCAAATAAAAATCATCACCAAGCCACACAAATTGACACATCATCATCATGTGCCACCCTCAACACCATCCTCTCTCTCTCTCTCTCTCTCTCTCTCTCTCTCTCTCTATCGCATATCCAAGCTAACTCAAGTCAAATAAAAATCATCACCAAGCCACACAAATTGACACATCATCATCATGTGCCACCCTCAACACTATCATCATCATCATCCACCCTCATCACCCCTTCCTATCATCATCATGTGCCACCCTCAACACCATCCTCTCTCTCTCTCTCTCTCTCTCTCTCTCTATCACATATCCAAGCTAACTCAAGTCAAATAAAAAATCATCACCAAGCCACACAAATTGACACATCATCATCATGTGCCACCCTCAACACCATCTCTCTCTCTCTCTCTCTCTCTCTCTCTCTCTCTCTCTATCGCATATCCAAGCTAACTCAAGTCAAATAAAAATCATCACCAAGCCACACAAATTGACACATCATCATCATGTGCCACCCTCAACACTATCATCATCATCATCCACCCTCATCACCCCTTCCTATCATCATCATGTGCCACCCTCAACACCATCCTCTCTCTCTCTCTCTCTCTATCACATATCCAAGCTAACTCAAGTCAAATAAAAATCATCATCATGTGCCACCCTCAACACCATCATCCCTTCATGTCCTATCATCATCATGTGCCACCCTCAACACTAGCATCATGTGCCACCCTCAACACTAGCATCATGTGCCTCAACACTATCATCTTGTGCCTCAACATCACCCTTCAAGTCCTATCATCATCATGTGCCACCCTCAACACCATCATCAGCCCTTCAGGTCCTAGCATCAAACCACACAAAGTATCAACCAGCGAAATTCTCTCTCTCTCTCTCTCTCTCTGTCTCTCTCACATTCATGGTAAACCAAAACAAAATAAATCACTAAGATTTTACCACCATAACACACAAATTTAGGGTCATATTAAAAAAAGTCGACCTTAAAACCATACAAATCTACTCCCATACTCATAAAAGTTAGACACATCAAACAGATAATTACTTCCAAACTCCAAAAAAAAAAGTTAGACCAAATCACGCCTCGATCGTTCTCTAACATTCCCTCGATCGTTCTTTAACATTGCCTCCAGCGTTCTTTAACATTGCCTCCAGCGTTCTCTAACATTGCCTCCAGCGTTCTGTAACATTGCCTCGATCGTTCTTTAACATTGCCTCCAGCGTTCTCTAACATTGCCTCGATCGTTCTTTAACATTGCCTCCAGCGTTCTTTAACATTGCCTCCAGCGTTCTGTAACATTGCCTCGATCGTTCTTTAACATTGCCTCCAGCGTTCTCTAACATTCCCTCGATCGTTCGTTAACATTGCCTCCATCGTTCTTTAACACTGCCTCCAGCGTTCTCTAACATTCCCTTGCTCGTTCTCTAACATTTTCATTAGTTGGAGTCTTTGTGTTGCCTTCTTAGTGAGATTCTCTACGTGTTTCTTCAGGCTCAATTGTCAGTCTAGTTGTATTCCTAAAAAATCTACTTCCATACTGATACTAGTTAGACACAATGATCAGATAGTTACATCCAAATCGCAAACATTTTACCCCAGAACACAAAAATTTAGGGTCATACTAAAAAAGTCGACCTAAAAATCCCAAAGGGCAGAAACTTAGGAGGCAAGGGCAGAAACCTAGGAGACAAGGGCAGAAACCTAGGAGGCGAGGGCAGAAACCAAAGAGGCAAGGTCAGAAATCTAGGAAGTTGTGTTAGAAAACAAGGAGGGAAGGTCAGAAACCTAGGAGGCATGGTCAGAAATCTAGGAAGCTGTGTTAGAAAACAAGGAGGGAAGGTCAGAAAGGACATGCTCACCTATCGGAACTTTTGTCCCTCATATGCTATTTAAAAAGTTGTCTTCGTCAATTTAGGGAAGGTCAGAAAACTAGGAAGCAAAGGCTGAAAACAAGGAGGGAAGGTCAGAAACCTAGGAAGCAAAGGCTGAAAACAAGGAGGGGAGGTCAGAAATCTAGGAAGCTGTGTTAGAAAACAAGGAGGGAAGGTCAGAAACCTAGGAGGCATGGTCAGAAATCTAGGAAGCTGTGTTAGAAAACAAGTAGGCAAGGTGAGAAAACAAGGAGGGAAGGTCAGAAATCTAAGAGGCGAGGGCAGAAACCTAGGAGACAAGGGCAGAAACCTAGGAAGCAAAGGCTGAAAACAAGGAGGCATGGTCAGAAATCTAGGAAGCTGTGTTAGAAAACAAGGAGGGAAGGTCAGACATTTTCATTATTTGGAGTCTTTGTATTACCTTCTTAGTGAGATTCTCTACGTGTTTCTTCAAAAAGCTACTCTCATTCTCATACTAGTTAGACACATCGAACCGTTCGTTATTTCTAAACCCCAAAAAAAAGTTTGGCCAAATCACTAACAATTTACCCACAGAACAAAATAAATATAGACTCATATTAAAAAAGTCGACCTCAAAACCATAAAAATCTACTCCCACACTCATCTAAAAGTTACACCAAAACCGCACGAGATTTGCACCGTGCAAAAACATGCACAAGTTTGACACGCGCACCAGTTTGGCACAATGCACATTCGTAAAAGGGCGTAACAATCAGCATTCGTAAGGGGCGTAACAATCATAAAAGTGATTTTTAAGTAAATTTTTTTTTTTGGTATGGGGATGTCTATTGGTGCATTGTGCCAAACTGGTGCGCGTGTCAAACTTGTGCATGTTTTTGCACGGTGCAAATCTCGTGCGGTTTTGGTGTAACTTTTAGATGAGTGTGGGAGTAGATTTTTATGGTTTTGAGGTCGACTTTTTTAATATGAGTCTATATTTATTTTGTTCTGTGGGTAAATTGTTAGTGATTTGGCCAAACTTTTTTTTGGGGTTTAGAAATAACGAACGGTTCGATGTGTCTAACTAGTATGAGAATGAGAGTAGCTTTTTGAAGAAACACGTAGAGAATATCACTAAGAAGGTAATACAAAGACTCCAAATAATGAAAATGTCTGACCTTCCCTCCTTGTTTTCTAACACAGCTTCCTAGATTTCTGACCATGCCTCCTTGTTTTCAGCCTTTGCTTCCTAGGTTTCTGCCCTTGTCTCCTAGGTTTCTGCCCTCGCCTCTTAGATTTCTGACCTTCCCTTCTTGTTTTCTCACCTTGCCTACTTGTTTTCTAACACAGCTTCCTAGATTTCTGACCATGCCTCCTAGGTTTCTGACCTTCCCTCCTTGTTTTCTAACACAGCTTCCTAGATTTCTGACCTCCCCTCCTTGTTTTCAGCCTTTGCTTCCTAGGTTTCTGACCTTCCCTCCTTGTTTTCAGCCTTTGCTTCCTAGTTTTCTGACCTTCCCTAAATTGACGAAGACAACTTTTGAAATAGCATATGAGGGACAAAAGTTCCGATAGGTGAGCATGTCCTTTCTGACCTTCCCTCCTTGTTTTCTAACACAGCTTCCTAGATTTCTGACCATGCCTCCTAGGTTTCTGACCTTCCCTCCTTGTTTTCTAACACAACTTCCTAGATTTCTGACCTTGCCTCTTTGGTTTCTGCCCTCGCCTCCTAGGTTTCTGCCCTTGTCTCCTAGGTTTCTGCCCTTGCCTCCTAAGTTTCTGCCCTTTGGGATTTTTAGGTCGACTTTTTTAGTATGACCCTAAATTTTTGTGTTCTGGGGTAAAATGTTTGCGATTTGGATGTAACTATCTGATCATTGTGTCTAACTAGTATCAGTATGGAAGTAGATTTTTTAGGAATACAACTAGACTGACAATTGAGCCTGAAGAAACACGTAGAGAATCTCACTAAGAAGGCAACACAAAGACTCCAACTAATGAAAATGTTAGAGAACGAGCAAGGGAATGTTAGAGAACGCTGGAGGCAGTGTTAAAGAACGATGGAGGCAATGTTAACGAACGATCGAGGGAATGTTAGAGAACGCTGGAGGCAATGTTAAAGAACGATCGAGGCAATGTTACAGAACGCTGGAGGCAATGTTAAAGAACGCTGGAGGCAATGTTAAAGAACGATCGAGGCAATGTTAGAGAACGCTGGAGGCAATGTTAAAGAACGATCGAGGCGTGATTTGGTCTAACTTTTTTTTTTGGAGTTTGGAAGTAATTATCTGTTTGATGTGTCTAACTTTTATGAGTATGGGAGTAGATTTGTATGGTTTTAAGGTCGACTTTTTTTAATATGACCCTAAATTTGTGTGTTATGGTGGTAAAATCTTAGTGATTTATTTTGTTTTGGTTTACCATGAATGTGAGAGAGACAGAGAGACAGAGAGAGAGAGAGAGAGAGAGAATTTCGCTGGTTGATACTTTGTGTGGTTTGATGCTAGGACCTGAAGGGCTGATGATGGTGTTGAGGGTGGCACATGATGATGATAGGACTTGAAGGGTGATGTTGAGGCACAAGATGATAGTGTTGAGGCACATGATGCTAGTGTTGAGGGTGGCACATGATGCTAGTGTTGAGGGTGGCACATGATGATGATAGGACATGAAGGGATGATGGTGTTGAGGGTGGCACATGATGATGATTTTTATTTGACTTGAGTTAGCTTGGATATGTGATAGAGAGAGAGAGAGAGAGAGGATGGTGTTGAGGGTGGCACATGATGATGATAGGAAGGGGTGATGAGGGTGGATGATGATGATGATAGTGTTGAGGGTGGCACATGATGATGATGTGTCAATTTGTGTGGCTTGGTGATGATTTTTATTTGACTTGAGTTAGCTTGGATATGCGATAGAGAGAGAGAGAGAGAGAGAGGATGGTGTTGAGGGTGGCACATGATGATGATGTGTCAATTTGTGTGGCTTGGTGATGATTTTTTATTTGACTTGAGTTAGCTTGGATATGTGATAGAGAGAGAGAGAGAGAGAGAGAGAGAGAGGATGGTGTTGAGGGTGGCACATGATGATGATAGGAAGGGGTGATGAGGGTGGATGATGATGATGATAGTGTTGAGGGTGGCACATGATGATGATGTGTCAATTTGTGTGGCTTGGTGATGATTTTTATTTGACTTGAGTTAGCTTGGATATGCGATAGAGAGAGAGAGAGAGAGAGAGAGAGAGAGGATGGTGTTGAGGGTGGCACATGATGATGATGTGTCAATTTGTGTGGCTTGGTGATGATTTTTATTTGACTTGAGTTAGCTTGGATATGTGATAGAGAGAGAGAGAGAGAGAGGATGGTGTTGAGGGTGGCACATGATGATGATAGGAAGGGGTGATGAGGGTGGATGATGATGATGATAGTGTTGAGGGTGGCACATGATGATGATAGGAAGGGGTGATGAGGGTGGATGATGATGATGATAGTGTTGAGGGTGGCACATGATGATGATGTGTCAATTTGTGTGGCTTGGTGATGATTTTTATTTGACTTGAGTTAGCTTGGATATGCGATAGAGAGAGAGAGAGAGTGGATGGTGTTGAGGGTGGCACATGGCGTTAAGGTAGTCTCGAAAACGCTTATGCTAACATCAACTACACGCCCTTTTCTGTTAACCAAGGGGGCCTCACTCTTGTTAATCAGACGACAGCTCCGGCAGCCAGTATGGATGACCAGGATGTTTCAGCCAAGTCCTCGATTACCTATTCCAGCTTTGATCAAGGTTTTGTCAAAATGGAGGGCGGTTGTGTAGGAAACCCAGACGGTTAAAATTATCAGCATCCGGACAGTAATATATATATGATGTATTAATAAAATTGTGAAATATAGAATTTTTTGTTTTGGTTTACATTGAATGAGAAAGAGCGAGCGTCACTATTTAATATTAGCACACCTTACTAACCGACACATGATGATGTTGGTAGCGATAACACACACGACCAATAATCTTTCCCAAGAACCGCTATCCTGGCACATGATGTTAGCGATACTACAATAACACACCTGTGTCAACCAACTCGTTCCCGCCCGCGCGCTAGTCGTATTTTCCTATCAATGACCACGATTCCTTGACAATAATAAGCGATTTTTCCTAACAATAGCATTCCTCAAGTACCACTAGCCCAGTCAACAAAAGCTGCCATGTCATTCCAGTTTCTTGACTTAACATACAGTTTTCCGTCAGTATTTACAGTTAACTTATTTTTTTCATAGTTTTTATTATTTCGCCTTTTTAAAAATCAGTTTTATCACATTTAACTATATTTCTTAACGTTTTGAAACATTTCGTATTTTTTATTTATCACTTTCACATACTCTTTTAAAATACTCTTTCACAAATTTCTAACACGAGCGAGGCGATCACCGGACACGGAGCGACGATCACCGGACACGGATTAGCACCGAGTCTCTATTGAATTTACCTGCGGTTAAGCTCTCAGAAACACAGGAGACCGTTCGACAAAACTAACCTTTCAATGTTATTGCTTGTCAGCATTTTTTTTTTTACATGTTGCCTGGCCTGTCACGTAGTAGACCCGTGTTCGAATCCTGAAGGGAGACTGTTTTTTTATTTTTATTTTTAATAATTCTGAGTTTACTTTCACAAATACATATTTTTTAAATAATTCTGAATTTTTACTTTCACAAATATACTCTTTTAAAATACTCTTTCACAAATATTTTCATCTAACACACAGCGAGAGACGATCACCGGACAATAAGCCGATTAGCACACGATCTTTTGAATTTACCTGAGTTAAGCTCTCAGTAACAGTAGACCGTTTCGACAAACTGACGAACCCCAAAAAAAAAAAATTCCCCCCAAAAAAAAATAATGAAGTTCGAAAAAATCGCGAATTCGAAAAAAAAAATAATTTTTTTTTTTTTTTTTTTTGCACCGTTTTGGTGCATGTTTGGTGCAAAGTCGGTGCCAAATCTATTGTCTTTCGGTGCATGTTATTCCACTTTTGGGGTGAGTTCACAGCCACCACTACTACTGACGGGGGTACTTAACTTTTTTTTTTACTGTCTTACACTATTGACAGTTGTCTTATTCCAACCATTCCCCCCCCCCCCACCCCTAAAAAAATTAGTAACGCTTTATCACGTATACCTAAAACAGTCGCCGTGTGTCTACTCATACGTCATGTATGCTGCAGCAACAAGAGTCATTATCAATGCAAGATATATAATTTCAATACATTGTTCAAATGGAATAGCAGAAAAACTATGTGTTCCATGTTTGATGAAATCTGTAACAATTATGGAGCAGAAAAAACAGCCATAGAAACAGCAGTGCATGATTTGAATACCATATTTAATAGCATGGCATCAAAGAAAAGAAATACAGACATCTTTACTGATTCCAAATAAGCAATTCAGGCTCTGTGAAGTAACATAAATAAACCAGAACTCACACAGATCATCATAGATAATTTCATTAACACGATATAAGGTTAGTAATGTAGTGGATCCCAGGACTCTATAATACACCAAGAAATGTTAGGGCAAATACATTAGCTAAGAGAGGATCCAGACAAACAGTTTCACAATGCCATCTATCGCTATAATGACAGCCAAACATCATTAAAAAGTGGCTTAATGGATAGGCCATTGCAAAAACAGGGAGAGAACTTTTAAAATACACCACGAGACTAAATCCCCACATTAATAACCTAAACACGAGAGACCAAACCACGATCTGACTGACAACTGGTCACATACCACTGAATAACCACATCAATAGAATACAACTAAACCAAACTCCAGCATGCCCGCTCTCTGAACACCCACATGAAACTAGAACATCGCCTTTTTGATTGTGCAAATGCAATCTATACCAAAGCAACGTTACACAATCAAAGACCCGATAAGTGGAACACCTTGTACGGAACTAAAATCTATCTTAGCGATCAACAAAAAATCAACATGTTTCGGGCACATCATAAGAAGAAGAAAGTTGGAATACTTCCTTACAACTGACAAAATACAGGGAAAGGGAGATCGCGGACGACAGAGAGAGAGAAAATATTAGATGGCTTGGTGTCATGGCACAGAAAGCAGTCAACAACAGAATTGATACGATGCGCGATGGATAGAAGATTGTGGAAGGACATGATCGCCTACGCCAAACAGTGTGGCAAATGATGATGATGGCGATGATGTACGGAACTACCAGGAAACTCAGAAATACCTGCAGTTGTTATCATACGACATTGGATCGAAGGGCGCCAGCTCACAGGCCGCTAAATCTATAACAACACACTCGTGCATCCCCTCCCCACCCCCGTGTGGGAATCACTCATTTATAATAATCAAACAATGAACATTAACAGTATTTTTAAGGTTTAATTTGACTTGCAAAACGGGAAAGCGAACTGGAAATATGAAAGAGTGAAGCTCACAATGTATATGATAATATTGAAACTGTAGCGACAGTTAGACGGTAGAATTACTCATAATATATAATATTGCAACATTATTTAGTGATTTGATCTCTGTGCACTACTAAAACGCAACATATGTAGGCGATGTAGCCTTCATTCTTGCAACAAGCCAGCCCCATCTCATCGAATCAAGTACACATTAATATGTAAATGTAGATCAGCTGGAGAGTGCTCGGCAGGGAACGAACCAGAAGGTTGGATCACGAAGCCGGTGCGCTAGCGATTGTTATGTTAAAGGTGGAATTCTTCTTTATTAATGATAAAGAATATCATTGGGTATGCACCCTTTCTCTTGGAGCCGCGATAGCTCAGTGGTTAGTGAACTGAACTACAAAGGACAATAGGTAGGGTTCGATCCCAACCGACGGCTGCCGGGTTCACCAAGCCTTAAATGGGTACCGGATTTTTTCTGGGAAAGTAAAGCGGCACGGGCGTAATACCGACCACATTACCCTAAAAATTATGTGCTGAAGGTGTGTAAAATATATGGTCACTAACACCAGATTCCCTATACGCCACTTGGCGTGAAGGGGGCTCTTTAGTTTACTTTTTACCCTTCCTCTTCATTGTCTGTCCTTAAATAAACATTAAATAGACGTAGATGTATTGTGATTGCGCCATGCTGAGTAAGCTTGTTGGTCGGTCTACAACATGGTGTATTTGTGTACTTGTGTGTGTATTTGTGTGTGTCTTTTTATAATTCTTTTTTTTTTTTGAGGGGGGGGGGGGGGTTGGCGGGATGAGTGGTGTATTGGTTTGCTTCCCTCTAGCTTGGCCAGACTAATTAGTCTGTTATTAGAGCCACCGCGGTGATGTGATGTAGGCTCATGATCAGATATTACCGATGAGCTTAAAGGAAGCAGTCAGCTTTCAGAAGGCTCACACACTTTCGCGGTAATGCAACTAAAATATCAGTGACAAAGAGCAGTGCCTAAAGTAAGCAAATATTCTGGCAACGTACTGTCGTTGAACACAATTGAGCTGTTATGGCGAATTCACTCATCTTACAGTGGTCCCCAAATCTGGCTTCACTTTGGTACAGGTTGGCAGTTCTAGTTCAGCTCAAATTCGGATTTTCAAATTGGGCATTCGATCTATCTATGTGTTGTTTGTTATCTCTATCAAGCACCTATTTTGTTATCTCTATCAAGCACCTATTTTGTTATCTCTATCAAGCACCTATTTTGTTATCTCTATCAAGCACCTATTTTGTTATCTCTATCAAGCACCTATTTTGTTATCTCTATCAAGCACCTATTTTGTTATCTTTATCAAGCACCTATTTTGTTATCTCTATCAAGCACCTATTTTCGCAGGTTGTGATGTCATGTATGCGGCTTCATCAATGCTGACCAACATCACCCATTTCCTTCACGTCTGTTAATCCTCATCAATGTCAATGCTGACCAGCATCACTCATTCCCTTCACATCTGTTAATCCTCATCAATGTCAATGCTGACCAGCATCACCCATTTCCTTCACGTCTGTTAATCCTCATCAATGTCAATGCTGACCAGCATCACTCATTCCCTTCACATCTGTTAATCCTCATCAGTGTCAATGCTAACCAGCATCACCCATTCCCTTCACATATGTTAATCCTCATCAGTGATACGTGTCGTTGATGCCTTTCAGTTGCTAGAAATGGGAGTAAAGAATTGTGGCGCTGCATCCTGCCAGACATGTCGTAGGAGACGACTAAGGAGACTTCAGCTACAGACATTATTAACTATAGGTGGCTGTGGTTGAGTATGAGACTGGCTGCCCCTAGAAAATCAGCAACAAAATTGTCACACACATAGCAGGTCAAAAATAAAGGAGAAAACAATGTAGTTTCATCATCCAGTCAAAAATAAAGGGGAAAACAATGCACTTTCATCATCCAGTCACAAATAGAGGGGAAAACAATGCACCTTCATCATCCAGTAACAAATAAAGGGGAAAACAATGCACTTTCATCATCCAGTCACAAATAAAGGGGAAAACAATGCACTTTCATCATCCAGTCACAAATAAAGGGGAAAACAATGTACTTACATCATCAATTCACAAATAAAGGGGAAAACAATGTACTTACATCATCAATTCACAAATAAAGGGGAAAACAATGGATTTTCTAAGCGATCTCATTTTGTGAGATATATGACACTGCAGAAATCTACTGAGAGTTATTATTAAACGAAATGCCTTGTTTTGGAATCACAGTGGAAGGAGACAAAGGGAGAAGCTGAATTAGATTTGCAGAAATCACTGAAACAGATGTAGAAACAAATATAATGAAGCATGGGGAAATTATATGAGAATAGCACCAAACAGATCGGCTTGGAAAGTGTGTCTGTTCCACGGGAAATTGAGAGGTAGTGGTAATAGTAGTTGTACTCGTAGTAGTATTAGTAGTAGCAGTTGTTGTTGTAGTAGTGGTGGTGGTAGTAGTAGTAGTAGTAGCGGTTGTGGTAGTGGTAGTTGTAGTGATAGTAGTAGTAGTAGTATTTTTGTGTTGTGTAGTAGTAGTAGTAGTAATAGTAGTAGTAGTAGTAATAGCGGTAGTAATATTAGTCGTAGTAGTAGTATTAGTAGTAAAAGAGATAGTAGTAGTAGTAGTAGTAATAATAGTGGTGGTAGTAGTAGTAGAAGTAGTAGTAGTAGTAGTAGTAATAATAATAGTGGTGGTAGTAGTAGTAGAAGTAGTAGTAGTAGTAGTAATAATAATAGTGGTGGTAGTAGTAGTAATAGTAGTAGTAGTAGTAATAATAATAGTGGTGGTAGTAGTAGTAGTAGTAGAAGTAGTAGTAGTAGTAGTAGTAGTAGTAGTAGTAGTAGTAGTTGTAGAAGTAGTAGTTGTAGAAGTAGTAGTTGTAGAAGTAGTAGTAGTAATAATAATAGTGGTGGTAGTAGTAGTAATAGTAGTAGTAGTAGTAATAATAATAGTGGTGGTAGTAGTAGTAGTAGTAGTAGTAGGAGTAGTAGTAGTAGTAGTTGTAGAAGTAGTAGTTGTAGAAGTAGTAGTAGATAAAAAGGAAGTAGAAGATAGTGATATATAAACTGTATTTTAGTCGTTAACATTACAATGAACAGGCATTGAAGCAATAAAAATACTTGTAGCAACGGGGGTGCGGTGTCTCCGACAAAATTAATCTCAATACCACGAAAAGATGAGTAATGAAATGAGGCATTGCAAGAAGCTCATATAAAGAAAGTAATACTAGTCTGCGTTGAAAAGAAATGCGGCATAATCTAATAGCAATCCAAAAGCGTAAAAAAGGATATTGCGAAATCCATATTTGTTAATGGAAGAAGAAAAGAAAAAACGTTGAGTTCAATGTAAAGCCAGTTCTGTTATATGGAACTGAATTTTGGACAATGAAACATCTGATAAGAAAATCTTTGGAAATATAAAATCTGACTTTACTTAGAAATATTGAATACTCCTTGAGTGGTGAGAGGAGTTACAAGAATGATGTGAAAGAAAGGGCGTCAAACAGAAAGCCTATAAACAACATCAGGAAGAAACATTTGTACTGTTTTTGGCTATGTAGAAATAAGGCAAGAACTATAATATATTGTTGTAACCGGAACAATCAAAGGAGCATGTGATGGTGGGAAACAGAAAGAAACTGTACCAGTTTGGCCGATAATGGTTTGGTAGGAAAACAACAGAATTTTTACATTTAGAAATAGAAAGTTGTAAAGAGTGATCTAGGCCAGCATCACGAGTGATCTAGGCCAGCATCACGCTACGTGAGAATAACGATAATAATCTATAGATGATTGTATTGATCGTGAGAATAACGATAATACTCTATAGATGATTATATTAATCGTGAGAATAACGATAATACTCTATAGATGATTGTATTGATCGTGAGAATAACGATAATACTCTATAGATGATTGTATTAATCGTGAGAATAACGATAATACTCTATAGATGATTGTATTCATCGTGAGAATAACGATAATACTCTATAGATGATTGTATTCATCATGAGAATAACGATAATAATCCATAGATGATTGTATTCATCGTGAGAATAACGATAATACTCTATAGATGATTGTATTCATCGTGAGAATAACGATAATACTCTATAGATGATTGTATTGATCGTGAGAATAACGATAATACTCAATAGATGATTGTATTCATCGTGAGAATAACGATACTACTCTATAGATGATTGTATTGATCGTGAGAATAACGATAATACTTTATAGATAATTGTATTCATCGTGAGAATAACGATAATAATCTATAGATGATTGTATTCATAATTTCATTAGTTCCATAACCTTGACTGTTTCTGACGCACTCTTGGTGATGTCTTCCACAATTGTTCCGATCTTCGTGAACTAGAGTTGCCTTCTGAAATGTGACGACGGTTTCTCCTGTCCTTTTTCAGATGTTGTTTCCCCATTGTTTTCACTGTCATCCCATGCCTTCTTTAACCCGATACTGTGACCTGGTAAAATGGTCATAGCAAGGCCTGTAGATCTTGTATCATGTCTGTACCATTTCCGTTTTCTCTTTTCTATCTATCTATCTATTGACATTTCGAGCCGTAGCCGGCCCATAGGGCGTAAACCAAGATACACCTTCTCCTATCTGAATTTTTGTTCTAGCAGTTTTCTTTTAAAGATATTGTATCAAATCTCGCCATCTGTCTCTGTTCTGTGCAAGCAGCTCTATCTCATTGAGGGAGCCGAATCCTGCTGCTCTTGCCTCTCTCATCAATGTTCTTCTCAGTGTCTCCCCGGGTCTTCCTCTTTTTCTCTTACCTGTTGTTTCCCATATGAGGGCTTGCTTTGCTATTCGGTTATTATCTCTTCTCATCACATGTCCAACATATGACCATCGTCTGTTCTTTATTACTGAAGATATTAGTTGTTGATTGGTGATTTCTCTAATTTCCTCTTGAATTCGTTCCATGCTATACCAAGTATTTTCCTTAGACATTTATTTTCGTATGCGTTCAACTTTGTTTCTATATCTCTTGTTGTTTTCCAGCTTTCACACGCATACGTAAGGGTTGATAGTACATTTGATTTGAATAGCCTAAGTTTTGTGTTTGTGCTGATTAGTTTTGATTTCCACAACTTTTCAAGGCTTCTGAAAGGCTTTAGCCATTCTGATTCTAATTTCTTTACTTGTATCCCCTTCTCGATCAATGTGACTTCCAAGATAGATAAAGTGATCGATCTCTTCCACTGGTTTGTTTTCCATGTATATTTTGTCATCTGTTAGAATTAAGCTTTTCATGACTTTAGTCTTTTCATGATGAACTCAAGTCCAATTTTGCAGGCTATTGATGATAGTTCATTTGTGTTTTCCTGCATCGTTTTTATCTGGCTGCTGATGAGAACTATGTCATCAGCAAAGTCGAGGTCCTCCAAATGGTCTCCTTGTATCCATTCGATGCCTTTATTACCAGTGCAGCATTTCTTCATTATGAAGTCCATAACAATTCCAAATAACAAGGGCGATAAAATACATCCCTGTTTAACTCCAGTTTCTATTGGGAAACATTCGCTCAGTCCTTCCTCTGTTCGAACTGCACATATGTAACCATCATACATGTCTTTGACAATATTTATGATTTTTGATGGCAAGCCATATTGCTTCAGAATTTTCCACAAAGAATCTCTATGAATACTATCAAATGCTTTTTTGAAGTCGATGAAGTTTCTCTTTTACCGTTGACAATACGTTTTATAAGACATCCGCTAGATGTTTCCAGGCCATCACATCCCGAGAGCCTGTATTCTTCGATCGAAACAAGCAGTGATTATTTTTATTTCGTAGGCGTCGTATAGGAATACAGATCCCACTGCTGTTCGTAACAGTGTTCTAAGAAAGATAGTTTTGCTTTTCCATTTATTGTTTAGTCTTGTCATGGCTGTCCTTTTCTGTACATTTCTAGCTAACACTCCTGGTTTAGAGCCTTCGACGGTGATATTGGAGCCATATATTCGAACTGGTTTGTGATTTCTATTTCCATGGCCTAGGTCTTGTTGGGAGCCGCGAGAGCTCAGTGGTTAGTGAACTGGACTACAAAGGACAAGAGGTAGGGTTTGATCCCAACCGAAGCCTTCCGGTTCACCAGCCTTTAATGGGTACCGGATTTTTTTCTGGGAAAGTAAAGCGGCACGGGTGTAATACCGACCACGTTACCCCAAAAATCATGTGTTGAAGGTCTGTAAAATGTATGGTCACTAACACCATATTCCCTATACGCCACTTGACGTGATGGGGGTACTTTACTTTTTTTTACTAGGTCTTGTTGATCATAAGTTTTGCTTTTGTCGAC
Source organism: Megaustenia siamemsis (assembly GCA_032433765.1). Lineage (NCBI taxonomy): Eukaryota > Metazoa > Mollusca > Gastropoda > Stylommatophora > Ariophantidae > Megaustenia > Megaustenia siamemsis. The sequence goes on from JAVIAB010000092.1 coordinate 131,378,154, forward strand.
ATTGATCTACATTCTATATTCTTTGATACTTTATATCGACCCTCAACTAGGTTCTCGAGCTCCCATACATCAGTTGTTCTATATCATCTACAAATCTGGTGGGATTTTTATTTCTGATTTCTCTCTACGGCAACCACCCCTGGTCTCAGTAGCGAGGCCCGGCTTGAAACGTCAATTACTCATGAGCGGACAAAATATGAGTACCTCCGAAGAGGGAAGAGAGTTATCTGCCTGTGCTGCGAGGGACCCCTGTGCACATAGCTGCCAGAGAAAAACGGATTAACACGCAAATTTCAGTTCCTAGTCTCTAGGGACTTCAGGTAAAAGCTGACGAACGTAAATAAAGTAAAAAATATTCTGCAAATGGAAGATTGTAATTATTTTGCTCTGATACTGATGGTTCTGATGTATATTTCGAGGGTGTCTGTCGTAACTCTTTGAAGAAACATGTCACTGGAGATAACAAGCAGACCTGTCTGACTCCAACGGTCGTCGAAAACCATTTGTCTAACATACCAATTATAATCAGTGCACTCCCGGAATGTTGATTCAGCTGTTTGATGATTGTCATCGATCTGTTCATGGCTGCAAACAGCACTGTAATCCACACTCTGTCCAACACTTCTTTTTTTAAGTCAACAGATACGTTTTACAGGTTTTATTCACGTTGATGATACTTTTCTGAGAGTACACGCAGTTTTATTATATGCTCTACTGTACTTGTCCCTGTTCGAAAAACAGATTATTCTTCAGTCAGCTATAGTATGACATACTTGCTTATGTTTGAGGGCCTCGGTAGCCTAGTTGGGAGTATCGGTAGCCTAGTTGGGTGCCTCAGAGGCTAGTTGGGGGCCTAGATAGTCTAGTTGGGGGCCTAGATAGCCTAGTTGGGGGCCTAGATAGCCTAGTTGGGGGCCTAGATAGCCTAGTTGGGGGCCTAGATAGCCTAGTTGGCGGCCTCGGTAGCCTAGTTGGCGGCCTCGGTAGCCTAGTTGGGGGCCTAGATAGCCTAGTTGGGGGCCTAGATAGCCTAGTTGGCGGCCTCGGTAGCCTAGTTGGGGCCTAGATAGCCTAGTTGGGGGCCTAGATAGCCTAGTTGGGGGCCTAGATAGCCTAGTTGGCGGCCTCGGTAGCCTAGTTGGGAGCCTAGATAGCCTAGTTGGGGGCCTAGATAGCCTAGTCGGGGGCCTAGATAGCCTAGTTGGGGGCCTAGATAGCCTAGTTGGCGGCCTCGGTAGCCTAGTTGGCGGCCTCGGTAGCCTAGTTGGGAAAACCACCTGACTGGACTATCGACGTTCGGACAACCCGTGTTCGATTCCCACTGGGAGCAGTGTGAGTTGTACTCGTGGTTGGAAAAAAAAATACCCCCACGGTCGACTCAGCCGTTGGCAGAAATGGGTACCAGGGTATTACCCTGGGAAGGTGAGGAATGTCGCCTCGCATGGTGAGTTTCGATGCTTGAAGCGACACTATCCAGAAATATCCGAACATTTTCTGGATAGGCGGCCGAGCACATATGGGTGGAAACTCGCGTGCTAAGACGCCGGTTCAAGTCTCGTACTTTACGTACTTTAATTTTACTTGCGTATTCAGACTAATGAGGATTATTGTTAGCGTAACTGTTTGCATGAGTGACTGACCGATGGTATTGACAGTACAAAGTTGTAACTTTTCCTTAGGAATAAAGTCGTTAGTGACTGTGCCCAGAATGTAGGCCAGACTTTTGTCTGTCAAGTTTTATTGCAGACATTGGTTACGCCTTTGATCATGTGTTCACCGCCATCTTGTTTAAGCTCACCTGGTATGTCGTGAAGGGTAGCCGCTTTTCTCATCTACTTATTAGGACGGTAGTTGTTGATATTTTTTTCTCTTTTAATTCAAGACCGGATATCTTTCTTGATTACTAGCTGGGGAAAGTTCAGTACCTCTAGGCCCACAGTGACTTGTGATGGCAGACTTCGGATAAGTGTTCTGTCAGCGTTTGATAATAAATTTATTATCATTTAAGCATTTACCTGTTTTTGATAATATATGTATTATCGGTTAAGCATTTACCTGTCTTTGATAATATATGTATTATCGGTTAAGCATTTACCTGTCTTTGATAATATATGTATTATCGGTTAAGCATTTACCTGTCTTTGATAATATATGTATTATCGGTTAAGCATTTACCTGTCTTTGATAATATATGTATTATCGGTTAAGCATTTACCTGTCTTTTATAATATGTGTATTATCGGTTAAGAATTTACCTGTCTTTGATAATATGGCTGTTTATCGTTGATTTCTTCTCTACAAGGTTGTTGGTTATCTTTTAACTTTTTAAACTGCTTTTTGAGCTATGTTAATAGGCAAAGTGGGCCCAAAGCCCTGACCGGCATACCCCCAATCCACGGAAACCCCTCTTTCCCCCCCCCCCCCCTTTGTTAGAAGGAAAACTCCTACTTCAAACCAAGATCCAGCCTGTCGAACGCGGAGTGTGTCAGTCACAGCGCAGGTTCACAGGAAAAATCAGGACTCACAGCAGTGCCGGCCATGCGACCTGCTCATCTTGTGTCATGATGTAGTTCTTACGCCTCCAGCATGATAGAGTATAATCGAAAGATTTAACGATCAGGAAGAAGAAAAGAGAAGGAGAAGAAGAGCTGTTGTTCTCTGTGTCTTGGCATTGTCCAGTTATCCAGTCTTCTTCAGCTTCTTTCATGTTTTGACCAATCGCCTGTTTTCTGTCCGAACTTTTTCATTTCTTTTAAATGTCTTCAACTTTCTTCTTTCATTGCACACATTAAGTATATCTGCTGTTACGCAAGGTTTCTTGGTAAAGGAAACGTCTGCCCTGCAATTCTGTTTCTGTTCCAATAATGGCGGAGTTTAATACACAAATATTATTTTGAGATATCAGATTCTTCCATTAGGACTGTCAACGAAGTAGTTGTACCTGCTATCAAGGCCTTGAATATTTCCGCAATTTCCGAGTCTTTTACTTTCACGACATCACATTGTAGCCTAGTGGTGACCTACTTAATGATCCATTTTAGATGTAATCGAAGAGTCATCAATACCAGGTCATGGTCACTACCTAATGTCTGCCTCCAAAAGGCTGTCGTTTTTGCGATACTAAAATTAAACCATTTGTGGACCTTTATGTAATCCATCTGGTTGTGATATTCTTTATATGGGTTGTAAAGTAAAGTACCCCATCAAGCCAAGTGGCGTATAGGGAAATATGGTGTTAGTGACCATAAATTTTACAGACCTTCATCACATGATTTTTGGGGTAATGTGGTCGGTATTACGCCCGTGCCGCTTACTTTCCCAGAAAAAAATCCGGTACCCATTAAAGGCTGGGTGAACCGGTGGCCGTCGGTTGGGATCGATCTCTACCTCTTGTCCTTTGTAGTCCAGTTCACTAACCACTGAGCTATCGCGGTTAAATTGGTTTGTGCCAAGTCCAAATTCTGGACATTCTATGAGAGCCAAATAAATTGTATGAGCATTAGGTTGTCGCGATCTGTAAATTGAAATTGTCTCACTTCTCTTTCTTTGGTCTCTTTGTTGTATTATGGTCCATCGGTGCCGGGCCAGTTCTTGCTGCAATTTTCCCAACTTTGGCGTTCCAGTCTTCTTGTACGCGTACAATCAGTCAATCTTTATTGGGTGTGTGTGTTTTTACGTGTTGATTTTGTTCATCAGTTTCCATTTCAGTCTCGCCGTTGTGAGATGTTTGTGCTTAGACTTCGATAACCTTGACATTGAAAGGGATTTGCTTCTAGGCGCAATGATTCTTCTTCTTCTATCCTTCCTCCATTGTCTTTGGTGTCGAGGGGAGATAAAAACTGTGATTTCACAATGATTCAGCTGGTTATATTGTTGTATCCATCTTGTATTTGAGAATCTCTCTATGTACTATAGAACCAGCC
>JAVIAB010000092.1:131387076-131397076 GCA_032433765.1 Megaustenia siamemsis
TTGTTTTAATCTAAACTGACACTGTTGCTCTATCCTGTAAAATATATAACATTTCATGTGGCAATGAATTGAGTCTGTTACATTCCCCTGCCTCTTTTAATTGATATACTGTAGGAGTGGTTCCAATTTGTAAAGCACACAAAATATTACTTTTGGTAAGTGATATTTTAGTATTTAGATGTTTGTGAAAATAACATTTCAGCGATGGTTCATCTAACCCCTCCTGGTGTGAAATACTAATTTGTCGAAAACATTTTTAAAAAATCAAACTTTAATTTGTAAATCCATGGAGTAAATTTGAATAGACCAGAGAAGACGCACGTGCAAGGTTTCTCACCCTCTACGAAACAGGGATTTTCCTCAATAATTGTAAAGTTAATAAAGACATTGCAACGACATTTGAACAAGTGTACGTACAGTGTTCGTGAAATGAAAAGAAATGTGTATGTAGTGTATGTGTATGTGTGTGAGTGTGTATGTGTGGTGCGTAATTGTTGCAACACATAGTAGCGCATCTTGCCTCCTCTCTGTAGATCTCTATCATTTGGATGAAGTGGCCTGCACAAAACGGTTGTCGTTCGTGAGTGCTAGTTTACAGTACTTGTACGTTTACACAGAACAGCTGCAAAAATGTGTTCATATCCTTTGGAGCAGCGAATGTTTAATAGTAAAATCAGACATGTCAGGTTCTGTAGCGAGTGAGACACTCTGTATAGATTATGTTTCGAAAATGTTAACTATACCATAGATGAATCAACACACATGTTTAATTTTTAGAATAATTAAATGGGTAAAACCGCTAAAGTATCAAATAGAAGCAGCAGGTGCTGTAACATACGTCTGTACGAAAGATGATATGAAAAACGATTATCGTCAATATCAGGGTATACAGCACGAAATAATTAACTATATAACTCAGTCTCATGTTTACAGATAGACTGTCTGGAGTCTGTTCGTACTTGCTTGCTTGCTGCTTGCTTGCGTTCGCCCGATGACTAAAGTATTCTAGAGTGTTCTAGTAGACTATATAATTCCTCTTCGTCATCCGCCCTTAAAAGGACGTAAAGGGGGTGTGTCTGCGTTGTGTTGTGGTTTGCGGTATAACTGTGATATTTGCGCCTTTCGGCCCAACACATCCGACTTTAGAACGACATTTTTGAGTACCGGATTGTCTTCCCTCTTCGATCCCTGCTCGCTTGGCCAGACTAGACAGGTTAGTCTGTTACTAGAGGCACCACGGAGAGGTGGTGCAGGGTCTGGATTGTTGTGGTTCACCGATCCTGGCGCAAGCCATCAGCTGTGTGTCGCTGACAACTTCCAGCTGTGGTGCTGTGAGGCGCGCCTTCGCCTCCGTTCGTATTTAAGAGGACATTTAAGTCTACAGATAAAAGAGAAATAAAAAGTCGTCAACAAACTGCTACACTCAAGACCCAGCAAACAGAATTTTAACTCAGCAGTACTGGCAATCATTAAACAAAGAAAGGAAAACAAACTAGAATGAACATGCAATGATTAACAAAGATTGATTTGTTTTCCAATCTCTCGGGCAAAAACGGAATTCATCCGCTTTCCTAAAGGAAATTAAAATCAGGCAGCTCAATAGAAATGTCAAATATGCTCAGTTTTATATCTCGCAAACATGGACGTTACAAATAAAATCTTGTCCAGATCTTTAAACGTAACCAACGGATGTCCGGCGCATTTATTTTACGACCGAACTAACAATAACGAAGTGCCTCCGTGGCTGAGTGGTTAGTGCGCTCGCTTCCTAATCAGAAGGGTCTGATTTTTTTTTTTTTTTTTTTTGAGCGTTAAAGCACAGAATCTATAATAATTGGTACCAGAGATTTTTTTGGGAAGAAAAGGCGGTCTGGCGTGATAATGACCACATCACTCAAACAAATGCCGCGCGGTCATGAAAAAATATGGTTACTAACATCATATTCATATTTCCCCCCGACCCAACTTTTCACTTCTACGATAAGCAAGACAAGGATGTAACCTTTACTCTAGCAATAACAACAGCAATTATAGATGAAGCTCAAGCAAGTGTCAACGTACAGGATCATCGCTGAGGAAATAAACAAACAATATAATAAAATATGTGTGGATCAAGTCATCCAAGAGAGCAGAGCTCAACGCTGTCAGCAACTAATAACGTCTCTTCAATGAATAGCTCGGTACATAAGACTTCATCAAAGATTTTTTTTTCTAGCCTTCAAATAAAACCTGTTGCTTATGTTTTTCTTCCTCTTTTGCCTTTCAGCGTCGAGGGGATATATAGTTTTCGGTCCCTTGCTTTTATGTTAGCATATCCTACTGGTGTTTCCAAGTGTAACGCTTTTCTAAATTAGGAAAAGTCATAAAAACTTTCATGAGCGTTCATTGTATGTGGTCTTTAGTGTGTATAAATTGGAAAAATTCTAAATTGGAGAAATCTACAAGAACTTTTAATTAATTTATTGAAGGACATAACAACTCCTTACTTAGGAAAGACCCACTTGACTTTGTCCACTTGAAATGGAGAACTATTCGCTTTACTACCGAACTAAATAACTTCGTGTCTGGAAGAGTACACAATGGAAAGTATGTTAATGTGGAGAGAACACGTTGAAGCATGTCCTTAAGAGCTGTCATTCTCACGACATTGACACCGTAACTGCTTCTTTCTTGTCCCATTCAAGTGTGTGAAAATATGTATAACGTTAAGAGAAACAAGTAGAAGTATATGTAGCTATGTTCTTCGCTTTCTGCTATTATTTCTCAATGATGCGGAGACTTTCGATTCTCTGATGACCTTTGATGATTTGTTTTAGCGTTTCAGACCAGCCAGTTTGTTTTTATTCCCAGGTGGTGAGTAAAGTTCATGCATTCATCTTCCCAAGGGGAAAAAAACTTTCAAAAAAGTGTCTGCCTTCTTGTTTTAAGGCTGCAGATATACATGCCAGGGATACCTACTTTGGAATAGAAATGGTGTTTCTTTTGTTGAGGTGCGTAGGCGACGAATGAAGATAATATTGAATCTTCTGAACAGATGATAATATGTACCATCCAACATGTGATTAGACTGGTCTAGCTTGCACTTTTCATTGAACTACCCTTTAGTTACTAATTTTCTTTCATTAGAGTCGATGGCCTTATTTAGCGAGTCTACCTGTGTTTCTTCTTCTTCTTTTCTCGTTCCCTGATACCTAAAAGGTGTTGTGGTTATATCATTTGTCGTTCTTGAGCTGCTCGAACTGTCTTAATTAGTGATTTTCCTTTGTTGTTACATGTCTCTGTCGCTGCATCTATCCATCTTTTTCTGGGTCTTTTTCCATGTATTCTTGAGAAGGACGCCCTTGATGGTGATTGGTGAGGATTCATTCTGACCAGGTGGCCAAACCATTTAAGTTGTTGTTTTTCTATATATTCCTGGCAGGGTTTTCATCCTACCATTTTTCTTATGGTTTCATTTGGTATTCTATCTCTTCTTGTGTTGTTTGTTACTTTTCTCAAGCATCGCATCTCACATGTATTGACTTAATTAATAGAATGAATTATTACGTAATTGTGATTTAGAAAGGGTCTATGTTTGACTTTCATAGCACAAAGTTGGTGTGAAAATGTTATTTATCATTTGTTGTTTAGTTGGCATAGAAATGTTTGGATGTCTTGGCAGTGGTGAAAGCTGGTATGTGACAGCATTTGCTTTTTGTATTCTAATGTCAATTTCTCTGTCTAGTTTTCCATCTTCAGTGAACATTGTGCCCAAATACTTGAATTCTTCTACTTGTACCTGTGCAATATTTCAGCAATATTTATTTGCCTCAAGCGTGTCTTATAAGAAGGGACGAAGAAAAAGTGACTTACTGTACACATGTCGCCTATTTATTTCATTCTGCTTCCATTTGTTCAGTATTTGTGGCAGTGACCTCACCTCTTAACGACTGCACTGGACAAGTGGTTTTTATTCTCGAGTTCCGTAAGCCCTACCCCCATACTCCCGGCAGACCCCAGAAATGGAAAAATGCTGTAAAGAGTTTTTTTTTTTATTTGTTTTTGAAGGACTGAAAACGTTTCTAAAGTTTTTAATGTTTATTTTTTTTGTCCAAAGTAATATCAAATACGCTGTGACCATTATTAGTGAGCCATGTAGGTAACTATTATAATAACGCTAATGATCGAGTATGCCTCTTATTGCTGTCTCTGTTGCTGATTTTTTAAAAAATACCTATGTTATGTGTAAGAAAGTCTGTATATGAATAGTTTATAAACTATTGATTGTTAGTAAGTTCGTTCGTTCTCGTCAGCTTTGACCTCTGACGAAGTCCACTCAATTTTGTGGGACTGAATTTTGCGTGTAAAGTCTGTTTTATCCCATTACAGGATGCCCCTCGCCATGCAGGCAGATTTACTCCGACTTCAGAGGTACTAATTTTTAGGGAATTAGTAAAACCTAGGTGTCCTCGCCAGGGTACGAACCCCGGCTGTTGCCGTGGTAAGCCAACCGCCTATCGATTGCGCTAACCGGACACCCGATTGTTAGTAAGTAAAAAATGTGATCTATTATTTGCTTGACAATCTGCTTTTTATGGGCTTAGAAATGGCTACTGATGGCTCCAAATCTAATCTTATATTGACAGTAGAAAATTATATTACTGGTTGAAAAGTCTGTGTGATGTTATCTGAAGAGTTTGTCTATTTCTGGTAAAAGTATGTGTCAGTTTCAACAAACAACATTAACCTATTCTATTCTGTATAAATTATCTGTCTGCCGTTTAGAATTAAAATGTAATAGGCATAAAAAAGCACGGGAGTCGCGTAGCTCAGTGGTTAGTGAACTTGACTATAAAGGACAAGAAGTTTGGTTCCATCCTGACCGACGGCTCCGGGTTCACCCAGCCTTAAATAGGTATCGGATTTTTTCTGGGAAAGTAAAGAGGCACGGGTGTAATACCGACCACATTACCACAAAAATCATGTGCCGAAGGTCTATACAAGTTATGGTCACTAACACCATATTCCCTATACGCCAATAGGCGTGACGTGGCTTTTTTTTTTTTTTTTTAAGAAAAAAAATCACATTATATTACTCTACTTTATTATCCCATTTCAAGCCTTTCTATCGTCAATTTATTAAAATATGTCATTTCAATTCAATGTCCTGTGGCTTCTCTCGTGTATTTTGCTCGTAGTAATGTCCATTATACCATTAATCCATTAATCCATCGATCGCCTGGGTCAGACTTTCCCCTAATGATTCTGAGTGTTCCTACACAAAGCAAATATTTTATTTTAGTTTCAGAAACGACCTAATTGTCACGTGTCCTAAGGCCTGTTTTGGTACAATCGTGTCTTCTACTACGTTTCTCTTTCTACGTTTTTCGTTATCAGTTTTCGCTGATGCAATAATTTATTTCGCGTACTTTTAAAATCTGAAATAGTTAACATATATCCGTCATGGTGATCGATATACGAACGATGTGCGTTAACGGGAGATACAGCTAGATGAGGAGATACATAAGATCGTTTTGTGTTCGCTTATTTTTGTCTTGCAACGGTCCCAAGCCATTCAATTATTCGAGCTCATAAAAAAAAGAGATGTGATCGTTCCTAAACAAATATGCAGAGATGTGTTAATGCACACAGGATCGTTGGCTCTGATACAGTGTTCGCTAACAAATAAATGAAGTAAGTATCAAGTACAACGAACGAAATTTGTGGAATAAATCCTGAAATAATTGATCTCTTGAATGAAAGCGGAAAGATGGCAGGATGAGGGTTGAGTGGTCGATGGAGAAAAGGTAGGAGAACGAGAGAAAGAGAGAGGATGGAGGAGAAGGAGGGGGAGTATGATGGCGAGAAAACAATAAAGATAAATGATAGCATTTTGAACGATTGAATAGAGTGGAAGTGTGAGCATACAGGATTGGGTAGATTGGAAGAGTGAGCATACAGGATTGGGTAGATTGGAAGAGTGAGCATACAGGATTAGATAGAGTGGAAGAGTGAACATACAGGATTGGGTAGATTGGAAGAGTGAGTATACATGATTGGGTAAATTGGAAGAGTAAACATACAGGATTGGGTAGATTGGAAGAGTGAGCATACAGGATTGGGTAAATTGGAAGAGTGAGCATACAGGATTAGATAGAGTAGAAGAGTGAGCATACAGGATTGGAAAGAGTGGAAGTGTGAGCATACAGGATTGGGTAGATTGGAAGAGTGAGTATACATGATTGGGTAAATTGGAAGAGTAAACATACAGGATTGGGTAGATTGGAAGAGTGAGCATACAGGATTGGGTAAATTGGAAGAGTGAGCATACAGGATTAGATAGAGTAGAAGAGTGAACATACAGGACTGAGTAGGGTGGAAGAGTGAGCATACAGGATTGGGTAAATTTGAAGAGTAAGCATACATAATTGGATAGAGTGGAAGAGTGAGCATACAGGATTGGGTAGATTGGAAGAGTGAGCATACAGGATTACGTAAATTGGAAGAGTAAGCATACAGAATTGGATAGAGTGGAAGAGTGAGCATACAGGATTGGATAGAGTGGAAGAGGGAGCATACAGGATTGGGTAGATTGGAAGAGTGAGCATACAGGATTGGATAGAGTGGAAGTGGGAGTATACAGGATTGGGTAGAGTAGAAGAGGGAGTATACAGGATTGGTAGATTGGAAGAGTGAGCATACAGGATTGGATAGATTGGAAGAGTGAGCATATAGGATTGGGTAGAGTGGAAGAGGGACCATACAGGATTGGGTAGAGTTGAAGAGTGAGCATACAGGATTGGGTAAGTGGAAGAGGGAGCATAAAGGATTGGGTAGAGTTGAAGATTGAGCATACAGGATTGGGTAGAATGGAAGAGGGAGTATACAGGATTTGTAGATTGGAAGAGTGAGCATACAGGATTAGGTAGATTGGAAGAGTGAACATACAGGATTGGATAGAGTGGAAGAGTGAGCATACAGGATTGGGTAGAGTTGAAGAGTGAACATACAGGATTGGGTAGAGTGGAAAAGTGAACATACAGGATTGAATATAGTGGAAGAGTGAACATACAGCATTGGGTAGAGTGGAGGAGTGAACATACAGGATTGGGTAGAGTGGAAGAGTGAACATACAGGATTGGATAGAGTGGAAGAGTGAACATACAGGATTGGATAGAGTGGAAGAGTGAACATGCAGGATTGGGTAGAGTGGAAGAGTGAACATGCAGGATTGGATAGAGTGGAAGAGTGAACATGCAGGATTGTGTAGATTGGAAGATTGAGCATACGCTGATCTTATCCACTGCTAGGGCTTTTTTTTTTTTTTTTTTTTTTTTTTTTGGTATATGCCCTCCACATTCCAGTGCATTATTTTCAGATGTGTCATGAGGCTGCTTCGACCTGTAGTAGTTTCTCTCTGGTCCAATCTCCTTGTTCTCCAAAATAGGTCATGATGACCAACATTAGCTTGGGTTGGGCCCCTTTGAGACATAGGGGCCCGGCACTCCACCTGCCTGGGGGACTCTGCCAGGCAGAGCACCATAATAGAGTCCGTTCAAAGAGCTCAAAATATTGATGAGTGGGCAGGGGGCTTCAAATGATTGAAAGAAGTGGAAAGAATGAATCAAATGAATGGCAGGAGTGGAAAGAAGGATTCCAATGAATGGTAGGGGTGGAAAGGAGGAATCCCATGAATGATAGGAGTGGGAAGGAGGAATCAAAAGAATGGTAGGAGTGGAAAGGAGGAATCCCAGGAATGATAGGAGTGGGAAGGAGGAATCAAAAGAATGGTAGGAGTGGAAAGGAGGGATCCAATGAATGGTAGGTGTGGAAAGGAGAAATAACATGAACGGTAGGTGTAGAAAGGAGGAATAACATGAATGGCAGGTATGGAAAAGAGGAATCAAATGAATGGTAGGAGTGAAAAGGAAGTCTTTTAATGACTGGAAAAATTAAACACGCGGGAGTGTGGTGGGTATTTGGAGAGTGAACGACTGGGTAGGATTTAGGAGAGTGAAAAAGGAAAGATAGAAATGTTTGCAGTTGTGGTTACGTAGGGGACACATGATAGTTGATCATATATTATATTATGGCGGTAGTGGAAGTGAGAATATGTGGGATTTGAAAAGGTGAGAGAGTGTTGGTGTTTTTGTGAAACCATGAAAGAGAAAAAAAGAGAAAGGTAGATGAGTTTGAGATGTTATGAAAGAGAGAAAGTAGATGCGATTGAGAATTGATTAATTTAAATGAAAGAAAGAAGACAGTGGATGATATTGGGATACTATGAAAGAAAGGGAGAGCAGGTACGATTGGGATATTATGCAAGAAAAGAGACTGTAGATCTTCTACTTCTTTTTTCCTTCCTGATCTGCCTTTTAGCGTCGAGGGGAAATATAATTTGCGGTCTTTTGCTCCTCTGTTCGCCTCTGCTGCTGTTATGTTTCCTAGTACTTCTAATATTCCATCGAGCCATCTTTTTTTGTGGTCGACCCTTGGGTCTGGTGTTCTCACAACATTTGTTAAAGGCTCGTTGTGTTGTGTTTTGTTCTTTCTGCCTTGTCACGTGGCCAAACCATTTTATCTGTTGTTTCCTTATATATTATATGGCGGGGGCTATTCCTAGCTTTTTTCTCAGTTCTTCATTTCTGATCATATCTCTCAGACTGTTTCCTGTCATTCGTCTAACACATTTCATCTCTGTAGAGGTTATTTTTCTTATTGTTCTTGTATCTAGGGTCCAGGTCTGGCATTGGTAGCACAACTTTGGGATGAAGATTGTATTGTATAGTGCTCGTTTTGCCTCCAGAGTTATTTCATTGTTGGACAATAGTGGTGATAACTGGCCGATGATTTGACAAGCTTTGTTGCATCTTGATTCTATCTCTGCTGTTTGAGAATTATCGTTTGTCATTAGACTTCCTAAGTATTTGAATTCCTCTACTTGTTTTAGTTGTCTGCATTCTATAGTTATGTTGATGCTCTGTTTATTTTTGGCGACATTCATGACTTCTGTTTTGTTGATGTTGATTTTCAAGTTGTATTTTGTGCCTGAGATGTTGAGTTTGTTTAAGTGTTCTTGTAGGTCTTCTATTGTTTCATGTATTAGTGCCTGGTCGTCTGCAAATAAAAGCTCGTTGATCTCTGTCTCTGATGGGTTGGCTAGCTTGCATATATGGTCCATATATGTAATAAACTTTAGGGGGGATAGTACGCACCCATGTCTTACACCTGATCTAACTTCGAAGTGGTCTGTGTAGCATGCTACAGTTCTGACCATGCAGCTGCTGTTGATGTAGAGGCTTTTTAATAAGGTTGGTTAGATGTTGGCTTACTACTGTAAGTAGTAAGACTAGATGATGTTTGGATACTGTGAAAGAAAGGGAGAGTAGAAATTATTGGGGTACTATGAAAGATGAAGGGAGAGTGTAAATAATATTAGAATACTATGAAAGAACGGTAGAGTGTAAATAATATTATGATATGATACTGTGAAAGATGAAGGGAGAGTGTAAATAATATTATGATAGTGTGAAAGATGAAGGGAGAGTGTAAATAATATTAGGATACTATGAAAGATGGGAGTCGCGATAGCTCAGTGGTTAGTGAACTGGACTACAAAGGACAAGGGGTAGGGTTCGATCCCAATCGACGGCTTCCGGGTTCACCCAGTCTTAAATGGGTACCGGATTTTTTCTGGAAAGTAAAACAGCACGGGCGTAATACCGACCACATTACTCCAAAAATCATGTGCTGAAGGTCTGTAAAATATAGGGTCACTAACACCATATTTCCCTATACGCCACTTGGCGTGACGGGGGTATTTACTTTTTTTACTTTTTATGAAAGATGAAGGGAGAGTGTAAATAATATTAGAATACTGTGAAATATGAAGGGAGAGTGTAAATAATATTAGAATACTGGGAAATATGAAGGGAGAGTGTAAATAATATTGGAATACTGTGAAATATGAAGGGAGAGTGTAAATAATATTAGAATACTGTGAAATATGAAGGGAGAGTGT